>CM042180.1:20137273-20192273 GCA_023376005.1 Doryteuthis pealeii | reverse complement strand
ACTAAGGGAATTGTTACTTGAATAGTAATATAGTTTCGGTTACAGACAGAAAACACACAATCTCCATTATAATAAGATATATACTAGACAAAATGTGACTTGTTGGGTCACCCATTGAGCTTTGGGATTAGGGAAAAGTGAGTTTGCAAAGCTAATTGAATTTAAAAAATGTAATTTCATTAAAATTGGATAATTCCTTGATTTTTTGGAAATTTTTTCAATGGGGGGTATAATTTATTTTGTAAAATATACCTATGACAACAAAATTGGCTGATGCTATATTAAACTAAATTGGAAAAAGCCTTTAGCTAAGAATCACTGATGTATGTATGTATATATGTATGTATGAATGCTTTCTGAATTACTCTTAGGACCAAATTAGTTCATAAAAGGAAGGTATTTTTATATGTATGTAATCTATCATTTTTTAAAGTTCCAAGACGAGTACCTTAATATGTTTTTAATGCATCATATTTTGTGTATGGATTAATGAAATCCCCTGATTTTGTTATAGGTTGGTTGGATTTTACAGCATGTCAACCCTGTTGGGTCATTTTATGCCAAGACATTTTTATTTCATTCATTATGATGGGTACTTTATTTAAACTCATGTTTTTCTATTTTACCCATAGATGAGACCCTAACAGGTACTACCACTCCGGGTCGAAGCAGACCTTGGAGTAATGGTGATGAAGGGGTACTCCATATTCTCCAGAATTGAAACTTCACCTTCAGATAGAGTTTAACATCATACCCAGGACAATAAGACCCTCAGTCACTGCCTTCTAGCACATATATGAATGATAAAAAGGGTTGGGGCTTCATTATGGGGGGGGGGTGCATAATCAAGTAGAAGTGACTACCCAGCATCACCTGTGTAGAGAGGGGAACGAAAAAACGCTTGGAGAAAAAAGCTAGTTTGGAACTACACAAAGATGCTGTGTGCTGTTTTTATCCTGGAAACAGCACCTTAAAAAAACAGCAGCTGTACAGCCACTTACCTCCCATCTCACAAACCATCCACGTAAGATATGCTGGGCACTGTTGGTGAAGTAAGGACGGAACTTATAAGCAATATTCTCCTATGGACTCCTACACATGGACACACCAGTGTTGGCCAACCAGCAAAAACTTACAATTGTCAGCTCTGAGGACTTACCTAGAGCAATGATCAATAGGGATGGATGGTGAGAGAGAGTAAAAGAATATGTGCTGTCGGTACATAATAATGATGATGAAGATCATGATAAAATTTCAGTTATCAAGCAGAGCAAAAAGGGAGGTAATTCTTAGTATCTAAAGAGTTGTTTCCAATAACGGAAATAACATTAATTGGTCCTTGATTGTATGATATAACACACATACATAGGTAACGTCAACATTAGTTACATAAATGAGAGTAACCTCTCCTAGTTTGTTTCACTTTGAGGAAGCCGTATGTTTTGGTCGCCCATTTTCATTTCACCGTAAATCTACACTGAAAATACAAATTTGTTTGAATCAATACAACTGCATGTTTTAACATAAAAATATAATAAAATGTGTTCTTAATTGTGCTTGCGCATTATTTGAATTGAACTTAATTGTTATTATTTTTTTCTTTCTCTTTGGTAAAAATATATTTATTATAAAAAAAATTGAAGTCTTAGGTGCCCCCCTCCCCATTCAAAAAGGAAAAAGTCTTAGGAGGTCCCCCATTCAGAAAGCACCGAGGGGGGGGGGTGCAGTTTGCCCAGGATTGCTTTTTAAAATTTTTAAACCTATCACCGCTTTCATTCTTTATTTTTTTCTGTGTTTCATAGAAAGAAATTAAAAATAAAATCACCGCTTAATCACCGGTTAATATGGGGGTGGGTGGGGGGTGTCCTTGAGACACCTCAGGGTCACAAGAGAATCCCAGATTTGGCATTAAATAACTCACAAGAATTGATATGCCATTAAACCTAACAACTAACCAAAAGCTTGGATTATTTTTTTCAACAAATTCTCATTTGGGATATTAATTCAATAGTAGAAAAATAATATAACAAAACCACTACTTAATTTCAGTAAAAATATTACTAGTCTGAGACAATAAATAATTGTCTCCCCTTGGATTTGAGAACATATACTGCTAGAGTGTGTATACTTTGATCTAGTGTGTAAGAAATGCTGTATAATATTTTAAATTCTTGCTGGTGATTTTAAAACATTATTGTTGTGGGTGGTGGGAACGTGTTTGTGCATGTGTGTAAGAAATACTGGATAATATTTTAAATTCTAGCTGGTGATTTAAGAAAAATTATTGTTGGTGTGTGTGTGTGTGTGTGTGTGTGGGGTGTGTGTGTGTGTGTGTGTGTGTGTGTGGTGTGTATAAATAATACTGTAGAATATTTCAAATTCAAAAAATTGTTTTTCCAATTTTGTTTAAAATTGATCATTATATTGTGTATAATTACATTTCCTGTTATAGACTTATTGATCCTACCTTGTATCTAAGATTTATTGAAGTATTGATATTATCATTTCATTTGCTGAAATCCGGCAATTCAAGTGTCTTTACTTTTAAACAACAAATATTAAAATCCTTTTTAGAGTCATCTGTTATCTTAAGTCAATAATAATCACAAAAGTTTAATAAAACTTTTAGTTGTTTAATTAAACTTTACAGTACAACATCAATATTTTTATTTTATTTTGTCTATGATTTTACTGGATGAGAGTAAAACTTTGTATATACTATTTTGATAAGTAGTGTAAACGTCCAATTGTTTATCGGTGGTGGTAAGGTGTGTGTGTGCACGTGTGGTGTGTGTGCACGTGTGTAAGAAATATCTTATAATAATATCTCTTAATAATGGAGATTCGCTTCCGGTTTTTGTCTGTAACAAAAACTGCGTCACTGCTTACGTCACATTACCCAACACATAATCCAACGTCATAACATAGAATAAATATACTAAAAACTGTTTCCATTTCAAATTGTCTTTCTTTCTTTCTTTTTTTTACTTCTTTAATAAATTTGACAATTTTACATACTTATGGTACACACTCTATGACATTGAATTTTCATCTCCCATCCCCTCAGGCAATATCTTTCAAAAAATTATTTTTACATCGCCCGGAGGGCATCTTTTTATTTTCTAGTAATAATGATGTATAATATCTTAAATTCTTTTTAAATTGTTGGTGTGTGTGTGTGTAGATAGGAAAAAAAAAGAAAGAAAAAAACTTCTCATAATGCTAATAGGTTTTAGCAAATTTTATATCCTGAAATTTGTTATGTTGTTTATTGAATGAACAAGATGACACTGACATATAAATTTACAAGTTTATAGGCTTAAAAATATTCAAGAAAATGAACAAGAAAAAAGAAAAGAAAAAAGAGCACCATTTATTTAAATGTAATTACTATATGTGACACTTTATAAGATGTACCTCAATTTGGGCAGACAGAAAAAAATAAATGAGTTTAATAAAAAAAAATTTCTAATAATATATGCAAATATCAGTGTGTCACATTTTTTCAACTTTACTCCTAGAGGCCATAACCCAGAATATCATACCATTTTGGAATCAGGCCAACTCTGTGAGTGAATTAAAAACATTATGGACTGAATCTGTCCACATGAGGAAACTGGACAATTTCCACCTCAGATGCCTACGTTGCATTCTACGCATATGCTGACAGGACAAAGTGCCCAACACAAATGTGCTGGAATGAGCAAACATGAACAGCATGCCCACCATTATCTGTGAGACGTGCCTGCGTTGGCTTGGTCATGTCAGGAGGATGGACAAAGGCAGCATCCCCAAAGACATACTGTATAGTGAATTAGTAGAGGACATCCAACCGGTAGGGAGACCACGCCTGTGCTTTAAAGATGTCTGCAAGATGGACATAAAGACATGCCACATCAACACTAACACATGGGAGGCTTGTGCAGAAGACTGCGACCTGGCGCCTCCTCGTCAAACAAGGCACGAAAAGGAGTGAAAAAGAGAGGAAAGAAGCCGCTGCAGAAAAGAGAGCCAAAAAAGGAGAGACAACAGCAAATCCAGCAAGCATCACTGTTTGTTTGCAGTCACTGCACCAGAGATTGCCATTCAAAAATTGGTCTGTTCAGTCACTCATGCAGTTGCAGATTAAAAGAAAAAGAAAAAAAGTGGACACTACGCCAGACAGATGCCAACAATGGGCTGAATCTGAACCCGCAAACCTGAAAGTTTGGTATTCCCAAGTTTTAATTACAGCAATTGTTTTTGGAGATTTTTTGAAAACTGTTGTTTGAAAAATATTGTTCAATTGGTTTGGTTTGTTGATTTTAATGGCATATCAACCTGTTTGGAGTTATGTCATGCTTAATGGTTAGGTAGTAATATATGTTATGTATTTATATTTATACTTTTTTAGTAATTGGTTTTAACAATGTGTTAGCACCATTGGGGATCATGTTGTATGGTATTGATTAAGTTCATGTCTATATTCTATGGTATAATTTTAATTAAGTTAAGGCTTTTAATTTATAATTTATTATTATAAATTAAATATAATCTAATCTAATTTATAAGGATTTTAATTAAGTGATTTTGTTTATATTTTCATTTTCAGATGGAACATTATCAATTATTTTTGAGTATTTCATACATTATCAAATTTTAATTTAATATTTTTTTTTATTACAGCTGATCACTATGACAATCAGGTTTAGTTTGTTTTATTTGTTTAATAGCATATCAACCTTTGTAGATTAATTAAAGCCATCCTTTGAGAAGAACAGTAGTGGTACTATTTGATACCACTAGTATTAATATATGATTTTATCACATGATATTGTCTAGGAAAATTTGTTGTGTTTCTTTGTTTAATGGTATATCAAACTTAGTGGGTTATTTAATGCCAATGCCATCCTTATAGAGGAACAGTAGTGGTACTATTTAACCCATAGATGGGGGATTAGAGTGTTCAAACCTTTCCCAAGAGTATTAGCATAATAGTGTAACTGGAGTTTGATCTCTCTTATTACAATGTCCTATGACAATAAAAAGCAGTTTAGAAATACTAATAAAAAAAATTAATAACAAAAGTCTTTGGTTACTTTTTGAATTCTACTTAAGTTTTCACATCATAGAAGAGAACATCTTTGTTATTGGTCGTCTTTCAATTGTCACCCCACTCCCCACGAATACTTGATTCCCTGAAGTTTTATCTCAACTCAGTTATTAAAGGTTGGCTTTCTTGGACCCCCAACACCCGTATGAATATAGGGAATACTTGTATTCATGTAAGTTTTGTTAACATTTTAAATATTGAAAGAGAATTTGGATGAAAAAAAAAATAGTTAAAAAAAAAAAAAAAAAAAAAAGGAATTTAGTTGAAATTTTGTTGAAAAAAAATAATTTGATTAAAAAGAATTTGGTTTAAAAAAATTTGTTGAAAAAAAAAAAAAATGATACACAAAGTTAAACAAATAATTTATCAAAATGACTTGATTCAGCATTAAATGACCCAAAATGGGTTGAAATGCCGTAACACAAAACAACCATCATATTGTAAAGGAAAGAATATTGAAAAGAGGCATTATGGGTAATAAAACAAAGAAATGTGTTCATAGTTGGAGAGGAGGAAGAGATGGCCATGTTGGGTGATATTACCCAACAACAACAACAATAAACATTTTAAATGTTTGAGAAAAAAAAAAAAAAAAAAAGAAAAAAAAACAAACTGTATTTGGAATTCCAATCATAAGTGGATTCATCCTTAACAAAAAATTTTGTTTTCACCTGAGTCTCATCAGAGGATTACCACAAAAAAAATATTGTGATAAACCTGGATCAGTTAGCCTCACACCAGAACCAGTTTCAGCATGAGGCTATCCAGCATAAAAACAATTTTTTTGGTTTTACCCCTTCTTCATAATGACATTTTTGCATTCTCTATTAAAAGTTCTTCTTCCTGTGGTAATCCTCTGATGAGACTCAGGTAAAAACAAAAAAATTTGTTGATTATGAATCCGCTCATAATTGCTATTCTAGGATTTTGTACCCACAAAAAAAAACAAAAAAACTGTTTTTGTATTTGGAATCGTTGATTCAACTGATTCTGGTTGAAAGATATACCTGAATATTTAACCCTTTTCTCTCTGTCTCTCACTGGATGCTCTAGCTGATAATGGAACAAATCTTTTTCAGTATTGTGACATCACGGTAGGCAATGACCCCATCAAGGTTACACCATTGGTTGATTCCTGTGGGCGCATCTTCCTTTGGCAGATGATAGTGTATCTGGTAAATATAATAATAATAATAATAATAATAATGAAATTTATTGCGTACAGTGCTCAGGTGCACCACAACTCATCAAAGTCTCATGTCAAGTACACAGAATAATGTATTAGGGTCAGGAACATGAACAGTTTACAGTAGTAATATGCATGTATGTGTGTGCGTGTGTGCAGAGAGGGTCATCAGGTATAGTGTCGGCAGATTACAGGAAGCATGGAAGCTTCGAAAGATTCAGTGTTTTGGCAGCCTACAACAGACGCGGGAAGCTTATTCCATGCCTCCGCAATTCTGAGCGTAAAGAAATGCTTCTGAAAGTCACGTGAGCAGTACTGTTTTCTGACTTTGTAGGCATGCCCACATATATATATATATATATATAAAATTATTATAAACACTAGCAAAAAAACAAAACACCCTCCAGGTGGTGTAAAATTTATTTTTGAAAGATATTGCCTGAAGTGGTGGGAGTTCCAAATTCAATGTTAGAGGGTTTGTATTATAAGCAAGTAAAATCATCAAATTTATTAAAGAAGTAAAAAAATAAAAGAATTTGAAATGGAAACTTAGTTCTGTTCCCCTCAAATAAAATGTTGCATGCATCTATTAATTATTAATTAAACTAGTACAAAATAAAAAACACCCTCCGGGCGATGTAAAAATAGATTTTTGAAACATATTGCCTGAAGGGTGGGAGTAAAAAATTCAATGTCAGCGAGTTTGTACCCTAAGTAAGTAAAATCATCAAATTCATTAAAGGATTAAAAAATAAAACAATTTGAAATGTAAACTTTAAATATGTATTAAAATAAAACAAACTATATATAGATATATAATACCAGTCACGTATTTATTAAAACTTGTTTTAAAAAACAATGAGGACTGTCTAATGTTGCATGTTCAAATTTTGAGTGTATTTATTCTATGTTATGATGATTTTGGGTAATGTGACATAAGCAGTGAAATAATTTTTATTACAGACAAAAACTGGAAGCGAATCTCCATTATTAATAGATAATTATTTTGAATATTTTACACATGAAAATTATAGGTATTTATTTATTTGAAAACTTTTTAGTTAAGCTCTTGAAACAGAAATAAAATGACAATTTTTGTTAGTAAATAATTTTCTTGTAAAACTATACATTAGATAACTTTAGATATATATCAAATTAAAACAAACTGTATATAAATATATAATATTGGGCATGTATTTATCAAAACTTGTTTTTTAAAAAACAATAAGGACTGTCTATAATACCGGGAATACTCCACATCCCCAGAGTTCGAGAATTAGAACTTCACTATCAGATAGAGTTTAATTTCATACTCAGGATATTAAGATCCTTGGCCACCACCTTGTAGCATCTATATAATAAAAAGGGTTGGGCTTGCCATAAGAGCAATAGGGTTGGGATAATCATATAGGTGCTAGAGGTTGATGTGACCAGCCGATTGATTGGAGGAGGCCTCTCTGACCACCTGTCTTGCCTAAGTAAAGGCCAAAGTAGAGTGCTGCATGTCATGAACTACTCAGCTACCAGGGTTCATCCTTAAGCATCACGGGTGGCCCCATTGGGAGTGGGGTCGTCTTACCTCTCTGCAGAGGAGCCAACAGAGCTTGTGTGATGTGTACAGAGAAGCATGTTGTAGTCCAAAAAAATATTTATAAATGGCCTAAACATGGGTTCGCTGCTATGAGCTTGAGACTAAAAGACAATCCATAGAGTGGAGACACACTGACTCTCCAGTAAAGAAAAAGTTCTGGGAGCAGCAGTCTGTAAAGAAGATGATGCTAATTGTATTCTGGGACATTAAAAGATACAACTACAGAGATGCTGATAGGTACCCACAACCTTAGGGGTGCAACCTATCTGTGAGTATATACAGTACTTACATTTACCATCAAGATAAGAGTGAGTTTCAGTCGTTTGCTTCATTTCATTTTTTACTTAATAGTTAAATCTAAAATTACAAATCAGGACAGAACTCAACACTTTTTGGTGGAGGAAAAGATAAAAGAAATATGGCTGATTTGTAGCTAGTTGAATACATCATTTTTAGATTTAACTATTCAGTAAACTAATGAAACAATTGGCTGAAATTTAATAGGGATGATAAATGTATTACATTTCCAGAGATGCTGATAGGTACGCAATAAAATCATATCCATGCTTCCCAGTATTTTTCTTTTTTCTTCCCTCACCATTTCAAGCTAACTGTAAATACATTTCAATAGTTTCTTAGAAATGCATTACACAGGATAGGTTACAGGGTAGGATTTAGGCGGCTTTAGTTGGGACACATAAATTTTCCCCGGGGACTCATTCAAAACAAATATGTGTGTCCCAGGACTCACTAAATCAAAAAGCTATCAACATCACTGCAACTATAAACAGTGCTTTCTACTGTCAAAACCTTAGGCAAATTCACCTTATTTATTGAATGACCCACAAAGTTTGTCTCTTGCATATGGTGCCCCCCCCCCCATGAATTGGGTGTCAGAAAGTTGCATGATATGCTGTGTATATTTATATATATATATAAAGCAGACTCTTTATTGGGTGGCAAATCAAACACTGCTCCCGGCTTGAACAGAGATCTGTCATCAAACTTTGGTGGCTGAAAAGTGCAAACCATGTGAAATTTACAGAAAAATGTGTGATGTCTATAGAGAAGCATGTTTTAGTATTTAAAAAAAAAATATATATAAATGGGCTAAAAGTAGGTTGGCCACTATGAGTTGGAGTTGAAAAGAAAAAGTTCTGGGAGAAGCAGTCAGTAAAGAAGGTGATGCTGACAGTCGTCTGGGACATAAAAGGACCCATCACTTGATTTACTTGAAAAAGATGCAACTTTAAACAGTACTCCTAATTGCCAACTCCTTAGGCAAAATTCACCTTATTTATTGAATATCCCTTGTAAATGCATTCAAATAATAAAACCCTTTCCAATGGATTCCTATAATAAAACCCTCGCTAATGCATTCTTATAGTAAACAGTGCTTCTTATTGCTAATTCCTTAGGCAAAATTCACTTTATTTAAGGAATGACCCATATATATTAATGTTAAGTATTTGGTCGGCATCCTTTGTTCCAGATGTAATAAGTAAGTAAGCAAGCCAATAAGAATCCGGTTTTAGAGTATTCTTTGTAAGTCCTACGTCCAAGAGAATCCAAGTGTCAATGACATAAGTTTAGAATGGTGCCTCTATTAATACAGCAGAAGCAGCAGCAGCAGTGCCAGTGATTGGACAATAGAAATGCCTTCGGTGGTCACGTGGTAGTCAACGGGTCTATATTTAGGAGTGACCATTTGCCCCATGCCTTATATCAAAAATAATTCAACAATCAACCCACTATAACTTAATATTACATTCAAATAAAATCATTAATTTTAAAAATATGATCAACAAAGTTAAGATGTGAACTGATCTGATTATTGTTATCTTGGAGCTTGTATGACAATAGTGCTGTGAGAGTTATCTGCCCTTGATCAGATATGTTGACTGGTTTTTGAATATCAAACTGTTTTTATGGAAACCAATTTAACAGCAGGTCCTGATTGAATATCAACCTGTCCAGGGTTATTTTATGCCTAGTAGTTAAGGAATCACATAAATATTTACAATTCTTAAGAAGTTGTTTCTTAAGATCTTTTTTTCCGCACAGTCCGATCGAATACAAATAATTTTTCAACAGGCCCATACATAATTGATGCATAGATGAGACCTTAAAAGGTTTGGTTTGGGTTGGTTTTGTTTTACGGCATATCCACCTCAGTGGGTTATTTAATGCCGATAAAGTTTTGAAATAAATCAATTCTTAATGGATAATACAATTTTTTTATCAACTCATGTTTTTCTATTTAACCCATAGATGGGACCCTAATAGGTACTACCACTCCGGGTCAGAGTGGACCAGGGAGCAATGGTGATGAAGGGGTCATTCCCAGGGCATGTAGACCCTCAGTCACCGCCTTCTAACACCCATATGATAAAAAGGGGTTGGGGCTTGCCATAAGGGAGACCTTAAAAGGGTACTACCACTCCAGGTCAGAGTAAATCTGAGAGTAATGGTAATGAAAGGGCCTCCACATTCCACAGATCTCGAGAACCGGAGCCTCACCATCAGAAGCAGTTTAGCCTTTGAGGTGGGGGGTTTAGTGAGTCTAAGCCAGTGGTTCTCAAACAGTGCGCCCCAGACCTTTTTCAGGTGTGCTTTGTAGTATTCCTGAAAAATCTATCCAATTTTTAGGAGTAGGAAAGCAGTAGAACTCATTTTACAAACAAAAAAATATTACAAAATGTCACCATTATTTGCAAAACCTTTCGCCCCAAATTTGGTGAGTTATGTTGATCTTTAGAATCGACATAACTCCGCCAACTTTTGGAATTGGAAGCTCAAATTTTAGGGATTGTCTAACTTTATCATAATCCACACTTGGACAAAATTTCAGAAAAATTGAAGGGAGTGGGTGACATGGCCTGGATGATTTGATATAGAATTACTATGGAATTACCCAGCTCTCCTATCAGACAGATGAATGCATAAACTTTGTAAAGACAGAAAAAAGTCCTCACCTGTGATTGCGTACAATCCCCCTTTGGATTTTCCAAAGCAGTTTTGTAGTCTATTATTCCACCACCCATAGCAAGTAGAATGACATGGGGAGCACAAATGTCCCAGTGATATGTGCTACCCTTACTAAGAAGGTAAGCATCTACAGTATGATCCAACACACACACGGTCTTATAACCGGCACCAGCAGCATAACATAAATTGAACTCTTTTTTCAGTTTCTTTTGGACATTTTCATCTTCACTGGAACTTGTTATAATTCGGCTTTGGTCAGTCGAAGATGACGGATGTTTTTCTACTTCATAGGAATGTATTTTAATATCACCATGGCAGATTCCCCAGAAACAACGGCTTTTCCAACTACAAGAAAAGAAACAAATAAAACAAATAAAATACACAAGAGAAAAAAAAGTAAGTAAGTAAATAATAATAATAATAAAAATAATAATTCTCTGAGACTTTGAGATAAAGACAGATCACCTTATCTCAGTTAGAAGACCAGACCTAATATTGATTAACAAAAAAAAAAGAAAAAGAGAATTTGTCATCTGGTAGATTTTGCAGTTCTGGCAGATCACAGGGTGAAGATGAAAGAAAAAGAAAAGATAGACAAATACTTGGACCTTGCCAGAGAACTGAGGAAACTGTGGAAGGTGAAGGTCGTACCAATTGTAATTGGTGCCCTTGGAATGGTCCCCAAAGTTCTGGAAAAGAATTTGGGTGAATTGGAAATCAGAGGAAGAATTGAGACCATCCAAACTACAGCCCTGTTAGGGTCGGCTAGAATACTCAGAAGAATCCTGGAGACCTGAAGAGATTTGTTGTCACTCAGACTCCAGTGCAAAACCATCAGCTGATGCTGGTGTGAAAAACTAATAATAATAATAATAATAATAAAGACCTGGACATGGTTAAGAAGAGGAAACATTAAGAGAGAAACTGAGACTCATAAGAAATTATATCAAACAAAAATTAATAAAACATGAAGAGAGAGAGGTGGGAAGGAGCAATGGCTTTTCCAGCTAAAAGAAAAGAAACAGAAATATAGAAAAAAAGTAGAGCAAAGAAAGATTACTTATGGCAGCCAATAACAGCAGCTGCAACATATGGACAAACAGGAAAACAAAGATGGGAAGAAAAACAATCATATGGATACTTCAAACGTCAAATTGCAGAGGTTGCACATGAAAAGACTTGGACATGGTTAAGAAGAGGAAACCTCAAGAGAGAAACTGCTGCACAAAATAATGCCATAAGAACAAATTATATCAAAACAAAAATTGATAAGACACAACAAACAGTTAATGTAGACTATGTGGTGACAGAGATGAGACCATAAACCATGTATTAAGTGAATGTAGCAAACTAGCAAAAACGGGAATACAAAACTAGGCACAACTAAGTTGGGAAGGTGATCCACTGGGAATTAGTGAAAAAATTAAATTTTGAGCATACAACAATATGATATATGCATAAACCAGAACCTGTTCTTGAGAATGAAACACATAAAATTCTCTGGGACTTTGAGATAAAGACGAATCACCTTATTTCAGCTAAAAGACCAGACCTAGTATTGATTAACAAAAAAAACAAAAAAAAAACAAAAAAAGAGAGAACTTGTCATCTGGTAGATTTTGCAGTACCAGCAGATCACAGGATGAAGATGAAGGAAAATGAAAAGATAGACAAATACCTGGACCTACAAAAATTATACCTGTAAAGGAAACTTGAGTACCAACGTTTATCTCACACTCAAATAGTTTTGGCATTAAATAACCCACAGGGTTATACCATTAACCAAACAAAGTTAATGAGAATTATTTATACCAATTTGAAGATATTAAGAACTTGAAATATAGAAACTTTAATCAAAATGACTTGATTCGGCATTAAATGACCCAAATAGGGTTGGTGTGCCGTAAAATAAACAAAACCAAATAAAGTTAATGAAAATTATTTATACCAATTTGAAGATGTTAAGAACTTGAAACATAGAAACTTCAATCAAAATGACTTATTTCGGCATTAAATGACCCAAATAGGGTTGATGTGCCGTAAAGCAAACAAAACCAAACAAAAGTTAATGAAAATTATTTATACCAATTTGAAGATATTAAGAACTTGAAACATAGAGACTTTATCAAAATGACTTATTTCGGCATTAAATGATCCGAAAAGGATTTATATGCCATAAAACAAACAAACAAACCAAACTGAACCTAAAAGAAAGAAAGAAAAAAAAAGGTTTACCTGTTTTCTTCTTGGTGGTGAAAGGGTTGAAAGACAACCCCTGCAATTGGTAAACCCGTATCAATATGATAGACCCCAATTAAAACAGTCACACATTGTAAACCTTCTGAGACGACACCATATTCATCTGGTTTGCTCTTATGACCTTGAATGTATTGAGCAGTTGAATCTGAAAAGAAAAGTAATTTAATTATTACAGATGATTCTAGTCATTTTAAGGTTGTTCTTTTAAGCTGTGATGGTGTTAGTACTATTGTATGGTTGCACTAATTGAATTCTTTCACTTGTTGTTTGTTCATTCTTTAAAATTCCTGATCCACTTTAATAAATCAAATCAATTTTTGGTTATCTTCAGGATACGCACACCTGAATTTTTTTTCTTTAAGGAATACTTCCTTCAAATTAGCAGCAGGAACCAGCCCCATATGTATAAACAAACAGCTGGATGGCCTGGTATAAGGTGACCCATCTGTATCTCAGTCCAAGAGAAATTGAAAACTGAAATATAAAAAGTTGCTCTTACCTGGAGATGCAGTTGTCATGACAACTCAAAACAAATTAGGAAAAAAATGTTAGTATCACCTTATTTATAATTCTTTATAAAAATTTAACAGACCAGTTCACGTACCTTGGCAGTAATATCTCATCTACAGAAAACAATGTCAATATATGCATAGACAGGACATAGACTGCCATTGAAAGATTATCGATTGTATGGTAATCTGGTCTCTTTGATAAGATAAAGCAAGATATCTTCCAAGTACTACTGTATGGCCGCACCAGTTGGACTCTGAGAGGTAATCGTGTCCTCTTGTTATGTTATGGATGCAGCTACACGACACACCAGGTTATAATATTGGCGCATTTATCATTGACAAGTTGATTTGGCGAGTTGTGGGATGTGGCGTGGCCAGTGGCCTAGAGGTAGAGTCTCTGGCTCTGCGTTTGATCTCTGTCGGGGAGGGGGGGGAGATAGTATGTATACACTGTTGATGAGACCTAATTAGGTTGAAACAGCTATACAGTGTTCCACATGTCGCATGCGGTATTCGCTAAGTTTGCTTGTCATGATTATTTCAATTATATATCAAATTCTCAATGTATCTTCCTATATATATATATATATGTGTGTGTGTGTGTGTGTGTGAATTTGATATATTGAAAAAACAAAAAGATGTTTACAAATGCATGGGATCATCAGGAGAGAATGTGCAAACCGTTTCGGGGCCTTCCTCTCAACGGTTTTAAAAAGCAACATCGCCCCCCCCCCCACACACACACTGATGTGAGGTCCCTCGGAATATCTCTATCGACTGCATGTGGATCGGTCTTCAACATATATATATATATTTTAAGATAAGTGTATTTTGGCAGCATTTTTTCTTTTATACAAGTTTTGTTGAACTGTACAGACAATTCTTGTCGGACAAGTTTTTGGTTGATCCTTTCCCCTCCCTCCTTACAACTTGTGCCCCCCTCCCACAAAAAAATCACTACTGCATCGCTCACTCAAACCACTACCATTCCTACAACCCCACTACTAATGGTTATTACCTCCCACTTCTAATTCCTTGCTATTACTCGTTCTCGTTAAAAACGAGACACGAAACCATACCATTGTTTCCTACCTGATGATGGCAAACTGTATTGCCGAAAGCGCTCGTTTTGAAACCTTTGGTGGACTGTTACACCAGTTACACTCCGACACCAAAAAGATGGCCCAAAAATTAGAAAGGATCAACCAAAAACTTGTCCGACAAGAATTGTCTGTACAGTTCAACAAAACTTGTATATATATATATATATATATATATATATATATATTTACTGCTGTAAATAGACCTCTTAAAAGATTCATTGTAAGGAGAAAAATAAGAAACAAATATTTTTCTTCTTTGTTATACTATAGAAGGGGGTAAAGGGAGAGTAAAAACGAGTTGTCAGCTGACATGTTTCGATCCTCACTCAACAGAGCTAAATATCGAGGATAATAAAAAAAATATTAAGTAAATGGAACAAGTACAAAAAAAAAAGCAAAAAAAAGAATAAGACAATTTCTCTTTTTTCTTCTTCTTTTCCTTTCTTTTCTTCCTCCATTTCTATACCTCAAAACAGGGGGAGAAGATCTAAATATTGATGATATTTAAACCGAGCAAGCCCTCCCTTTGCTTGCAAAGAGAAGGCTTACTGGTTAGAATATATAGTGTCTCCAATATTTTGAGGTGATAGAACGAGTGTGATCCGCTCTCAACCGAGAATCAGTCAGCACTGAATAAGTTGGCACAATTAGGATTATTTATTAGATGCTCGCCTATAGAGGAACCATACGTGTTTCTCAGTGCATCATTGGGACCAACGGTTCCATTTCTAATCTTGGTGGGGACGTGTTGCTTAATGCGGGCATCCAACCGCTGGTTTGTTCTTCCTATGTATTGCACACCGCAAATACATTTATATGAGTAAATAATATATATATGTGAGTAAAAAGATGAAATCAATTTGACAGTATGTGGAGAAAAGTCGACAAATATAGGATGTAGTAGTGGATGGATGTTTATTATAGGTGTTAATGTTGATGTTATAACGTTTTGGTCTATCAGACCTTCTTCAGGACAATGGACGTCAGTATGAGAATGGCATCCTGCATATGAATTATGTAGTAAAGAATACATGTGTGAGTGGGGGGGGGGGTCACTTTTCTTGGTTTAATCCCTACCCACTTTCTTTATCGTGACACACAGAAAACCCTAAGAATGAAGGTAAGTGGGAAGATATCATTAGTATATAGATACACATTGACAAAAATGAAAAATGTTAAGTGTATGGTGAATGTATGAATATATTCACACATTCACCATACACTTAAGATTTTTCATTTTTCTCCCTTACAAAATTTCTTTTGCATTGTCCTGATGATGGTTTATCATAAACCAAAATACTTAAGTATAGACATATAGATTTTTTTATAGTTTTATTTTTGAAACCATTTTCTTCACATATTGTCGGATTAATTTCCTCATCGTATTTCCATACACATTGACAATAAAAGGATTACCTAGAATTACCTATAGGATCAATCCATATTCGAATCTTGCTTAGGTCTATCTCTTCTGTGATCTGGTCCAATTTAGGATCTGAGGGTGGTTCAGGATACGTGTCAAGGGCTTTGGCCAATAAATGAGCAGCATTTGTATTGCCATCCAGAACTTGACCTGCAATGAGAGAGAGAGAGAGAATAAAGAGATTTACTTTATATATATATATATATATATATAAAAACATACAAGGTGTGTCAAAAAAAGTATTGAGATTTTCGGTACTTTTTGAAACACCTTGTATTCTGAAAAAAAAAACAAAAAAACAAAAAAAAACAAAAAAACATTCCATTCATTAATTTTTTTCAGAATACAAGGTGTGTCAAAAAAAGTACTAAGTTTAAAGCTGTATTTACCAAGATAGAAATGAAGAATGAATGGAACATTTTTTTTTTCAGAATACAAAGTGTGTCAAAAAGTACAAAAAATCTTGATACTTTTTTGACACACCTTGTACATATATTATGAAAAATAAAGTAAAAGTGTAAGGGATGTAAATTCTTTAAAAAGTTTGTTTTTTATTGGAAAATGGTTTGCATGTTGCAAATTATCTAAAGAATTATTTATTAAGAAGAACTGATGTGTAATTTGTTGATAAAATATCAACAAATTAAAGAAATTGGATAATTCACAAATTGTGATGAGTCTTAAGTAGGTTGAATTTTTATATATTTTTCATGTATGTTGAGTGTTGAGGGGCTTATTTAACTCTTAATGTCCTATACCACCTCATTCCACCCAGCCAGAAGCCACATTCATTTTTCTAATTTTCCCCAAATGATAGTTTGTTTAAATGTAATATTAAACATGTTTAGAAGTCTTTGATTTAAGGGAAATATCTCAGGTAACTTTAAATGAAAATGTCATTTTTGGCCATTTTTTTTATAAATCCTTATAGGAATGGGGCTCTGAACTTGGAAAATTCTTAACAGGATGTTAAGAGTTAAGTGGTGTTTTATAGAATTTGGGATTTTTTAAGGGGAAGGGGGGAGGGGTTATATATCTTGAAGCGGACAAGAAAATCATCTGAGAAAAATACAGAAACAAAAATCGAACATATTACACAGGTGTACAAAGTTGCCTATTTTTCCCACCCCTAAGGGTTGTGTATGTGTATGTGTGTGTGTGTGTGGCTGTGGTGGTGGTAGTGGGGAGGGGGGTCAAAGGCAAAATTTACCAACAAAGTCAAAATAAACGAGATAAAAAGTTACCTATATTTACTAAGTATATCCTGAGTGTAATTGTTTGGATTCAAATGAGAAACTTGCAATTTTATTATTTTTACTTCTCACTACACATGCAGAGTGTTCGACTAGGAACCACCAGGTTCCTGGCTCGATACCGGCCCTTGCCAACTCAGCGTATGAGTAGCACAGAGATCTGTGCAGTAAAGTAAGGAGCTGATGGTAGGTGTGGTACTCCACCTCAGAAGCAAAAACAATCTCCTTGGTCTAGTGCTAGTGAAAAGAGGATAGACCACCTCGTGTTACATAATCTATGCGGTTGCATAAGATTATTGTCAATCCCCTGTAATTCTGAGGGGGTGACCCTTTTCATATCATGGTCGGGTCCTTCCATAGAAAATTACAGAAGCCCGCCAAATATGTGAAGTCACGTGGGACCTTTTTTGAGTCCCCACTTTTTGCAGTTGGACGTCAGGCAGAGCGGTCAGCCATTTTATGCTCTGCCTAAACTGGAACTCACGCGCGCTATGTTAGTTAACAGATGTCTGGGTTGGGGATTTACCGAATAAAGTAACATCAAAAGTAAATCGAAGTCTTGTGTTTATTATCTAAAAACTAACAATGACACAGGGCTTCTGATACAGAGAAATCCCTAACAGAAAACCAGACCGAAGTCCCCAAGAGAAGTCCAGACCTTAGAAGATTCCAGACCAAGACAAGATGTTATAAGATTCCAAAGACGGCCAGAAGAAGAGAAGAAGAATAGAGTAAGTAAAGAAGTAATGAAGAGGGTATACAACACTCGCTGTCAGGCTGATACTGACTTTAGGCCATCCCAATGACTTTTTTTTTTCACACATAAAAATAACAAATAACTACGATGCTGCAATCTAGCATGTTAGACATTACCTCACTGGGACTCCCCCTAGTTGTAGGAATAGGTATTAGCTAATTATTAGACGTCACTAAAAAGTTTCATTCTAAAAATGTTCTTAATATTTGTAAGTTTCTAGTCCAGGGCTCGACATTAATGTTGTCCCGTCGTCCCGGGGACGATAAAAATTACATCCGGGACGATCAATACATTATCCGGGACAGTTTGCAGGGGACGGTAAAATTTTTTCCTAAAAGTTAGTACTACATACCAATATTGGCCGTCCAGTGATTGTCCGAATGCTGACCTCAAAATGAGGCTACGGCACCGCAGGTCTATTCTCAAAACCATGTAATGAATAATGGTAGAGGGAGATAGTTTAAAAGGACCAAATTATGTACTACTAACCCTACTCAGGGTAACTTAAAGTAAAAAAGTATTTTTTTTTAGCTCAAAACACACTAGGAAATGGATTTTTTGTCCAAATATCCAGAATTATCACTGCTTCAGCTTTTCTTAATGTTTTATTACATGTTATTATGCTACTGATGACTGGCAAGTATAGATGATGCTAATGAATTAAACAAAAATATTTTGATTTCGGGACAGTCCAGACCCCATTTGGGATGGTTGATAATTTTTGTTCGGGACAGTCATGAAAAAAGTTAGTGTCGGGGCCTGCTCTAGTCTAAGACTCAAACTGAATTCTTACCAAGCGTTTGAAATTGAGATAGTCTTGTTCATAAGACAAATATATTTTTTAAGATGGAAGGAGTTATGTCCCCTTTATCATCATCTATAAAGCCCAAAAAATCAATATTGGACCTAGACACTAATAAACACCCCAGCCTAAATCCGTTTTGAAAGGAACTGAATTTTGCTTTTCACCGGTTGTTAGTAAACAAAACAGCCAGCCGATAAAATCAGTAACATTTTTATACTAAAATAATTTTGATTTTAATTTAAAAAAATTATTTATTTAATGTTGTTAGCATATGTGAAAAAATTAATTTTGCACTAAAGATAAACTAATATTGTTATTAAAAAAACAAAAAAACAACTTAAAATGAAAGACATGTTTATTTATTTTCCATGTGCCTCAATGGATAGTTAATATTAAAAAGTATTTATTTAAAAAATGATTTTGCTAGGGTTAGGGTTGGGGTTAGGGTTAGCTGTTATTATTATAACCTTATAATATACTTTTTATAGCTTTAACTATTCCCGTGTTAAACGTGTCTAATGTTAAAAGTTTTATAATTAAAAAAGAATTGCTATTGAATTAACAACAACATGAAATAGGTTAAAAAGGTGTCTTTAATATAAAAATGTGCCTTTCATTTATAGTTTTATAATTAAAAAGTGCATCTAAAAATAATCTATTAACAAACAACCGGATTTTAACAGTGAAAAGCAAAACATGTCCTTTTGAATCTAGGTCTCACCTGGGGTGCTTATTGGTGTCTTGGTCCTCAATATTGAAGTAGTAAAGTAAGATGGAGTGGTCTATTGTTGGAATCAGTTGAACAGCGACTTTGTAATCAAATAAGCTTAGATCTTTAAAATCTAAGAAATAAATATTGAAGTATTAAAGTAGGATGGATTATTTGGACTATTGTCCTCATCTTTATTGTTATCTACACAATGTTTCGGCCAATGTGCATTCCAGCCTTCTTCAGGTATTTCTTGTCAGAAATTCAGAGAAATAGTACTAAAGTAGGTATCAGCAAAATAGAGAGGGAATCTACCCCCTTTTCACTTGCACTAGACTAAGGAGATTGTTTTTTGTTCAGCCACTCACGCAGTTGCAGATCAGATAAAAGAAAAAAAAAAGAAAAATGGACACTACATTATCGTCTTTATTGAAGTCAGTCAGTCTACTATTGGTTTGAACAATGTGACTGGTCAAGACAACTGGTACTTATGGGAATTCAGAACAGTTCACTCATGCATTTGGGTGATTCCATTCCCTGAGTCCTGATTGGCTGCTTGGTTTGTAGGATCCTCTGAGGCTCCATAAATCCTGCCATTTTGCAGTAGTCTTTGCAGCAAACCAGAATCGTATTTCAGTTACGACTGCTTGCTGTCTTGTCTTGCCAATTCGATGGTAATTGGACTTAGTATTATTCTACAGTCTTTAGTAGACGGAAGGATGCCAACAGACTAAGGAGATTGTTTTTTGTTGAGGTGGAGTGCCACACCTACCGTCAACTCCCAGATGCTTTACCACAGATCAGATTACCCAATCTGTGCTACTCATGTGCTGAGTTGGCAAGGACTGGTATTGAACCTGGAACCGTGCGATTCCTAGATGAATGCTCTACTGACAGAGCCCCTAAATATTTAATTACTTGTACTTAAATTTTAAATAGCTGTCATCAAATGCATTGGTGTATAGGGTATGACACTAAACTGAATCTGGTGGTGAGGCTCCCGTTCTATTTGACCCATAGCTTGGTTTGGTTTGGTTTGTTTTGTTAATGGTTAGAGTCATAGGAAATAGACTCATCAACCCGAGTTCAAATCCTGGATGAAGCTACAGTTCACATAGCGCTAATACTAGGTATACCCAAAATGAGGCTAATCTATGTTTTTGACAAAATGACTTTAGCCCCCCCCCCGAAAATAATTTACCAAAAATCAGGGGAATTATCGGATTTTAATGAAATTTTCAGTGTTTATTTATCAAAGAATGATCTTTATAATGCATTATTTATTTTATTTAAAAACTTTCTCATTTTTTTAGGTCACTTAATTTTGACCCCACCCCCTTATGTTGGGGGCGTAACATTTTTTTCAAGTTGGTCTTATAGTTTTCTAATTACAGTATAAATAAAGAGATAAAAGACTGAAGTTATGAATAGAAACAAAAAAAAAAAAATTTTTTTACAGTGGCTTTTCTATGAGAAAATAAGTACCGAAAATCGAAAAATAAAATGTAAAAAAATAATAGATAATTAATTTTTTGGAGATTTCTTTTCCACTCATTTCGATAATTATTTAATTGGCTATTATCTTATAGAAGAAAAAATTATACATCGATATTTTTTCTGCTTTTTTTGCAATCGCGAATGTTACATTAAAATTGTAAACAAGGGCCTAAAACCATTGAAAAATAGATAAAATGGCAGATCGCGTCGAAATTGACCAAAACAAATCAGTTCTATTAAAAATAAACTGCATATGTAATGATATTTTTCTTTTTTTAATGATGGTCATTATTTTACTACTTATCAATTTAGACAAAAGTTTAACCTTAAATAATAGATTTAATTAATTTTAAATTGTTTTTTAAAACGTAGCAAACGATTTTTTTGGGTATATCTAGCTAATACCCTTGGGAAAGGTACGCATCCAACTATTCTCCCTCCAGCTATGGGTAAATAGTAGGTTAGACTGGGCTCTTTAACCGTGGCTAGATAACCAGGTATAGGAGAAGGAAAATTCTAAATTCAAACCTGTTAAACTCTGCTTAAAAAATTGACCTTGTGTCATATCCTACTTGTTTGATTTGTTCTTGTTTTATGGAATATCAACCTCAATGGGTCATTTAATGCCGACTACGTTTTTGAAATGAATTGGTGATAATGTTTAATTTTCTAAAGGTTTGTTTTTTTTGACACGAAGTCCCCAAGACGAAGTCCAGACGCTAGAAGAGACGCTGGAAGAAGAATAATAGAAGTAAGAAAGTAAGGAAAGAAAGTATACAACAAAATTTGGAGAGCTAAAAATCGATGTAAATCTGCCAATTTTTAGAATTGGAAGCTCAAATTTTGGGGATTGTCTAACTTTAAGATAATCCACACCTGGACAAAATTTCAGAAAAATTGAAAGGGTTGGGTGTGCATGGAATTACCCATCAGTTAAAAAGAAAAAAATATCTTACAAAGTAATTCATAATTTTCTTCTTGGCTCGGTTTAATTTCAACATTCACGGTTTCACCAACAGCATTTGTAAATTCACTACTTTCTTCACCGTACAAATTTTCTCCAAGACCAGGAAACTAAAACAAAATAAAAGACAATATAAATAAAGTGTTTAGTTGGCTTTCTTTGTTTAATGGCATATCAACTCACTATGGGTTATTCAATGCTAAAATTTGATTCATTTGTAAATGATTATAATAACTATATTGCATTTTAGAGAATTGAAAAATGGAAATGAATTCGACAATATGTTGAAAGGACAAATAAATAAAGGAAAGAAAATGTTGAATAGATAAAATTAATTTAATGAATTTCCAACGTGTGTTTCGGTCGGGAGTTTGTTCATGTACACATTGTATTCTATTTATCATTATTTTAAATATGAAATAAAATAATAATAATAGAAAATTATAAAATATTTAATTTATTTAAATATCTATTTATTTATCCTTTCAACATTATATATATATATATATATATATATATATATATATATATATATATGTATATAATATACCAAACTTGTTGGTAAATCCTCGCGGTGAGAAAAAACCCAGTAAATAGTTTGATTGTAAAAATATACTACCAAACATCAACCAGGAAGAAAAAAATTTTTGTAAAAAAAAAAGACCAAGATAATCGTACCAACAAAAAATAATCTATTGGTACAATATTTTGGCCAAAAGAAAAAACAATTTATATGCTTATGTATATATGATATATATTTGGGAGAATATGTGCTTTTTTATACTGTCGGCTGAAAATAGCTAAAAGTTGTTTATATATGATATATATATTCATACAAACCTGCCAGGAGACTAAAGCTAATAAGTAAAAAGTGCTCAATACCTAAGTAGAGCAAATAATAAAGATAAATCTAATGAGTCAGACGAACCTACTAAAAGTTTCGCTTAATGCTCTTCAGGGCTAAGATCTGACTCAGAGTCAGATCTTAGCCCTGAAGAGCATTAAGTGAAACTTTTAGTAGGTTCGTCTGACTCATTAGATTTATCTTTATATATATATATATAAGTAAACTTCAACACTTAAAAAAGGGAAAAAAAGGTTTAAATATAAAAAATTGTTTTTGAAAAAAAAAAAAAAAAAGAAGATTAATTTCATATCAACTGACTTTTTGATCAAGATCATGTCGCACCATTTCCTGGATAAGAACATCAGCAAGGAAAGAAAATGTTGAATGGATAAAAGTAATTTAATGAATGACCAACGTGTGTTTCGGTCGGGAGTTTGTTCATGTACATATTGTATTCTATTTATCATTATTTTAAATATGAAATAAAATAATAATAATAGAAAATTATAAAATATTTAATTTATTTAAATATTTATCCTTTCAACATTATATATATATATTTATATATATATATATAAGAAAACTTCAACACTTAAAAAAGGGAAAAAAAGAAGGTTTAAATATAAAAGATTAATTTCATATCAACTGACTTTTTGATCAAGATCATGTCGCACCATTTCCTGGATAAGAACATCAGCAAGGAAAGAAAATGTTGAATGGATAAAAGTAATTTAATGAATTACCAACGTGTGTTTCGGTCGGGAGTTTGTTCATGTACATATTGTATTCTATTTATCATTATTTTAAATATGAAATAAAATAATAATAATAGAAAATTATAAAATATTCAATTTATTTAAATATTTATCCTTTCAACATTATATATAAGAAAATTTCAACACTTAAAAAAGGGAAAAAAGAAGGTTTAAATAAAAAATTGTTTTTGAAAAAAAAAAAAAAAAAAGATTAATTTCATATCAACTGACTTTTTGATCAAGATCATGTCGCACCATTTCCTGGATAAGGAACATCAGCAAGGAAAGAAAATGTTGAATGGATAAAAGTAATTTAATGAATTACCAACGTGTGTTTCGGTCGGGAGTTTGTTCATGTACATATTGTATTCTATTTATCATTATTTTAAATATGAAATAAAATAATAATAATAGAAAATTATAAAATATTTAATTTATTTAGTTATTTATTTATTTATCCTTTCAACATTATATATATATATATATATATATGGGAGTAATTATTTAGTTATCATTCCCACTTAGTTCCCTTTGTTCTCATAAAATAAGTCTATTAATACTTTTTCTTGTCTTTTGTTGAATGCATTTCTTCGAGTTGCGTCACGCGTCATGACATCTTCGCGTGCGTGGATTGTGACTTGTCTTCCAAAAATTATAACGCTGAACAAATACAGTTACACAACAAAAAAGATTTTATAAACATTTTCATCTCCTGTCATCTATAAAACATCCATCTATTTCTTCACCCCAAGATACATCCTGATGAAGGTTTAAAGAAACCGAAATGTTCAAACATCGATAAATAAATTCATCCAATTTCGGAACACTTGTTTTTTCAAATTTCTTAATATATATATATATATATATATATATAAGAAAACTTCAACACTTAAAAAAGGGAAAAAAAGAAGGTTTAAATATAAAAGATTAATTTTGTATGAACTGACTTTTTGATCAAGATCATGTCGCACCATTTCCTGGATAAGGACATCAGCAAGTGTTTTGAAGTCTTGGACAAACCTTTCATTCTTTTGTGGTCCAGTTTTTTCTTCTGTTAAAAGTTCAAGTAATGTGTCTTCTGATCGTATAATGGTTGCAACACTCGCTCCTTTTGTAGCTGCACCGATCAGTGCATATGCTAAATCGGAAATCTTCATGACTGCAAAAAAATTAAAGAAAAAAAAAAGTTTAGATTTAAGTTACTGTAAAATCAAAATATGATACTCACTTTCACAAAAATGTTCTAAACTAGCGTCCAGTTGGCAGACAAAGGCAGGCAAGCTGTAACCAAATATAGACCCTGTACCAAGTCCCATAACATAGACCATAGAACTTAAGACATGGATTTTTTAACCTCAACATATCAATTGAAAAAATCATAATACATGAAAATAAAATCAAAATCAAAATTGAAAATGGATAAAACTGCAGTCCCATATAAAAAAAAAAAGAAAAATATTTCCCCAAAAAGCGGAGCTATACCTCCTATACTAACCAACTCCCACCCCCTATCAAATGCCCTCCACGTCTCTTGAACTTTCTCGCTCCTACCCAGTTTGGCTAAAATCTCTAAAAAATTTCCCAAGCCAACTATATAGATGATGACCTATCTCTCCCTTCCTGCCCTACCATGCTCTCTCCACCGTTGCACTAAACTACCTTCTCTTCTCTCCCAACAAATTTCCACACTTTTGATCTTTTCTCCTTCCCCACCCATGATAGATTTCTTCTGACCAATCAAATCCTCACAAACCCTTCCCATCCTCCTGACTCCATCACCAAACTCACACCCACCCGTTCACTTTCTCTTCTATAAAAACAAATGTATGTTGCACTAATGTTCAAATAAAAGACTGATGAAGTCCTGCTCAAGGCAGGGCGAAATATATCTCCTACATCTACTTGTTTGAGTTGCTCTTTTTGTCCACTTTTTCCCTCTATTCTTTACCACATTCTGTCGGATTTACTCCAACTTAAATCTACTACAATCCTCATATATATATATATATAACCTCATTTAAAACACCACAAATTTCTCATATATATATATATATATATATATATATATATATATATGTATATAATACATTGTAGCAACAAATGGTAAAGGGACCAGGGAGCAATGGTGATGAATGGGTGCTTCACATTCCCCAGACTTCCAGAATGGGAACCTCACGATCAGATAGATGTCATTCCTAGGACATGAGGATCCTTAGCCACCACCTTCTAGCACAAATATGATAAAAAGGGTTGGGGCTTGCCATAAGGGCAATAGAGTTGGGGCAACCATATAGGTGCTAGGGCTTGACAGGACCAGCTGATTGATTTTAGATTATAAAACTAACCCCTAACTCTAACCCCTTTTCAACAGGATTTTTCAACCAGATTTTGATGGTGTAAATGAAAAAAATGTCCTGATGAAATGAGATCGAAAAAGGGGTGCCTAAAGGTCATATGGTCCGTTTTATATATCTTTGTCATGTATGTGTATCTCCATCACCTACGGAATAAATATGTTATCGTTTTCACATATTTGTTGGAATGTTTTTATGTACACACTTGTACCCACGTTGGAAGGTTACTTTAGGCCTTCCAAAGTTAATATAACACCCCCACATGTTATAACACTTTGATCCTTGCTCTTTCTTAAAACTGCACCTCAAAATTGATAATTCTTATCTTTGCATGACATTCTGGCTTCATTGAAGGCAGCCCTTCTTCCTCCCACACATAACTTTTCCATTTAGCCCGTCCTTGTCAGGTTAAAGCCATGACCTCTGACTCACAGGTTGAAACACCCATAGCAACGGACATACATAGCAAGACAATCCTTAAACTGTCAATTCAGAATCAACTACGTCATCAGACTTTGGCATTTAATTTGAAACCCTCTTCAGTTCCTCTAGAGTTTGTCTTTAAAACCAGATGCAGAAGAGAGAGAGAGAGAGAGAGAGAGAGGGGGGGGGAAACAAAGAAAGAGGTAGTTAGTGAGAGAAAGAGTGAGACCAAAAGAAGATGTAATGAGAGAGAGAGAGAGAGAGACCAAAAGAAGAGAGAGAGAGAGAGAGAAAGGGAAACAAAGAAAGAGGTAGTTAGTGAGAGAAAGAGTGAGACCAAAAGAAGATGTAATGAGTGAGAGAGAGAGAGAGAGACCAAAAGAAGAGAGAGAGAGAGAGAGGGGGAAACAAAGAAAGAGGTAGTTAGTGAGAGAAAGAGTGAGACCAAAAGAAGATGTAATGAGTGAGAGAGAGAGAGAGACCAAAAGAAGAGAGAGAGAGAGAAAAAGGGAAACAAAGAAAGAGGTAGTTAGTGAGAGAAAGAGTGAGACCAAAAGAAGATGTAATGAGTGAGACCAAAAGAAGATGTAATGAGTGAGAGAGAGAGAGAGAGACCAAAAGAAGAGAGAGAGAGAGAAAGGGAAACAAAGAGAGAGGTAGTTAGTGAGAGAAAGAGATATTCCACATTCTCTTAATCTTTTTTTTACTCTGAGATAAGAGTATTTACGGATTCGAAGGAGCCCTTATTTCTCTGTAGTTGTAGGCAAATTGTCGGACAAAGAAGGAACAAACACGAAAATGGTGGCAGGGGGAGATAATTAGCAATGGAATTTCCAATAGAGATTGGCGGAAAACATCGGACTCTTCTTTATTTTTTCCTGTTCTTTTTTCTTCTTAACTCTTTTAATTTCCCCCAGGGCTGTACCAAATTTCTCTGGAATTTTAAAATGGTTAACTCTTTGTCTACCAAATTTCCCCCACTACTATAGCAAATTTTCTTGGTATTTCTTTTTACCTGTATGATGGGATATTTCAAAGTTCCCTATCTATCCACCTCAGAACTAGTTCTATTCAAATAAAGTCATATTATTATTGTATTATGGGATATTTCAAAGTTCACTATCTATTCACCTCACAACTCATTCTATTCAAATAAAGTTATATTATTATTGTAATCTGAATCCCACAGCTCAATTATAATTAGTTTTTGTACTTTGCTTATGGTAGGATCACAGTGGTGGGAGAGCTGCTGTGTGGGGCTTAAAGTAGGCAAATAACTAAACATCTTTTACTCTTTGTCTACCAAATTTTCTTGGTAATTTTTACCTGTATGATGGGATATTTCAAAGTTCCCTATCTATTCACCTCACAACTCCGTCTATTCAAATAAGGTCATATCAATATTGTAATCTGAGTTTTTCAATTATAATGAACTAACCCTCAGTTAGTTAGCAGTGGTAGGAGAGAAAAAAATAATAAAACAATAATTTTTAAATAAGTAGGTGAATCCCAGCATGCTACACAAGTAAGTAAAGTCGTCGGGGCAGCCTAAAGTCGGTATCAGTCAGGCAGAGAGGAAGTCTATCCCTTTTTCAATAGCGCTAGAACAAGGAGATCGTTTTTACCTGTATGATTGGATATTTCAAAGTTCTCTATCTATTCACCTCTGAACTCATTTTATTCAAATAAAGTCCTATTATCATTATTGTAATCTGAATCCTTCTGCTCAATTATAATGAACTAACCATCAATTCTTGTACTTTGAATGGGTGTGGTATGTGAAGAAACAGTTCCTTGCACATAAATAGAAAGCCACCGAGAGTAGTTTAAAGTAGGCAAAAAGTTAAATATACATATTTATTAATAATACTTAACCTTTATGTTAAATCTATTGTTTTGAGTTTTCTCAATGCTGTTTGGTTAAGCTAATTCCCAATTCTTTATACAAGTGAGAAGGCAGAATACATGGTATATACATATAACAACCAATCAGCTTTAAGATAGCTTGGCACCCCTGCTTGTTGGGAGTGGGTTCTACCTGGGAGCTCTATTAAAGCTTGGCACCCCTGCTTGTTGGGAGTGAGTTCTAACCTTGGAGCTCTATTAAAGCTTGGCACCCCTGCTTGTTCGGAGTGAGTTCTACCCTTGGAGCTCTATTAAAGCTTGGCACCCCTGCTTGTTGGGAGTGATTTCTACCCTTGGAGCTCTATTAAAGCTTGGCACTCCTGCTTGTTGGGAGTGAGTTCTACCCTTGGAGCTCTATTAAAGTTTGGAACCCCTGCTTGTTGGGAGTGAGTTCTACCCTTGGAGCTCTATTAAAGCTTGGAACCCCTGCTTGTTGGGAGTGAGGGATACCCTACCCTGGAATATAGCACACCTGCTTTATCTTATGTGAATACAACAAAATTATTTTTACTAGCAAATATATGCACCCTCCGGGCGCAAGTATTTAAGTTTTAATGTAATTAAATACATTAAATTAGAAAGACTAATGAAACTAAATAAGAATGCAGATAAAATGATTTGAAAAAGGTTTGGTTTGGTTTTAGGCCATATCAACCTCAGTGGGTCATTTAATGCCGATAAAGTTTTGAAATAAATCAATTCTTAATGGATAATACAATTTTTTTATAAATACATTTTTCTATTTAACCCATAGATGGGACCCTAACAGGTACTACCACTCCGGGTCAGAGTGGACCAGGGAGCAATGGTGATGAAGAGGTGCTCCACATTCCCCAAACCTCCAAAACTGGAACCTCACCATCAGATAGAGTTTAACGTCATTCCCAGGACATGTAGACCCGCAGTCACCGCCTTATAGCACCCATATGATAAAAAGAGGTTGGGGCTTGCCATAAGGGCAATAGCGTTGGGAAAATCATATAGGTGCTAGGGCTTGACATGACCAGCTGATTGATCGGAGGGGGCCACTCCGACCACCCGTTTAGCCCAAAGTGGAATATTGCATGTCATGGACTGCTCATCCATCTGGGTTCAATCCTTAAGCATCACTGGTTGCCACCCATGGCGAACAGGTGGCCCCATTGGGGGAGTCTTACACATCTGCAGTCGGTGTATTCAAAAGCCCAGTAGACAGGGCGGAATATGACAAAAGAAAATAAATCCTATCACATGAAGCTCTGAGTAAAGGTTAAACACAAAGATAATTATACATCTCAACATTCCATTGTTTTATTGTCTAGTAATGTTACATTTCTATTTTTACATAGAATTTATTTTTGGAATTGGATTTTAACATTTCAAAAATATTTGTAGGTATTTGCTTGTTCTTGAACTCTTAACGTCCTATACAGTCACATTTCCTAATCTGCCCAAATAATAGCCTTTGAGATTTTTCTAAGTCCAGAGCATTCCTATAAGGATATATAAAAATAGTGGCTAAAAATGACCTTTGCATCTAAAGTTACCTATTATTTCCCTTAAATCAAAAATTTCTACATACATTTAATATTAAATTTAAACAAAGGCTATTGTTTGGGGCTGATTAGTTAAAATGAATGTGACTTCCAGCCGGGTGGAATGAGGTGGTATAGGACTTTAAGAGTTACTGGGTCACCCGGTAATATCATGTTACTCAACTAGGGTGAGGGGTAGGTTTAGGGTTAGGGATTAGGGTTAGTTTAATGGGAAAATAAATAAATAATTTAGGTTGTGTTTTTTCTGGGTCACCCTGTAATATCATGTTACTCAACTAGGAAATAGCCCTTGTTTAAATGTAATATTAAACATATTTAGAAGTCTTTGATTCGAGGGAAATAACAGGTAACTTTAAAGGAAAAGGCCATTTTTTGATAAATCGTTATATGAATGGGGTTCTGGACTTGGAAAATTCTGAACAGGATGTTAAGAGTTAAATCTAATAAAACTTTGAATTATGTTTTGTTTCTTGTCATTTTATTTTATCAAAATGAAATTAAATGACAAAATTATAACTAAAGTTCAAATTAAAAATCTGCCCCCCCCCCTGCAAAAACCAAGGATCATTAAGTGCATTTTTGTCTATGATAATTGGTGTCCTCAAAAATTGGTACAAATTCAAGATCTAATTTTTTGATATCAGTATTTAATTGACCAATACACAACTTTTGGTGTTTCATGAACTTGTTCCAATTTTGGGGAAATGGCATTAAAGATCGTGGACAAAAATGCACTGAAAACTACTGTTTTGCAACATTTGGTAAAAAAATTGATCAGAAAACCTAACAACTTCAGTATTTTGCAATACGGGTGGGGGTGGGGGAGATATTGTTGCATAGCTTGCAATGGAAGATTTCTCTTCCGGTCAAAAGACAAAGAGAAAGATAAAAATATATATTAAAAAAAAGGGAGAACGGAAGAGAGGTCTTCCGGTCAAGAAGCAGGGAGAAGATGAAGAAATAGATAAAAGAAAAAAGGAAAACGGAAGCAGAGTCTTCCGGTGAGGAGGCGGAGAGAAAGATCAAGAAATATATATATCCGTTATCAGATCAAAAGATAAAAAATGCGTAGGCATATTTATTGTATATAAAGGCCTAGCGGATGAAGTGTGAGGTCAGTCTCCAGCAAGCAACTGAGAAGTTAACCTTGTCTCCCATATCAACCACCCTCGGGAAGTTCATTGTGAACACTGCGCTCTTCGCCAGCCACCCGGCATTTTCATTGTGAACACTCGTCACCCCTCACCACACACACACCGAAGAAAATAAAGACGGGTCCTATTTTTATATATACGTGTCTGTGGTTTTATTGAAGTCCAGTCATGCGGCTATACAATATTTTTAATTTGAACTTTAGTTATAATTTTGTAATTTATTTATAATTTGAATTTTAGTTATAATACTATTTAATTTTATTTTGATAAAATAAAATGACAACATTCCCTGGTTTAAATACTGAAATTGTTAGATTTTCTGATCAATGTTTTTATCAAATGTTGCCAAACCGAATATTTTTCAGAACATTTTTGTCTACAATCTTTGATGCCATTTCCTCAAAAATTGGTACAAGTTCAACATCTAATTTTTGGTATCAGTACTTAATTGACCAATACACAACTTTTAGTATTCCATGTAATTTGATATTTTAAAAAAGTGAAAAATTGACCTACCCTACAAATCCTAGAAGAAGCACCCTACTACACACCAGTGTTATCTGACCAGCAAAAAACTTACATTCATAGGCTCTGTGCAGACACTGGATGCAGCCTAGAGGATTTGCCAAGAGGGATGATTGATAGGGACAGATGGCAAGAGATGCCTAATAGTAGACAGCCTTAGGATTATTTTCATATATAATATGTGAAATAAAATGATTGTATACCGTCAGGGATTTGCTTTGAAAATTTGAATTTTGAAAAAACAAAAAAAAACAAACCTCAAACTTACTTCTAGCACCCATATGATAAGAATGATTGGGGGTTGCCATAAGGGCAATCATATAGGTGCTAGGGCTTGACGTGGCCAGCTGATTGATCGGAGGGGCCTCTCCGACCGCCCATCTAGCCCAAGAAAAGCCTAAAGTGGAATATTGCAAGTCATGGACTGCTCAGCCACCTGGGTTCTATCCTTAAGCATCACGGGTCGCCACCCACGGCCAATAAGTGGCACCATTGGGGGAGTCTTACCCCTCTGCAGAGGTGCATTCTAATGCCCCAGCCGACAGGGCGGTGGATATCAAAGTATGTCCTCCAATGGACTACTACACATGGACACACCAGTGTTGGCTCCGAGCTCGTCACATATTGATCATCGTTGTAGGAAATGGACAAGGTAACACAGAGTTCAAATCCTAGACAATGTTGTTTGTATTTCACTAATGCCCTTGGGGAAAAGCATGTCTCCCCCCCCCCCCCAGCTATGGGTAAATAGTAGAATAAAATCAACACCTAAAATCAAAAACCTAGGTACAGCATGGATTCAAACTAACTTTATTCATTGACCTTGTGTCGCATCCTACCCGTGGTGAAGGGGTTGGGTAAATACCCATTTCTTTCAAGGATACCCTCAAATCTTTAACTCTTTGCCTACCAATTTACCCCCAGGGTTGTACCAAATGTTCTTAGTATTGGGTCCCTATTGCAAAAGGATCAAGTACCTGTATCAGGGTTGGTTCACAGACAAAACAAAAGATAGCAAGGGTGTTCATGTAGTGATTTTTCAGTATAAACAAGTCACATGTGTGTGAGCCACTTACAGTAGGATTGCAGTGGTGAAAGAGCCACTGTGAGCAGCTTAAAGTAGGTAGAGAGTTAAACATATGCGGCAGACAACTGGTAAATTGAAAGATTTTATTTGTCATGAAATCACGAGGAGCAATTTATACTGAAGAACTTTAGTTGGTTGGTTAACTTATGGGTTTTAATGGCATATCAACCTGTCTAGGGTTATTTCATGCCTAGAGGTTAGGAAACAATATATGCTGTATATACAATATATTTACAATTTTGTAGTTAATGGTGAAGAATAATTAAAGTCCAATTACCCTCGAACTGGGAAGACAAGGCAGCAAACGGTTGTAACTCAATACAATCCCGAAAGCCACAAAGTCCACTGCAAAATGACAGAGTATATATAAGACTCCACAATGGCATTCAAATCAAGCAGTCAAGCAGCCAATCAGAACTCAAGGAATGGAATCACCCAGATTCATGGATCGATCATTCTTGAGTCCTATTTATACCAACTGTCTTGGACACTGCTTGTGTGGTACTTAGCTGCTGTTATTCAAACCAACAGTAGACTAACTGACTTCAATAAATGGTTTTAAAGATATGTTAGCATCATCAGACATTGCGTTAAGGATTACTTTTCGCATGGTATTGATCAGGTTTATGTTTATATTTTTGGGTATAATTTTATTTCTCTTAAAATATCAAAGACACTCACCCCATTTATAAATGTTGAAAAATATGTGAACTATTTAATCATTCTAAAATAAATTTCAAATTTGCAAAGTCATTTTTTTTAAGAAACTTCCTGCGATTATCGTTTGATTAAAACCAGAAGTAAAAGTTATTTTTGAATTTCATAAAAATTCATTAGTTTTTTAAAATGTTTTAAACTTCATCATTTATAGATAAAATGTTTGAATGTCATCTATGTTGACCTTTTCAAATAGATTTTTTGTATTATTGGCATTAAAAAAGCAGTTTCTTCATGAGAACAAAAGATCCACATTCTATGAGGAAGTGTTTAACAGTACAAGATGTTTGACATGTTTCACACTGTGGTTGTTGTTCTTTTGTATTATTTAGATTATTCGGACTATTGTCCTCATTTTTATTGTTATCTACACAACATTTCAGCCAATGTGTCCTACAACTTTCTTCTGGTATTTCTTGTCGAACTCGGGAACCAGAGTCTGACGAGAAATACCTGAAGAAGGCTGGAGGTCACATCGGCCAAAATGTTGTGTATATAAAAATAAAGATGAGGACAATAATCCAAATAATCTAAATCATCAAACCTCATCTCAAAAATTCAGAGAAATAGTTTTTGTTCTTGTTTGAATATAAAGAAGTATGGAAGTCTTGTGTGATTGGGACACAATAACTTGTTCCTTGCGGTTATGATTTTTGTGGACACTTTTAGGCTTCAAGTGAGAGCACTTTACAGTGGAGATACCTTGTGTTTCTTAGTGAAGAATCCTCTGGTTGTTCCTTAGTGAAGAATCCTTGTGTTAAGCAGAGGCTGCTCTGCTCATCCGTGCAAATGAATGGCTTTCAAGTGTTAAGTATCTGGTCGGCATCCTTACTTCCAGATGTAGTAAATAAGTAAGCAAGCCAATAAGAATCCGGTGTTAGAGTATTCTTTGTAAGTCCGACGTACAAGATAATCCAAATAGCAATGAGCCAAGGTTAAGAATCAGACCTCTATAAATACACCAACAGCAGCAGCAGCACTGCCAGTGATTGGACAGTGGGAATCTTTCTCAGGTCACGTGGTAGTCAACGAGTCTATATTTAGGAGTAGGCATCTTTCACACGCCTTATATACCAAAATATTCCAACATCAAGATCGGTGATTAAGTAGTTAACTAACCACATATTCGTGTGTGTTGATTGGCTGATTGATTCCATGTGCCCATGCAAAGTCTATAAGTTTAAGTGGTGGATTCCCGCACCTTATATTACAAAAGATAGGAGGCGCGTGGTCTAATGGTTAGAGTCATAGGAAATGGACTCGTCGCCCCGAGTTCGATTCCTGGATGTGGTAATTGCATTTCACTTAACGCTAATACCCTTGGGAAAGGTATGAATCCTACTCTCCCTCCAGCTATGGATAAATAGTAGGGCAGACTGGGCTCTTTAACCTTGGTTAGGCAACCGGTCTAGGAGAAGGAAAACTCTGAATTCAAACCTGTTAAACTCCGCTTAAGAAACTGACCTTGTGTCGCATCCTGCTCGTGCGGAGGAGTTGGTAAATATATATATATATTACAAAAGATCCCAACAGTTTCTGGACTTTCAAAAAGCTGTCTCCAGTCTCCCAAAGTGGGTGAAGAACTTTCGGGTGAGGCTTCAAGAGTATACAACTTATAAGAGCAAACATTTGGATGGCACAATCCTTAAAACAAAATGATGCCAATAACAAAATTAAATGGAAAATACTACTTCTCTGAATTTTTGTATTTTGTTTGGTCTGGTTTTATTTTTTTTTCCGGAGTGTTTCTAAATAGCTCCTAGGTGTCTTTTTTGTTCCTTAGTGAAGAATCCTTGTATTAAGCAGAGGCTGCTCTGCTCATCCGTGCAAATTAACGGCTTTCAAGATCGGCGATTAAGTAATTAACTAACCACGTATTCGTGTGTGTTGATTGGCTGATTGATTCCATGTGCCCATGTAAAGTCTATAAGTTTAAGTGGTGGATTCCCGCACCTTATATTACAAAAGATCCCAACAGTTTCTGGACTTTCAAAAAGCTGTCTCCAGTCTCCCAAAGTGGGTGAAGAACTTTCGGGTGAGGCTTCAAGAGTATACAACTTATAAGAACAAACATTTGGATGGCACAATCCTTAAAACAAAATGATGCCAATAACAAAATTAAATGGAAAATACTAATATTTACCCATAGCTGGAGGGAGAATAGTTGGATTCATACCTTTCCCAAGAGTATTAGCACTATGTGAAATGCAAACAGCCATGTCTAAGTTTTGAACTCTCCTCGCCATATCTATTTCCTACAATGGTTACCATTACACCATGAATATATATATATATATATATATATATATATATTTAACATTCCAAACCCAAGAGATCATTCTACTTGACCCTTTGTCAACCTCAGGTAGACCTCCTGTGAGCAAGCAAAATGAGAGGAAGCTGAGTGAATCAATGATTGTTTGCTAAAGGCTTTTTTCTTATTAAGTTTAAGGACAGAAAATTCATATCAAAATATTCCTTAGTTCTAGGATTGAGTTATATTTGAAAAAAAAATCCATTTTAATTGGTTCTAATTTACAGTTAAGTCAAAAACTTACCTGTCTCTTACTTCACATTCTGCCTGTCACTTTCCCCATCTCTATATATATCTTGATTACCAAAATTAAATGGCAAATACTATTTCTCTGAATTTTTTTAGATGAGGCTTGATAATTTGTATTATTTGGACTATTGTCCTCATCTTTATTCTTTGGACTATTGTCCTCATCTTTATTGTTATCTACACAACGTTGAATGAAAACAGTCTACCCAGTGGAGCACCACACCTATCATTAGCTTTCCCCTTTACTGCACAGTTCTAAGCTGTGCTACTCATGCGCTGAGATGGTGAGGACCAGTATTAAAGTCAGATCCTTGTGGTTCTGAGGTGGATGCTCTACAGATTTCTATATAATTCTTTTTACTGGTCATTCAAAAACACATGAGAATCAAGACCCTTTGGTTTGAATTCAGAGTTTTCCTTCTTCTAGACTGGTTGCCATATCAAGGTTAAAGAGACAAGTCAGCTCTAATATTTATCCATAGCTGGAGGGAGAATCCATACCAAGGTTAGAACCAGTCTGCCCTAATATTTACCCATAGCTGGAGGAAGAATAGTTGGATTCATACCTTTCCCAAGAGTATTAGCGCTATGTGAAATGCAAAAATCCATGTCTAAGTGTTTTTGAATATTTCCTACAACGGTTACCATTACACCATGAGCTTATATATATATATATATAACATTCCAAACCCAAGAGATCATTCTACTGGACCCTTTGTCAACCTCAGGTAGACCTCCTGTGAGCAAGCAAAGTGAGAGGAAGCTGAATGAATCAATGATTGTTTGCTAAAGGTTTTTTTCCTATTTAGTTTAAGGACACAAAATTCATATCAAAATATTCCTTAGTTCTAGGATTGAGTTATATTTGAAAAAAAAAATCCATTTTAATTGGTTCTAACAAACTGTAATTTACAGTTAAATCAAAAACTTACCTGTCTCTTACTTCACATTCTGCTTGTCACTTTCCCCATCTCTATATATATCTTGATTACCGCCTTCACATATTGCTTTTTTTCATTTATTTACATACCAAACCTAAGTAATTATTCTACTAAACCCTGAGCCAACCTCGTCATAAATGTTTCTCTTTGATTATAAAGAGAGTGATTTAGAGAGTGTGAAATATATTTGTATGTTAAGTTTCACAAGCAGCTACCCTGTAGCTTAAATTAGGTCAAACGTTTCCTTTTTTAGAAATCTTACAGAATGATTCTAATGTTTTTTTAAATTATCCGGCTGGATTTATTTAAAAAAAAATTTAATTTGCTTTGCAAACTCACCCTACCCTAATCCCAATTATCTACCAAAGATTTCACCAAAATTAGTGGTGTGACCTATCCATTTGATATAATTGTTGAGTAGATAATTATTGATTTTTTATTATTGGGTTGACTATTACGCTTATTTTAGGATTATAGTACAAAGAAACACAACCCTTATTTCTATATGTTTGCATTATACATCACAGTTTATGGCAAAGTGTTCTAGATTTAATATTTGTAAACAAAGTCTTGAAACAAAGGTTAATATTTGATAAGTTTTATTATGTTGGAATAGGTTGTGTAACTAGTCAGATTACAATGTGACCAAGAGTGCTGCGTGCAATCTTAAACAAGACGTGGAAACAGCATCCCACGAGAAAACAGCTGTATGGCCACCTGCCCCATATCATACAAACCATCTGTGTGAGGCGAACAAGACATGCTGGGCACTGTTGGAGAAGCAAGGATGAACTCTGTGGGAGCCATCACATGGGCACGTCAGAGTAGGTCGTCCAGCAAAGACGTACATAGACCAACTTTGCACGGATACTGGATGTAGCACAGAGGACCTCCCAGGAGCAATGAATGATAGGAACGGTTGCAAAAGATTTTTATGAATATCCGTGCTGCTAGTGTGACATAATGATGATGGTACCTATCTGCGGGTCAACCACAAATACCCACAACCTTAGGGGTGCAACCTATCTGTGAGTATATACAGTACTTACATTTACCATCAAGATAAGAGTGAATTTCAGTCGTTTGCTTCATTTCATTTTTTACTTATATGACGGAGAACGAAAAAGAGCAAGACATTGTCTTGCCTGCCGGGATCGAACCCGCATCCTCCTGCATGCAAAAACAGATGCAAATTAGGCACTGGGCCGACGCGAAGTGCCAGGATGTTTTGGTAAATACGTACATAAATAACATCGAGCGCTGGGCAGTCAGGAGTTGCAGTAGCAGGTTGACTGACGCGAACGACCGAGTAAAGAAATGTGATTTTGAACTGCTAAAAATTATTTTGACTACGGTGACGGATTTTGCAGCTGCTAAATGAAAACAAAGAGCGTGTTGACCAGGGGAAGGTTTGGCTTGCTGGAAGACTGTGGACTCGCTTGTTTTTGGCCCCCCCTCTCGGCGGGAGCTTGTTGATACAAACATCTATTTTCCCCCATATACCCCCCCCTCCATAACTTAATAGTTAAATCTAAAATTACAAATCAGGACAGAACTCAACACTTTTTAGTGGAGGAAAAGATAAAAGAAATATGGCTGATTTGTAGCTAGTTGAATACGTAATTTTGAGATTTAACTATTCAGTAAACTAATGAAACAATTGGCTGAAATTTAATAGGGAGGATAAATGTAAGTATTACATTTCCAGAGATGCTGATAGGTACGCGTCCTGCGTCTCTGATGCACAGAAGTCTAAAAGGACACAGTAAAATTGTATCCATGCATCCCAGTGTTTTTCTTTTTTCTTCCCTCACCTTTTCAAGCTAACTGTAAATACATTTCCATAGTTTCTTAGAAATGAATTACACAGGATAGGTTACAAGTTAGGAGTTAGACAGCTTTAGTTGTTTCCCCAGATCATAAATAAAACCACTACAATCTATTAACTCTTAAAGTCCTATACCACCTCATTCCACCTGGGCAGAAGTTTCATTCGTTTTCCTAATCCGCCTCAAATGATAGCCTTTGTTTAAATATAATATTAAACATATTTAGAAGTCTTTGATTTAAGGAAAATAACAGGTAACTTTAAATGCAAAGGTCATTTTTAGCCATTTTTTTATATATCCATATATATATTCACCAACCCCTCTGCACAAGCAGGATGCGACACAAGGTCAATTTCTTAAGTGGAGTTTATCAGGTTTGAATTCAGAGTTTTCCTTCTAGACCGGTTGCCTAACCATGGTTAAAGAGCCCAGTCTGCCCTACTATTTACCCATAGCTGGAAGGAGAGTAGGATTGATACCTTTCCCAAGGGTATTGGCGCTAAGTGAAATGCAATTACCACAAACAGGATTTGAACTCGGTGTGACGAGTCCATTTCCCAAGACTTTAACCATTACACCACGCGCTTTATATATCCATATAGGAATGCTCTGGACTTAGAAAATTCTCAACAGGATGTTAAGAGTTAAGAAACTTTAGTTGGGACCCATAAATTTTCCCGGGGACTCGTTCAAAGCAAATATGTTCATCCAAGGACACACCAAATCAAAAATCTATCAGCATCATTGCATTTCTATATAATTATTTTTTCTGGTACATTAAAATAAAAATGTAAATTTTCGTGAGTGGGCTATTCTGTATACACACTAATAAAAAGTTGGCAGAGTGATCTATTAATATTATTGGTATCAGCCAGACAGAGAGGGAGTCTAACCTCTTTTTTACCAGCACTAGACCATGGAGATTGATTTTGCGTCTGAGGTGGAGCGCCATACCTATCATCAACTCCCCACTTTACCGCACAGATCCGAGTTATGCTACTCATGTGCTGAGTTGGTGAGGACCAGTATTGAAGCCAAGAACCTTGTGGTTCTGAGGAAGATGCTCTACAGTTTTCTATATAATTTTTTTTCTGGTACATTAAAATGAAACTAACGTAAATTTTCCTGAGTGGGCTATTTTGTACACACATTAATAAAAAGTATCAGCCAGACAGTGAGGGAGTCTATCCCCTTTTTACTAGTGCTAGACCATGCAGGTTGTTTTTGTATCAGCTCCCCACTTTACCGCACAGATCAAAGCTGTGCTACTCATGAACTGAGTTTATGAGGGCTGGTTTTAAACCCAAAACCTTTTGTTTCCCAGGCCAATGCTCTACCGACTGAGTTTAATAAAGTTATATCATTAATTTATACTACAGAGTATCCTCACAGATTTGGTCAATGTAGGATACTGGATACTGCACGGAGGACCTCCCTGGTACAATGAATGATAGAGAAGGTTGGCGAGAGATAGTCATGGATATCCGTGCTAATTGCGCGACATAAAGATGATGATACTACAGGAGTTTGAGTTTTGTTTAATGGCATATCAACCTCTGTGGGTCATTTAATGTCAAAAAGGTTATTTTGAATTTCAGTCTTTAAAGTAGTGGTTTTATGGGGGTTGAGTTTTGTTTAACGGCATATCAACCTCTGTGGGTCATTTAATGCCAAAAAGGTTATTTTGGATTTCAGTCTTTAAAGTAGTGGTTCTATGGAGATATTCGGTTATATCTTGTTGAAAAGGTTGCTTTTTTATAGAAAATTTAAAATGTTTTCAGGATGATATTACAGAGACAAAAACACTTTTAAATATTTCCTCTATTTATCAGTAAGTAAAGTCGACGGGACGGCCTAAGGTCGGTATTAGCCAGGGAATCTATCCCCTTTTCAATAGCGCTAGACCAAGGAGATTGTATCTAGCATCTGAGGTGGAGCACCACACCTACCATCAGCTCCTAACTTTACTGCACAGATCCCTGTGCTACTCATACGCTCAGTTGGCGAGGACCGGTATCGAACTAGGAACCTTGTGGTTTCTAGCCGAACGCTCTACCGACTGAGCTAACCCAGCCCCTTTGGTTCGATACCGGCCCTCGCCAACTCAGCGTATGAGTAGCACAGGGATCTGATGGTAGGTGTGGCGCTCCACCTCAGATGCTAAAAACAATCTCCCTGGTCTAGCTAGTGAAAAGGGGATAGACTCCCTTGCTGTCTGGCTGATACCGACTTTAGGCCACCCTGATGACTTACTACATGTATAAAAAGCATTACATTTCATGGAAATACCCGAAACCTTTGAGATGCTAGGGTTAGGCTACTTCGGGAGTTTTTGTAATCTAATGCGATGCTAATGATATTATCTCTTGTGCGCTATTGTGCATTTTTACCCGTTTATCTACTATGCCACTGTTAATTTAATTTTTTTTTTGTTTCTTTTGAATTTAATTTAATTAATTCTAAATTAAATTTCTTTTAAATTTCAGTTCACCAAAGAAAAAAAAAATTTTTTTTTTTAGCAATCCGCCATATTTAAAAAAATTTTTTTTAACAAATTTCGGAACTGAACTTTGATTAAATTTCATTAAATAGATTAAATTATATACATATATTTTGTGGCTATTATGAAAATTTAAAAAAAGGAAATTATGAACTTTTGTTTAGTAAATTAGGTTGTCCCCCCAAAAAAAAATTTGTAATAAAACTGTTAATTTTAACTAGGGGGGTTAGGGTTAGGGGTTGGATTTAGGGTTAGGGTTGTTTTCTTCTGAACCCAAATTATTTATTTATTTTCCCATTAAACTAACCCTAAAACCCGCTAGTTAGAATTAACAGTTTTATTACAAAATTTGTGGGTTCTGTTTTTTCTGGGACACCCTAATTTACTAAACAAAAGTTCATAATTACAAAAAAAAAAAAAAAAAAAAAAAAAGCCAGAACTTTACTATGTAATATCAGCCTACACATTACCACATCCACTTGGGACCATCCCTTTAAACAAGTACTAACAAGTTTTCATATAATTAATGCATTTTATCGATTTTTAACAGTCATTCTCTATCTTTAAGAAAAATTATGATTTTTAAAGGCTTTTCTTTCTAAATTTCTTTTTTATCAGAACCCGGAAGAAAAAGTAGATATCCTGACGTCATAACATTTCTATGTAACACTCCTTAAAAAGGGACCACACTTTGTTAAAACTACCAAAAATATATTTCAATACTAATGGTGGCTAAAGTTTAAAGTGACATTCACACCAAAGTCATTGGATTTTTGGCGACGGAGAAATAAAACCTCTTGTAATACAAATAAGTAAAAAAAAAAAAAGCATTTATCTACGACCCAAGAAGTTTAGAAATACGCATAATAAATAGAAATTGATATATGTTATTGTTCAACTAAAAAGTTGGCTTAAAAACAAAATTCTTATTGTCATTCCTGAAATCGTACCTAGCTAAGAGGGGACGTCATAGAGATTTTTTTAAAATAAATAAAATGGTCAAATTTAGAGAATAAAAAATATCTAACCGAACGGTCGTAATTGTGGGGTCTGTGGTCACTCTGAACAGGTTTTTTTTTTTTAAGAATATAATTTTTCGATAAAACATAACTACGGAAAAACCAGAATATCTCACTTGTTCATATCGCTGTAAAAACGAGAACCCAATGGGTTTGTGGGTCGTCTAGTTATGTTTTTAAAATTTAAATTAAAAAAAAATGTATAAACATTGGGAAGGAATTTCCAAAAAATTACAGAAAGAGAAAGTGCACACACTAAATTTATGTAACTAACAAATATTGATAATAATTATTATTTATATTTTGGAAAATCTCTAATAAACTAAATATAAAATAAATAAAAATAAGTATTAATAATTTTTCTTTTAAAATAAGAAAGAATTCTACGACTTTTTTTTTCTAAGTTTATGTTGGTGGAATGGAATATTAAGTTTCATTTCTGTTTTTTTTTTTTCCTGAAATCATCAGGTGATATAAAAAGTAAAAATTATTAGAGATTATTTTTAAAAGACAGATAATTGTCTCTGTGTTCCCCTCCCCCCTAATTATCGGTAAATAATTCGTATTTGTTTTTGTGCTCGTGTGATATCAATAAAATATTTTCAAACCTGTTTCTTTTTTATCAGGACACCAAAGTGAAATTCGCTTTAATGAAATTCCGGTTAGGAGTTAAAAATTCTCTTTTTTTTTTTTCGCATATGCGTACTACGTCACAGATTTATGCGTTCTACCCACAATCCTTTGCTAAGTTGTGAGCTAAGAAGTTCAATGTAAAATGGCGACTAGTGTATACAGTCAGAACTATAGCCAGTATAATCGCATAAAATTCTCTTAGAAAATACCACTTATTTTAATCATCTACTCTTGTAATATCTAGATTATGGATTACTAAATCTGATGAATTATATATTATCAGTAAACACCGTGAATCTAGCGAAATACCGGTGAAAATTCATTGTGAATTTCCTAACCGTTGTGTTGTTCTTTAGCTTTATTATCCGCCTGACGTGGTTTTCATTTTGTACTAATATAATCATTTTAGAAAGATTGGCGCGTATTATTTACGTTTTCACTGAGCCCTTAAACTGTAAATTAGTTTTTTATATAGTAGGGTTTATTGGAATTAACAAATAAGCGCCCATATTCCGGAAAATTCGACCGGTCTACCATTTTTTTTTCTCTCTCTCTCCCTTTATGCGTTTTGTGTTATTCACTTTAAAACCAAGTAATAGAGAGAGGGAGAAAGAGAAAGCCATTTTGTTAGGTGTCATGTGCAACAAGTATAGCTAGGGACAAAAAGTAAAAGAAACCACAACGTGGTGGGTGGTGTGTGTTAGTTAAGAGTTGGAAATGATGCCTGGCACCCGGAGTCACAGAGACCAAGTATATGATGAGTTTGATGCTCGGGCATACGCACACTTAGTACCACCCAGTTTAAAGAAACACAAGAAACAAAAACATAAAAAGAAGAAACGGATACGCGAGCGAGAAAAATCAAGCTCGTCTAGCAAACCTCTTGTGGATTATGATGAATTATCATCAGATTCGAACCTTGAATCCCCATCGATGATTGAATGTGGTCCCCCTGGGTTGAGTCACTCGTCAAGCCGAGTTACCTCAGAACGGGAACGTGACAAACGTGGTCAGTCTCCGGCCACAGCAATTAAAATGTACATGACGGAGAGAAGCCACAGTAATTCACCGGCCATGCTCGACCATAGGAGAAGCCATAGCCGAAGCCCGTCGTACCAGGTGCCACCAAGTCGAAAAGAAAGCAAAAAAAGTCGTCGGTACACACCACCAGAACCACCTCACCCTCATCATCACCAACAGGGGCCACCGGAGCCGAGCCCACAATCAAGATCGTCGGATCGCGACCGTTTAGATCGACATGAGAGAGCAGCTCAACATTATGTAGATGCATCTCCACCCCGAAGATATTGTGATCCTCCAAAGGCCTATGCTGAAGTTCCGAGGCCTTCTACCTATATTGAAACCCCGAGGGCCTATGCGGATATTCCGTCCCCTATGAGGATCGATAGAGGTTACAGTCGAAGTCCACCGTATCATCACCGAGGGGAAAGTCGTGATCATGCCGTAGCACAGGCATCGTCTGGTCGACGAAGTCGCAACAGAAAGCGAAATCACAGACCTTTTCCTTCACCTGAGCCCCCACCGAGGGCTTATGCTGATAATCGTGGTTATGCTGACCCCCCAAGGGCTTATGCCGCAGAAAGACCGGCATCTTTTGTGTATCACAACCAAAGAGCTGCAAGTCCTGTGTCTCCTCCTGTAAGGAAACGGTACAGATCTCGTTCACCAAGTCCATACCGACCAAGGAGAGAAGATAATTCACCCAGGTAAGAAAAAAAAACAACTTTTAATTAACTTATTTTTTTTTTGTTTTGTTTTTGTTTTTTTTAATTTTTTACACCTGATCTATTTTAAAAAAATTTATTTATTTATTTTTCATGTAAAAAAAAATGGGTAGACTGAATTTTTGTAAATTTTTATCCTACCGGACAGATGTTAGTGGAATATGAAATGAAGTCCATACATAGGACTTTATTGAGAAATTAAAAATACATATACTATATATTTTTAATTTCTCAATTGTGATTAATACTTGTAATAGAAATGAAACTCCAAGGCAAACATTACGTTAGTTTGTTTATAAGTTGTTTTTTTTTTTAAAGAAAATAAACCACAGCATTAATTAATGTTGTATAGATTTAAAGTTGTTGCGTAGTGATTCAGTTATTATACACTTTTTTTACCAGTTTAAATTGAATCAACGTATTATGTTGTGTTTTCCTTGGAGTTTGACTTTTTAATATCAAAAGTATTAATCCCAGTTGAGAAATTACAAAAAAAATATATATACATTGGACTTCATTTCATATTTCACTAACATCTGTCCAGTAGACTATAGTAATAATTTACGCCCCTCAATTCACATTCTACCCAATTTTTTTTATGTAAAAAAAAATTGATTATGAAATTATTTTCGTTTTTAGCGTCTGAAAAAGAAAATCAAATTTTTTTTATTCTAAACATTGAATTACCCCCTTATTTATTTATTTCATTTATTTGTATTACCCCCTTGTTTTATTTATTTTGTATTGTAATACCCACTTATTTATTTTTCATTTTATTTATTTGTATTAACCCCATTATTTTATTATTTATATTATTCAAACATTAAATTACCCCCCCCCTTTTTTTTTATCTTGACTCATGTTATGATCACACGTTTCCCTTTAAATAAACACTAAACAATTTAGAATCTCTGGGAGAATTATAAGAAAAAAGAATCTACGAAACCAAAGTTATTCTAGTCAAGAACTGTTTCCCCAAATTCTAAATAAGGATTAAAAAAAAACAAATAACAACTTTTATCAGCTTTTTTAACTTAAATAAATTTTGGATTCTTTAACTTTTAAGTAAATCAGTTATTTTCTTTTCTTTATTTTTTTTTTTAATGTTAACATTTTTAAGTAAAACTATATTTTAATTGAAATTTTTCGTACCAAATTTTCTTTAAAATTGTAAATTCACTATTATTCTCGGCTTGAGACTTTGGAAAGATAACTAACAAAAAAACTCTACGAAACTAACTTTAATTTTCATGTTATCATTTTCCCCCCCCCCCAAAAAAAAATAATGCCTATTTTATTTTTTTGAGAATTCAAAAATAAATATTACCTACAAAATCGATTTTGTGCTGTATTGTTGTAAACTTTAAAGTAAATCAGTCATTTTTCTTGTTTTTTCATTTTTATTTCTGATACAAAACTTTCCTAATCCTATTGATAAGATTTATTTTTATTTTAATGATTTGTTTTTGTTTTACAATGTGTGTGTGATTAGAATATGAGTCGAGGTAAAAATATTCAAGGGAGATAATTCAGTGTTAGGAATGCAAAATTTTGTTTCGAATGTTAAAAAAGGGACGATACCTCCCCAAATAAATGAATAGTGGTGCCAAGAATTAGATTTTGACAGAAAAGAATATTTTATCGTAGTAGTAAATAAATATAAGTAATTGTTGAGAAAAAAAAAAAAAAGAAAAAACAAAACAAAAAAAACCTGATTGCTAAAATCGGCCAGTATGTTTGATCACGTGACTAGAAAGCGAACAGGAAAAAAAATTGCATCTCATTTTTTTTTTTTTTTTTTTTTTGTAATGAAAATTTATCGTTATGTTTTGTATGTAAAAAAGATATGAAATTAAATGAAAGGAATATTTGTTATGCATAATAAGAATGAATGACATTAAAAAAAATTGTAATGTTTTTATTTTTGTTTTTTATTTCAAGTCGAATGTTGTAGATTAAATTTTTATGCAAAAGATTGGCGGTCGACACGAGTAATTATTTTAAGGTTGAATTTTCAAACATTAAGACTCGAAGAAGAAGACTTAATCCTTGGTTTCAAAGATTAATTTCATAAATTAATGATTTTCTGACCATAAATCTAGGATTGACCTATATACACAACTTATACGAGGATAGTAAATAAATAAAAAGTAATCTTTTACGATAAAAAAAGATCCAATTTAGAATGAATACGTAATTAGTTTGTTTCTTTTAAGATTGTTTTTATGTCTATTTTAAAGATAAATTTTTAAAAAATATGTTAACATTTTTTAAATCTTAAGTGAAATTATATTTTAATTGAAATTTTTCGTACCAAATTTTCTTTAAAATTGTAAATTGGCTTTCAATCTCGGCTGCAGACTTTGGAAACGTGACAAAAAAAAAAAAAAATGTATACGAAACTAACCTTAAAATTCATGTCATCATGAAAAAAAAAATCTAATGCCTATTTTATTTTTTGTGATTTTAAGAATCTGCAAAATGGATTTTGTTCTTTATTATTGTAAAAAAAAAAAAAAAGTATAGAATAACTTAAAAATCAAAGATTTACAGGAAAAAAAGATTTTTGTTACTCGATTGGTCATCCGTAAATCGAACAAAAGCTCATCTGAAATTTCCACGTGATAACAATTTTCTTTTAATTGTTGGAAAGAAAGTGTTGAAAAATACATTTTGAATTATATACATTTATTTAAAAAAAAAACTGTTTAAGATTTAAAAAAAAAAAAGAAAAGAAAAATGGGGGTATCAGGATTTAAAGAGGGGAAAATTTATTTTTTTTTTTTTTCGTAATTTTGAGGGAAAAATCGGTGCATGATAACAAAAAAAAAAGGTGGAAAAGAAAAGTAGAATAAAGAACATGTTTGAAAAAAAAAAAAAAAAAACAAACTTTTCTCTTGAAATATATTTTTTTTTTTTCGTATTTATTAAGAAAAATTCAAAGTTCTTTTTAGTTATGTTTTCCAAACAAGAAATAGAATAAATAACCGGAAGTTTTCGGACAGAATGCTTAAATAAATAGAATTTAAAAAAAATCTTTTTAAAAAAATTACAATTTTTAAAAAAAGATTTTAAAAAATTCTATTCTATTCTTTTTTTTTTAAATTTAAATATTTGATAGATATTTTTTCATCTGATATTTTAAACCCTCAAGTACTTTCATTTGATTTAGAGACCAACATAATTAAGTGATGAACAAATTCTTATCATACTTGAGAATTAAAGAATACTTAGTATATTTGGGATTTAAAAAAAGAAAAAAAATTCATCTAAAATTAAAAAGAAAAAATTTCTTTGTGTAGGAGATAGATTTAAAAGCATTAAATGTTCTGCGGTCCTTCTTTTTTTAAATTTTTTTATTTTATGGAATCCCCTTGGTATCATTAATATTAGTTCTCAATTTAAAAAGAATAAATAAATGAAGGAAATAAACTTGAGTCATTGTTAGTAAACCTTAATTTTTTATCTTGTAGCAAAGAAAACAAAAACAAATTTCTGAACTGAACTCTCATTTTATTTTTACAACTATTGTAGAAATAATTCTGAATACATTTAAAATCAATTGTCATAATTTTGAAATATGTAACAAAAGTAGTGGGGGAAAAAAAAGAAGAAAAAAAAAAAAGATTACACATGGAAAATGAAAATATTTTACCAGCTTAGACGCTAAAGTTTTTTATTTTATTTAAAGGAACATTAAAACTTATTCTTGCTTATTATATTGTTCGTACTTTAATTTGTCATGTTACCTAAATAAAACCACTAATTTATAAAAATATCCAGTTCTTTGTGATTTGAAGATTAAATGTACCGTTTCTGTAAAAAAAAGATAAAGCGTTTCTATCCTAATAGCCATCCGTAATAGTTCAAACGGATCATAAGTAGATAACTTCATAAAAAATGTTGTAGAAATTGATGATTTCTATTCGAAAACCGGTTTTTTATTTATTTTTTCTCATTTAAAAAAAAAAAGAAGAAAAAAAAGGGTACTTGTTACCGAGCGCGGTCACCCCCTTTTGACGTCATCAATTTTCGTGTAGCCAGCTTGGTTACCCTTTTCTTTTTTTCTTTACTGCAACTAATCTTAATGAACAAATAAAACATGTTAAATCTAGTCCCTGTTTTGGGTATATTTCTTTTTTAAGATCTTGGTCAGTATTTATTAATATTACTTAATAACATTACCAAATAAACATATGTAATATTGAATTAGTGTTCCTAACGAAAACAAATTATCTATTGATCAATAAAAAAATAAAAAATAGGGAAAAAAACCCCAAAAACCCCAACCGACTCCCAAACCACGATACTTTACTTTTCACATCAAAAAGAAGAAAAAAAAGTAGAATTATTTGTTTTGTTTAGTTAAATTGTTTTTGTGAGAAGAACACTAGTTTTTGTTGTTATTCTTAATTAAAAAAAAAAAAAAAATTATCTATTCAAAAATTAAAGTTTTCTTGTTCAGAACTCTCTACAATTCACCATATCTCCACTATATTTCTTTCGTACCCCCCCCCCCACCAAGCACTAAGAAAATGTCGATTTACGACCGATTGCAGATATATAATTTTGGGGTTCTAAAAAAAACGAAGAAAATAATTGAAACTTACTCTTATCTGAAAGGTGAATAATGTGTTACATTTAATTTCTATGAAACTTTTTGTATATTACAGCATGCATTTCCTCAGTAGGATATTCTTTACAAATGAAATGAAATACTAAAATAAATAATAAAATAAATGAAATACTAAAATAAATAATAAAATAAATAAAATACTAAAATATTAAAAGAAATAAAATAAAATAAAATGACTGCGTTCAGTAACAAGTACCAATTTTTCATTCAGTATTAAGAAAGGTTAAAAAAATTAAACTTACTTTTTTTGATTAAATGAATTACTTTTGTTTCCATAAAGAGTCAAATTTACTTTAGTTTTTAGAATCTAGTGTATTTTTTCTCCCCCATCAATTATGTTTGGTTTCATTAAATTAATTTTTCAAATTTAAATGAATCTTAATTTATGCAACTATTGTAATAAATTCAATTTATTACTATAATTAACAATTATTTCTAATGCAATGATGAGGACAATAGTCCGAATAATGCAGATAATAGTATTTCTCTGAATTTTTGAGATGAGGCATCAAGCCTCATCTCAAAAATTCAGAGAAATAGTTATTTTTAAATTCTGTCGTACGAGAAGGTTTTTAATTTAAGTTTCTAAATTACTTATTAAAAAGTATTTTCCAAATCAGAATTTCAAAAACAATTAATTTTATTTGTATCATTTAGATTTTTTGAACTTGTCCTCATCTTTATTGCTATATACACAATGTTTTGGTCAATGTGCCCTTCTTCAGGTGTTTCTTGTCAAGCTAAGGATCCTTCAACAGTACAAAAAATCTAAATCTGTCTGAGATAGGATTAAAAACATTTTTTACCCCTCATTTGCCATAACAAAGACTGAGTAAAAAAAATATAAGAGTATAAATCAATGATAGATTAAAAAAAAAATAATCACAAAAAATAAAACAAATTAATAAAGGATAAAACAATAAAAAGCAAATAAGACAAACAAAAGGAATAATAAAAATAACAAGAATATATAAAGAATAATAGATAAAACATATATATAGAAAAATAATTTTTATAAATCTATATATAAATATAAAGATTTATTAACTTTTTAAATCCTGGGCAATGCCAGGTAGCTCTGCTAATGTATTATGTAATGAAGTATAATAATCTTGATTTAACTCTTTCTCACTTTTTTTTTTCTTCTTTCTTTTCATCTTTTAATTATATTCGATTGAAACAGATTAGCATTATCACTTCGGCATGCTCGCCCCCTCTCTCCATCTTTCTCTTTCTCTTTCTCTCTTTCTCTTCTTTCTCTCCATCTTTCTCTCCATCTTTCTCTTACTCTTTCTCTTACTCTTTCTTTTACTCTTTCTTTTTTATTATATTTTTGCTGTGTAGTATGTCCTTCCCTTTCTTTCTCTCTCTCTCTCTCTCTAAAAAAAAAAGAAAAAACGGAAATGGTCCATTATTTACCTGAGGTGATGACACTTATAAGAATAAGCAACACCAGACAATCAGGATTTCCATTTTTTGCATTTCATCTTGGATAATTTTGGACAGTCTGATTTTTAACCAGAGGGTATTGCAAGATGATAACGGTGTACAAATAAGGAACATGAGTATCAATATATAGATTTTAGTAATTTGGCTGCAATATTTTTTTATTAGGTGTTGCTTGAAGATTATTTTCAAATGTAGTTTAGCAAAGTTATAGTTATTCAACTGAGGAAGGTTGAAATTGTAAATTATTCATTGAAACACTAAAAGGATTTGTTTATCTAAAATCTGTATTGTAACTATAAATAATTATTGATGATGAGCAAAGTTTATTTTAGTTTTTTATTTGAATATTTGTTCAATTGTGTGAGTCAGTTTGTACAGAGACTTTGACCATTGCTGTGATGAGATAGAAGCTTATGGGATGCCATCGTAGAGATAGAAGCTCTGGGATGCCATCGTAGGGATAGAAGCTTATGGGATGCCATCGTAGGGATAGAAGCTGGGATGCCATCTGCCATCGTAGATAGAAGCTTATGGGATGCCATCCATAGCTTATGGGATGCCATCGAGATAGAAGCTTATGGATGCCATCGTAGGGATAGAAGCTTATGGGATGCCATCGTAGAGATAGAAGCTTATGGGATGCCATCGTAGGGATAGAAGCTAATGGGATGCCATCGTAGGATAGAAGCTATGGGATGCCATCGATAGAAGCTTATGGGATGCCATCATAGAAGCAAGCTTATGGGATGCCATCGTAGGGATAGAAGCTTATGGGATGCCATCGTATGATACCATCATGTAGAATATTATGGGATACCAGATGTAAACTTATTGTTGTTCTAAAATCTAAAACACCTTTTTCAGGCTTTCTTTAATGTTGATCTACAACAGGGATCACCAAACTTTTTTCATGGTGGGCTGGATAATTGAAAAAATAACAAGCATGGGTCACATTATTGTGTTCAATACTTTCTAGCCAGAACAAAAGCTCTGAAAAAAAGATGTAAAACAAAATTTATCTTTCCATGTTATATTCATGGATGATTGGCGTATTATGCACAAAAACAAATTTAACCAACATATTTATTTTCAAAACATTATCAGAGAGGTTTAGTTAGATTTGTGAAACTGAAGTTCTGTTGGAGAGCCTGATAAAATGCCTTTGTGGGCCGTAGTTTGGTGACCCCTGTGATAGAATATTATGGGATACCAGATGGGAACATTTTTTTTTTCCTAAAATCTAAAACATTTTTTCAAACTGCCTTTAATGTTGATCTACAAAATGATTATAATAAATTGATACATCTGATGATGAAGTGATGCTTAAGGATGGAACCCCGGTGGCTGAGCAGTCCATGACCTGGAATGTTTCATTTTGGCCCTTACTTAGGCTAGACAAATGGTCAGAGAGGCCCTCTCCGATCAATCAGCTGGTCACGTCAAGCCCTAGCATCTATATGATTGTCCCAACCCTTTTTATCATATATGTGCTACAAGGCAGTGGCTTGGTATGACATTAAACTGATGGTGAAGTTTCAATTTTAAAAAAATAAAATGTCTTTGGCATAAAATAACCCAACAAGGGTTGACATGCTGTAAAATCCAACCAATCAATCGACTAATGTTGAAGTTCCAAGTCTGGAGCTCTGGGGAGTGTGGAGTACCCCATCCCCATCACTCCCATGTCCACTCTGACCTGGAGTGATAGTATCTGTTAAGGTCCCATCTATGGGTTAGATAAATCTAAAAATGATTTTAAAAAAAGTTTGAATACTGAACAAGAATGAATGAAATAAAAACGTCTTTGGCATAAAATAACCCAACAAGGGTTGGCATGCCGTAAAATCCAAGCAAGCAAGCAAACAACCAACAACAGTATTGCCCCCAACAAAGCCTGGTGACTCTGGGATCAGGAATGGATTTGGGGCTAAAGCATCATTACCACTAGCCCAGAGTGCCCCAGCAGTATCTCACAATACCACCAGACTTTGTTGGATTGTTGACACTCTGTGGGATTACCATATCCCTGCTGGTGTGGTTAGAGCCTTATCTTGGATCTTTTTTATTTATTTTCACTAGCAAATATATGCACCCTTCGGGTGCAAGTATTTAGGTTTTGATGTAATAAAATATCATATCAAATTAGAAACTATTTAGAAAATGATAAACCGAGGGGGTATAATCGAAAAATAGAACAGCTTTAAATCTAACTCTTCCATCATTTTCCCTCACTCCCGTCTTTCATTTTTCCTAATTTATCTATTTAGTTAGATTATGAATTATTTAATAAAATTACAGTTCTTTCGTCTTGTTTATGGATTTCTTTTAAGATTTATCCCCGAGATTTTTGCTCAGATTCGTTAAGAGAAAACCAAACAATTAGAAATCAATAATACTAAGCATATATTTATTAAAATCAAATTCTTGATATCAATATGCAAATTAGCCTTCTTGTTCACACTGTAAACCGCTATTTTGTTGAATATATAAATATACTTGCATGTTATTAGTATGTAGATCCAACAGTATTTAAAAGGTATAACAATTTTATCAATAATTGAGTTTTAAATAAAAATAAATTCATGGTGAATGTGATGTCAATAACTAAGGGAATTGTGACTTGAGTAGTGATTTAGTTTCGGTTACAGACAGACAAACACACAATCTCCATTATAATAAGACTTGTCTGATAGAGAAAGTCCAAGATTAGTCAAGGATACAGAGGTTGAGTTGCTAATGAAGCATCCAACTTCGATAGGAAATACAATTGTTATCCATTCATTTCTGGCACATTTTTCTTGCAGATCTTCATATTTTTCCAACTTACGCTGATTATATATATTAACTAACCTAGTGCTCCTAAAAAATAATAGGTTTATTTATGTATTTATTTATAGGGGCCGGTTCAGCTCAATTGGTAGTGAACCCGCCTAGGAATTGTAAGGTTCCGGGTTCAATACTAGTCCCCACCAACTCAACATATGAGTAGCACGGATTGGGTAATCTGATCTGTTGGTAAAGTGGGGAGCTGAAAGTAGGTGTGGTGCTCCACCTCAGCAAAAACAATCTCTCTAGTCAAGCGCTAGTGAAAAAGGGATAGACTCCCTCGCTGTCCGGCTGATACCGACAATATGCCACTTTGCCAACATTACTTTTTTATTTATGTATGGATTAGCATTTCTGCGTAGGATCAGTGTAGTATCTGCACAAGATCCCTGTGTATCTCCTTGTCCTTTGGGATGGGATCAAAGTGGAGTATCTGTTGCTTATCCTCCTCCTCAGATACTTTTTTTTTTTATAGAAACATCTCCATTTTATTTTATTTTTTAAATTTTTTTCATTACATGAATGAATTGTTTTTTTTTTTTCATACATGAATGAATTGTATTTTTTTTTTCATATATGTATGAATTGTATTTTGTTTCATTTTGTATTTCACTATACAAAGTTATTTATTTCTTAGCAAATGTAGTCACTCAATTTGACTTTATCAGATGTTAAAAATAAGCCACACTTTAATCCCGTTCTGTTGAATAGGTGCCTAATATCTTATTATAATGGAGATTGTGGGTTTTTCTGTCTGTAACTGAAACTATATTACTATACAAGTCACAATTCCCTTTATTATTTACATCACAATCTCCATGATTTTATTTATATTTAAACCTCAATTATTAATAAAATTGCTTCACCTTTTTATTAGTGTTGTCCATATCTACATACAAATAACATGCAATTGTATTTATATAATTGTCGTAATGATGGATTTTTATATTCATAAATCTGTATTAAAACTAGTTTGAAAAACTCCTTAGTGCAAACAAAATACTACCAAGCAAGTAATTTTTAAAAACTTTTCACGGAAATAAGACCATCCAGGATTTTACATTTCCTAAAAGTGGGGATTGTAATAAAAAAAAATATGAGCAATTGAACAATAGTTAAAATATATACATATATAGATTTGTTTTCTACCAAACTACCGCTACAAATCCAAAACTTAGTCAGCATTAAATGACCCACCGAGGTTGATATGCCATAAAACAAACCAACCAAACCTTAAAGTTATAGTTTATTTTTTAAAAGGATTGGCTGTGAAATTTTATGAAAATAATTCTCTCGCCTCACTTAAATTATTTCATTTTAGCAAAGTGTCCATTTACGTAACACATCCGTTTTCTCCAGTTTTGCTTTTTAAGCTTTTAATTCAACACCTTAGATGCATTATATATACTAACAAAATA
>CM042180.1:20042273-20132273 GCA_023376005.1 Doryteuthis pealeii | reverse complement strand
CATTCTCAACAGATATTTCAAAGGTAAGAGACCGATTTTATGTTCTCTAATAACTTATAGAATAATTATATATATATATATATATATCTTATTATAATAGAGATTGTGGGTTTGTCTGTCTGTAACCGAAACTATATAAGTCACAATTCCCTTATTATTTACATCACAATCTCCATGATTTTATTTATATTTAAACCTCAATTATTAATAAAATTGCTTCACCTTTTATAGTGTTGTCCATATCTACATGCAAATAACATGCAATGTATTTATATATACAAAAAAATAGCGGTTTACAGTGTGAATGGGAAGGCTAATTTGCATATTGATATTAAAAATGTGATTTTATTAAATATTGTGCTTAGTATTATTGATTTCTAATTGTTTGGTTTATTTTAATGAATATAAGCAAAATCTCTTCAATGAATCTTAAATGAAAATCCATTAACAAGCAAAAAAAATTAGTGTAAATTTATTCTTTATTTCCTAATTTAACTAAATAGTTAAATAAGTAAAATTCAGCAATGAAAGACGGGAGTGATGGAAGAGTAAGTTTCATTCTATTTTTCTATTTATACCCCCACTCTGTTTCAAATCTTTTTATCTGCCTTCTAATTATACTTTCTAAATTATACGATATTTCATTACATTAAAAACTTAAATACTTGCACCCGGAGGGTGCATATATTTGCTAGTATATATATTATATTATATATTATATATATATATATATAGATATATTAGTTTGTATTTATTTGCATTGGAACAATTTTGCTACCATTGGTCTCTTGCTGTGTGGCAGTCATCAGGCAACGAAAGTGTTTTGAAAATGATGCAAATGATATAAATATGGTCAAATGTGTGCGTTTGGTTAACTGTATTTGTGTGTCACTTGTTTGTTTACGTGTTTGCGTGTGTAATGTCGGATGCGCCTGTTCTGTTCGTATGTGTGCGTATTATGTTGTATTCACGCACACATAAAAGTATGTGCAATGCATGTAATGACCTTGTTATGTAATGCGTTTGTATTATGATGTGAACATTGTATTAGTGTAGTGCTATTGTACAGTATAAAAAAGTAAAGTAAAGTCCTCAGGGCGGCCTAAATTCAGTATCGGCCAGTCAGCGAGGGAATCTATCCCCTTTTCAATAGCGCTAGACCAAGGAGATTGTTTTTTGGCGTCTGAGGTGGAGCGCCACACCTACCATCAGCTCCTTACTTTACCGCACAGATCCCTGTGCTACTCATAATGCTGAGTTGGCGAGGACCGGTATCAAACTAGGAACCTTGTGATTTCTAGCCGAACGCTCTACTGACTGAGCTAACCCGGCCCCTATTGTACAGTATAATCAGGTATAAAATTTTGTATTGGATGTAATATAACAGTATGATAAATAAAATGGTTACAGTGAGTGGAGATTGTGATAAACATGGAATTGTAGTGGGCATAATTATGTATAATAATAAGGGCACTTGTGGGTGAATGTGGTAAAGGGAATGGTACTTCCAGTTTGGTGGATCTATTGCAGGATTTTCTATTGTGGTTTGGTAATTTTTTTTTTTTTTTTCTTAATAATTGAGTTGGATGGTGGAGGTGTATATGGGTTGTGTGTGTGGGTCGAAGTGTGATAGTAAATGTTTATTTACATGTCGGCATTTAGATAAAATTTCTGATTTTTTTCTTTAGTAGGGTGTATTGTGATGGATGAGTAATAATAGAGTTTTTCGTAGAGGCAAAGAAGGAATCTTTTAGATGTTTTGCTGTAGGCGGATGCGACTTTCAGGATTTCCCAGCTAATGTTCGGTGAGATGTGCAGGTCTTTCAAGTTCCAGATATATGTAGATAGGGATATATATATTCTTTGACTAAGAAATACTCTACACCTCCTCTCTTCAACTGCTTTCAACTATCATTGATTATCATTTGACATCTTGTTTATTTCTTTCTTACATTTTTCTTTTTCTGTGTAGCATGTTCTTTTTCATCGTTTTCTTTCTTTATAATAAAAACGGAAGAGTCCATTATCTAGCTGAGGTGAGACTCATAAGAAATAAGAATTCCATGGATAAGCAACATCTGGTACAATTTGGACGGTCTCATTTTTAGCTAGAAAGTGTTACAAGATGATAACAGTCATATAATTAAGGAACACGAGTATTAACTCTTAATGTCCTATACTGCCTCAATCCACCCAGACGGTAGTCACATTCATTTTCCTAATCTACTCCAAATGAGCCTTTGTTTAAATATAATATTAAAAATATGCTGATAGGTACGCGTCCTGCATCTCTGATGCACAGAAGTCTAAAAGGACACAGTAAAATTGTATCCATGCATCCCAGTGTTTTTCTTTTTTCTTCGCTCACCTTTTCAAGCTAACTGTAAATACATTTCAATAGTTTCTTAGAAATGAATTACACAGGATAGGTTACAAGTTAGGAGTTAGACAGCTTTAGTTGTTTCCCCAGATCATAAATAAAACCACTACAATCTATTAACTCTTAACGTCCTATACCGCCTCATTCCACCCGGCCGGAAGTCACATTCATTTTTCTAATCTACCCCAAACAATAGCCTAGAATATTTAGAAGTCTTTGATTTAAGGAAAATAACAGGTAACTTTAAATGATAAGACCATTTTTAGCCATTTATTGATAAATCCTTATAGGAACGGGGCTCTGGGCTTCTCAAAATTCTCAACAGAATGTTAAGAGTTAATATATAGATGTTGTTTTTTGTTCAGCAATTATAGCTTCAAGCGTGTGTTTGTAATGAGTGAATTCTTAGAAACTAGATAAACCTTACAATTAAAAAAAAATGAAGATTATGTAGTATGTAGCTCACTTTTGTAGGTAAATATCTAATTTTGATTAAAAATGACATAACATTTTGTTGACCTTTGCAGCTGGAAATTTTAGGTGTACCAGTTGGTCTAGGCCTAGCCTTGGCCAACTATTTACACACACAAAGTTTGTACATTGCATATGGAGCAATCCCTTAATATTAGCCCAAAATTTAGGTTGAAAAAGTTGCATATGTCAGTATTTCTAATAAGGGTAAATATTGTCTATCACAAAAATGTCAAGGTTGGTAACAACACTATTTGGGGGAGGGGGGAGTCCCTACTGGACTGCGGCACCATAGTAAGCAAGTTTGAACCCTCTTTGTCTTATTATGTTCACTTTTGGACTAATACCCATTGGAAAGATATTAATCCCTTCATCCCCCTTTCAGCTATGGGTTATATAGTACCACCCAGGCCCCGACACTAACTTTTTTCATGACCGTCCCGAACAAAAATTATCAACCGTCCCGAATGGGGTTTGGACTGTCTTGAAATCAAAATATTTTTGTTTAATTCATTAGCATCATCTATACTTGTCAGTCATCAGTAGCATAATAACATATCATAAAATATTAAGAAAAGCTGAAGCAGTTGACAGAAACATTTATTTATAATCAAGAATAATAAAGTAAAAATTTTATAAACTAAAATTTATTCTATTTCCATCTTTATACGGACATGTTCCAATCATAAAAATATATACTGTGTGACTGTGTCTATTTCTTCAGTGTTGTTGCCATTAGTAATTTTAAGTCTAGAACTAGACCGTTTTTTGAGGTCAGCATTCGATCACTGGACAGCCAATGTAGTACTAACTTTTAGGAAAAAATTTTATTGTCCCGGATGTAATTTTTATTGTCCTTGGGACGGCGTTAATGTCAAGCCCTGGTACCACCACTGTTCTTCTACAAAGATGGCTTTGGAATTAAATAACCCACAAAGGTTGATATACCATTAAGCAAAGAAACCAAACCAAATAACACAGTTGAAGCTGAGAATGATTATAAAGGTTATTAACCAAACAGTAATTTATTAAAAAAAGGAAAAAGAAAAGAATTATAAACAGTTATTCTATCTTTAAAAAAAAAAAAAAAAATTATAAGTGATTTTTAAAAGAAAATATGCAGACCTCAGAAATATAGAAGGTAAAAAATAGAGGGGGGGGGAATAAATATTTGTTTGTTCTGCATGATCAGTCTTTCGATCTCCAGTCTGTTAAAGATTGGTTTGGTTTCAAGTAGATGTTCTTTTTGAGGGGTGGAGGCAAAAAGAAGCGAGTCAAACGCCTTATTCGCAGGCGTCATCGTTGTCTACCAGCAGTTGAACTCACAACACAGTTACTGCCATCAACCTACTTCTACTTATACTGCCGTTTCCCCTTATCATCCGGGCACATGAGTCGAACCTCATGCCTGTGCACAATTCTCGTGCATTCGGATGGACGTGTGTAGGCCCCAACATCCGGGCACCTGAATTGCACCTCGCGTCCATCCAGCACCTAAATCTTATTTCTTTGCCGGGTTCGACTCCGGCAGGCAAGACACTCTCACTCTTTTTCCAAATCAGTACGGTGGTACTCTTTCACTGTCACATTAACCAAACAATAATTTATTAAAAATAGGAAAAAGAAAAAAACAGTTATCTCTTTTAAAAAAAAAATATTTATAAGTGATTTTTAAAAGAAAATATGCAAGCCTCAGAAATTTATTTGAGGTAGGAATAATCGGTTGTTTTGATGACACAGTGTTACTTTTTCTCTTGCAATGTAGTCTGCAGATTGTTTTTGCGTGTGAAGTGAAGCCACAAACCTACCATCAGTTCCTTACTTTACTGCACAGATCCAAGCTGAATGGTCCAAGAAAAATGTTTGTTTTTTATATGTGATAATGTGCCAATATAATATTACATTTTTTGTTTTGTGTTTTAATAAACCATCTATTGAGCATATATAAAAGTCATCGGGGCGGCCTAAAGTCGGTATCAGCCAATTCGACTTGGACTCCACTGTCCCGGTGGAAATAAAAGGGTTAGAGTAAAAAAAAGTTTATTTTAACAAAAAATTTTAATCAATTTTGTAATCTAGAAATATCTTAGAAAATGCTCAAAATATTTATGAAATAGTTTTTTTTTAAATTTTTTAAATTTCTTAATTTAAAAAAAATTTTTTTTTTTTTTAAGACGTCAAATCATCCAGGCCATGTCACCCAACCCCTCCAATTTTTCTAAAATTTTGTACAGGTGTGGACTGTTAAATTTAGACATCCCCCAAAATTGAGCTTTCCAAGAATTGGCGGAGTAATGTCGATTTTTAGCTCTCCAAATTTGAGAGGCTCGCGAAAAATGGTGACTTTTTGTAATCTATTTTTGTCTGTAAAATGAGTTCTAGAGCTTCCCTATTCCTAAAAGTTGGTTTATAAAAGCATTTTAGTTCGAGGAATCCAAAAAGGCTATCAAAAAAAAGTCAACCAATTGATTGATGATTTCTGATCTTTTTTCATAGCAAGGTCAATATCCCAATGTGACACTGCATCTATGACATTTTTTTTCCCCATTATTATTTCATATCTATTGAACATTATTTGTACCTAAAATATAGTTTGGTTTTTGCTCAGAACTGAAGCTACAACATTCTGTTAAAATTTTTCACTTCAATTTTGTCTTAAAGTTTAGACAATCCCCAAAATTTGAGCCTCGAATTCCAAATTGCGATTCCTAGGCGTGTGCTCTACTGACTGAGCTAAACCGGCCTCTTTAATGTTAAGTGATTTTTAATAATTTCCTTTTAACCTGGCTGCGGTTTTGTACCCGAATAATGTTTCATTCTTCACGTTTCTTTACTAATTCAGTGAAACTTTGTTTTGTATTGCTTCTTGCATAAATCATTCTATATATTACTTACATCAAGTTTATTACATGTATATATATTCAATGTGGCCATCTATTCGGCTGGTCACATCAAGCCCTAGCACCTATATCATTGTCCCAACCCTATTACCGATATGGCAAGCCCCAACCCCTTTTATCATATATCTGTTAGAAGGTGGTGGCTGAGGGTCTTAATGTCTTGGGTATTATGTTTGTAGACTAATCAAACTAAGTTCCAATTACTGTCAAATTGGTAAGACACAGCTACAAGTAGTCGTAACTGAATACGAACCTATCTTGCTGCAATCAAGGTATTTATGAAACTCCACAACATCATAGAAACCAAGCAGCCAATCAGAACTCAAGGAGTGGAATCACCCAAATACATGAATGGACTATTCTTGATTTCCATAAATACTAACTGCTTCAGTTGTGCTTAGCCAGTTGCTGTTGTTCAAACCAACAGTAGACTGACTGACCTCAATAATGTTAAACTCTATCTGATTGTCAAGTTTCAATTCTGGAGCTCTGAGGAATGTCGAGTACACCTTGATCACCATTGCTCCTAGGTCCACTCTGACCGGGATTGGTAGTACCTGTTAGGATCTCACCTATGGGTTAAATAGAAAAAAATGAGTTTAAAAAAAATTGAGTACCCATCAAGAATGAATAAAACAAAATGACCCAATGGGTTAAAATGCCATAAAATCCTACCAACCAACCAATTGGCTACTTGTAAAATCTTATATTTTATCTGGTTTTTTTTTGTTGTTTTTTTTTTCATTTTTTATTCGCCCCAACCTCTTTTTATCATATGGGTGCTAGAAGGCGCGGTGGCTGCGGGTCTACATGTCCTGGGAATGACGTTAAACTCTATCTGATGGTGGGTTCCAGTTCTGGAGGTTTGGGGAAAGTGGAACACCCCTTCATCACCATTGCTCCCTGGAGTGGTAGTACCTGTTAGGGTCCTATCTATGGGTTAAATAGAAAAATGTATTTATAAAAAAATTGTATTATCCATTAAGAATTGATTTTTCAAAACTTTATCGGCATTAAATGACCCACTGAGGTTGATATGCCACAAAACAAACAAACCAATTCATTTTTTATTCATATTTTATTTTGTTTTATTTACCCCCCCCCTTTTTAAAAATAATTTTTTGGGAATTTGTTTTAGTTATAGGAGTCATTAGTTTTAAGTTGGCTTAAGTATTTATTTTCATGTCTACATTTTGATATAAGTTCTGATCATTAGTTGAGTAGTTTGTTTTTCTTAAGGAAGGTTATTATTGCTAATTTTTCTTCTCGGCAAAGTTTACATTTTCAGGCTAGGTTGTTGTATGCTGATGCTGTTTTTCTTATATTCCAAGTTATTTCTAGTGTGTTTTCGATTGAACTTTTAGTTTGCCAAATATCTTTTGATAGTGTAGTTCTGTGTTCATATTTGTTATTGTTGAATGATATCTTGTGTGTTTAGCTTCTTTGTTTCTAAGTGCCTTCAGTTGCACCAATGTATATTTTTTCAGTGTTTTATTTAGGTCTTACTGTGGCTTGGTATACTACATTAGTAATTATATTAAAAATCCATGAACAACATCTCTCCCTCCTCAACACCATAAACAACATGTAAAAATAAAGTGTAAAAGACCCCTGATAAAAAAGACAATAAAACCCCAAAGCAATAACACTTGTCCCCCCCCCTTTTTTTGGGGGGGGGGTGGCCTAAAGTCGGTATCAGCCAGTCAGCGAGGGAGTCTATCCCCTTTTCAATAGCGCTAGACTAAGGAGATTGTTTTAGCATCTGAGGTGGAGCTCCTTATTTTACTGCACAGATCCCCGTGCTACTCATACGCTGAGTTAGCGAGGACCGGTTTCAAACTAGGAACCTTGTGGTTTCTAGCTGTACGCTCTGCCGACTTAGCTAACCCGCCTTAAATCACAGTAGATAGGGAATAAACAACTGCAAATGAAACTCCTCCACCTCCCTAAGGTACCTAAACCACAGTATAAGAAGGCTTATTGCTCCAACTCCTTCATTCACTTGGTTTGAAAAATCACAAAGGCAAGAAACTGTCAAGTAACCAAGTACCATTTACTCCATGTCCATGCTACCCTAACTTTTATATATAAATATATATCTAAAATAACTATATATACATATACATATACATATACAAGTGACATTCTCCTGTGAACACTTGCACATGGACACACCAGTGTAGGCAGACCAGCAAAAATCTAAATCAAACAGGTCTGTGCCGATTCTGGATGCCATGCTGAAGACCTCCCAGAAGCAATGACTGATAGGGATGGGTAGCGAAAGTGTCATTCGGATCCGTATTATTAGCATGACATATATACACACACACACAAACAGGGTTGGAAAAAATGATCTGATACATTGTTGTGAGTTTGGAGTCGTCTCACAATTGCGTTCACTTTTGGAATAATACCCTTGGGAAAGTTATGAACCCCCTTATCCTCTCAGGTCTTTGTTAAACAGTACCACTAACACCTATCCCCTCCGCACGAGCAGTTAAGACAACAAAGATAAGTTTACTCTACCCTGTATATATATTGTGTGTGTGTATGTTAATAGCATTCATTAGTCTTGTGAGACTGGATCTGGGTGAGGTTTTGTGAAAGTTGTCCTTGCTAAAAATTCCTCTAGATCATGGATTCATGTCTTTCTGTGAAAAAATGACTCGTTTTCTTTGTCATTATCAATCAAAATATTTTTGTTTAATTCATTAGCATCATCTATACTTGTCAGTCATCAGTAGCATAATAACATGTAATAAAACATTAAGAAAAGCTGAAGCAGAGATAATTCTGGATATTTGGACAAAAAATCCATTTCCTAGTGTGTTTTGAGCTAAAAAAAATACTTTTTTACTTTAAGTTACCCAATTTTTATGTAATCATTGGTTTCCTTTTTCGGGAAGGACATGCTGAACATTTTGAAATTTTTACCGTCCCCGGCAAACTGTCCCAGATGACGTATTGATTGTCCTGGATGTAATTTTTATCGTCCCTGTGACGGCGTTAATATCAAACCCATCTATGGGTTGAATAGAAAAACATGAGTTTATAAACAAAATTGTATTATGCATTAAGATTGAATTTATTTCAAAACTTTGTTGGCATTAAATGACCCACCGAGGCTGATATACCGTAAAACAAACCAAACTATTACTTGTGGGACATTTTTTTTTTTTTTAGTTTATTTGCTCTGTAAGAAAATAACTATTATCTCTTTAGGAAATTTTCCATTTCGAGAAAAATTGTTTAAAAAGGGGAAATTTTGAAGAAAGTGAAAGGGCTCTAAAGTGGGTGCTCTATTTATAATATATGTATAATGCTTAACTGGATCCTAACTTTATGTCTATCTTTATGACTGAGAATGTTCAATCTACAACGTAAATACACTGCTAAACCCAGTTTCTTATTTTTGTATGTTTTTATGCATGTACATATGTAGGGAGTATTTTTTTTTTTAAATAAGAAAAATAGCCCTGTATTGTATAAAAACAGAATAAAATAGAATATAATGAATTAATTTATCTTTCCATGTTATATTCATGGATGAGTGGCGTAAAATGCACAAAAACAAATTTAACCAACATATTTATTTTCAAAACATTATATCAAAGAACGCAACATTAGCAGAAAGTTTTAGTGAGATTTGTGAAACTGAAGTTTGCCTTTCAAGATATCAACGTTTGGTTTGGAATTACTACATCCAACTAAGATAATTACTTTCAAATGTTTATCAGTCAATTTCGTTCGGTTGATTTCACATATTTCAATTTTGAAAAGGCCTTGCATACAAGAGTTCTTTTTTATTCAAGTACTGTTGATGGGCCTGATAAAATGCCTGCACAGGCATATATATATATATATATACTCAATACAGGAGATGGTGTTTCTTTTACTAAATAGGTTTGGAATTGCTACATCCAACTAAGATAATTACTTTCAAATGTTTATCAGTCAATTTCGTTCGGTTGATTTCACATATTTCAATTTTGAAAAGGCCTTGCATACAAGAGTTCTTTTTTATTCAAGTACTGTTGATGGGCCTGATAAAATGCCTGCACAGGCATATATATATATATATATACTCAATACAGGAGATGGTGTTTCTTTTACTAAATAGGTTTGGAATTGCTACATCCAACTAAGATAATTACTTTCAAATGTTTATCAGTCAATTTCGTTCGGTTGATTTCACATATTTCAATTTTGAAAAGGCCTTGCATACAAGAGTTCTTTTTTATTCAAGTACTGTTGATGGGCCTGATAAAATGCCTGCACAGGCATATATATATATATATATATACTCAATACAGGAGATGGTGTTTCTTTTACTAAATAGGTTTGGAATTGCTACATCCAACTAAGATAATTACTTTCAAATGTTTATCAGTCAATTTCGTTCGGTTGATTTCACATATTTCAATTTTGAAAAGGCCTTGCATACAAGAGTTCTTTTTTATTCAAGTACTGTTGATGGGCCTGATAAAATGCCTGCACAGGCATATATATATATATACTCAATACAGGAGATGGTGTTTCTTTTACTAAATAGGTTTGGAATTGCTACATCCAACTAAGATAATTACTTTCAAATGTTTATCAGTCAATTTCGTTCGGTTGATTTCACATATTTCAATTTTGAAAAGGCCTTGCATACAAGAGTTCTTTTTTATTCAAGTACTGTTGATGGGCCTGATAAAATGCCTGCACAGGCATATATATATATATACTCAATACAGGATGTTAATTGTTATTCTGTGTTACTCTCACCCTTAGCCTGGATTGAACCTGCAGTCTGGAAATGACTGTTACAGATTGTTAACTGTTGGACAGTGGAACAGTCAAATACCCCCTCAGCTTATTGGACTCTTCCTGGCAGTAGTGACAATAATTATTTAAGCTGGTTATAGTGGGTTCATTAGAGGACTAGTAACTGCATGGTTAGGCTGCAACATTTGAACTTATCAATGGTAGCAGAGCATTAAAACATGTCTACTTACAAACATCCACCCACATTTGAAAAAAAGGACTACTGCCAATGGAAGAAGGAGGTTGAATTGTGGCAGATGTTGACTGAAATGGACAAAACAAAGCAAGGTATAGCACTGGCACTCTCCTTGGAAGGAAAAGCAAGAGAAATTGCCATAGCTATAGATAAATCTCTCCTAACAGCTGATGATGGTGTTAAAAATGTTTTAACAGAACTGGACAAGTTATTTGAGAAAGAAAAGGCATACCAAATGTATGAAGCATACACAAAGTTTGAAAATCTAAGAAAAACAGAGGCAATGTCAATGCTAGACTATATAGTAGAGTTTGAACAGTTAAATAAGAGGTGTACCAATTTAGAAATTGACACTGATGCATTATTAGCCCTGAAACTACTATATAATGCAAATCTTAGTGAGCAACAAAGACAGTTGGCTTTAACAGCATGCCCACAAATGAAATATGAAACTATGAAAAATGTTCTCACCAGGATATTTACAAATAACAAAACTGAACTGCAGATGAATAGTGAAGTGGAGTTAAAAGAGGAACACGAAGCTAAAATTCTTGGACGAGCTGGAAAAGCATCTACCAAAACAAAGAACTGGTACAATATTGAATATATAAAACCTAATGACATAAAAGGAACAAGTATGTCTATTGATTTGTCAACTGTGAAGAATCTGAAGATCAAACAAATGGAAATACAAACAGAAGAGTTATACATATCAACAACTCTTGATTTTTCAGAAGCAAAAAGAGATGAACTTAGAAAATGGAAAGAACTGAAAGTTTATTCAGAAGTAGAGGATAAAGGACAAAAATGTGTGTCATCTAGGTGGGTAAATACAGTGAAAATGAGGGTGACAAGATGAAGTTAAAATCTAGGTTGGTGGCAAAAGGATTTGAGGAAGACTGTCTCGAAGAAATACCAAAAAAATTCACCAACAATCCACAAATCATCTCTAAGAACAGTATTATCAGTCATTGCACAACATAACTGGTCCGTCAACACGATTGACATAAAGACTGCATTTTTGCAAGGTGAAGAATTTGAACGGGATGTCTATATTAGACCACCATCAGAGGCATGTACTAAAAGGATTTGGAAATTAAGGAAATGTATCTATGGTTTAGCAGATGCATCATTGCAATGGTATCAGAAGGTAAAAACAACTATGTTAAGAGCTAAACTTGGTCAGCTCTTGTGGATTTCCAAACAATCACGCCCTGATATTGCATTTGATGTGACAGATCTGGCTGGTAGAATCAACACAAGTACAGTTGAAGATTTGAAACGATTGAATAAGATTATCAAGAAAGTAAAATCTAACCACATTTCTTTGAAGTATCAAAATTTGGGCCAGGATCTAAAAATACATGTTTTTACGGATGCATCATTTGGAAATTTGCATGACGGTGGCAGCCAAGGAGGATATTTTATAATCACCAAAGGAGAGAGTCAGAAGATGAATCCAATATCATTTGATTTTTGGATTCATCTTCTGACTCTCTCCTTTGGTGATTATAAAATATCCTCCTTTGTTAACATTATACACATATTTTCTTGACTCAGATTCAATCCAATATATTTGAATGGACTTGTTGCTTCTTTTCCAACTTCAAATATACTTTTTATTTTTGATACTATGTCCTTTTGGAATTTATTGCTTCCTGCCCATAAGAAATCATCAACGTGCACAGCAAATATTCCATACAGGCCTTTCTCATCATACCAATAAAATATTGCTGGATCAACCTTAGATACCTGTCCTTTTATTGGTATGATGAGAAAGGCCTGTATGGAATATTTATCAAAAATAAAAAGTATATTTGAAGTTGGAAAAGAAGCAACAAGTCCATTCAAATATATTGGATTGAATCTGAGTCAAGAAAATATGTGTATAATGTTAACAAAGGAGGATATTTTATATATTCAATATTGTACCAGTTCTTTGTTTTGGTAGATGCTTTTCCAGCTCGTCCAAGAATTTTAGCTTCGTGTTCCTCTTTTAACTCCACTTCACTATTCATCTGCAGTTCAGTTTTGTTATTTGTAAATATCCTGGTGAGAGTCAGAAGATGAATCCAATATCATGGCAATCCCGAAAATTGAAGAGAGTAGTAAAAAGTACATTAGCTAGTGAAACACTTGCTCTATCAGAAGGGATTGACAATGCATTCAATACCTCAATGCTCTTTGCTGAATTATTAAACAATAATCACCAAAAGACTTTTCCCATCCAATGTTTTGTAGATAACAAGGATTTGGTCGAAGCAATTAAATCGACTAAACTTGTGGCAGATAAAAGATTAAGGATTGAAATAGCAAGGATCAAAGAAATGTTAGATAAGGAAGAAATCACTTCAATAACATGGATAAAATCTAATGATCAAATTGCTAACTGTCTAACTAAAAGAGGCGCTTCACCTTACAACATGATAGACTGTTTAAATAATGGAGAGATGACATACTTTTGAATAGAAAAGGAATTAGATTGTTAATTGTTATTCTGTGTTACTCTCACCCTTAGCCTGGATTGAACCTGCAGTCTGGAAATGACTGTTACAGATTGTTAACTGTTGGACAGTGGAACAGTCAAATACCCCCTCAGCTTATTGGACTCTTCCTGGCAGTAGTGACAATAATTATTTAAGCTGGTTATAGTGGGTTCATTAGAGGACTAGTAACTGCATGGTTAGTTTCTTTGGTGTTTCTTTTACTAAATAGGTTTGGAATTGCTACATCCAACTAAGATAATTACTTTCAAATGTTTATCAGTCAATTTCGTTTGATGGGTTGATTTCACAGATTTCAGTTTTGAAAGGGCTTGCTTTTAACAAACTAATTCAAGTACTGATAAAATGTCTTTGCCGGCCTGATCTGGTCTGCAGGTCATAGTTTGGTGACCCCTGGCCTAGAGAGTCTTATAATAAGGGAATCTGGGAAAATAGATTAGAATTTACTCAGTTGAAAACAAGAAATAACCAGCATTATAGAATTTACTCGGTTGAAAACAAGAAATAACCAGCATTATAGAATTTACTATAACCAGCATTATAGAATTTACTCAGTTGAAAAAAGAAATAACCAGCATTATAGAATTTACTCAGTTGAAAACAAGAAATAACCAGCATTATAGAATTTACTCAGTTGAAAACAAGAAATAACCAGCATTATAGAATTTACTCGGTTGAAAACAAGAAATAACCAGCATTATAGAATTTACTCAGTTGAAAACAAGAAATAACCAGCATTATAGAATTTAGTTGAAAACAAGAAATAACCAGCATTATAGAATTTACTCAGTTGAAAACAAGAAATAACCAGCATTATAGAATTTACTCAGTTGAAAACAAGAAATAACCAGCATTATAGAATTTACTCAGTTGAAAACAAGAAATAACCAGCATTATATTAAGTATATAAATATTAAGGTGGCTTGTTGTTTATGCCATTTTATTGAAAATGGAGATAAAATGATTATTGAAAACTTGAATGAGTTGTTTTCAAAATATCAACATTTAAGAGTTCATGGAGCATTAGGATGATTGTCTTTAATTATGATCTTTCACTGAAATCCTGCACATAGATAGGAAAAAAACTCTGAACTTGACAGGTTCATATCTTCTAAAGTAGACTTTACTCCCACACAAAATTCTTTGATGAACTTAGGCAGGCATAGTAGATGTTAGGAAAAAAATATTATGAAAATTGAAGAGGACACATTTTTGATAGACTGACCGTAAGCTACACAGGTGAAAAGTTGTTGATTTTGGAGTCATGCATTTGGGTGGACAAAATAAAATTTTCTATCAGGTATAGGGTTAAAATAGTTGGATATTTGGATTCTACAGTCCTTATTTGCCTTACATACCAAATTTCAGAAAATATTGAATGTATGAAAGTATTTTAAAAATTAAAAAAAACAAAAAAACTGAGATTTTGCAACACTGCACGGCCTTAATTTTGAGGCAAAATAGGAAAATTATATCCCCCCCTCTAAAATCAGAACAGTAAGGTTTAAGACAAAATAATTTGGCACACTTTCCTAACTCATGGAGGGGAACATTTGTGCCAAATTTCAGGTAATTCGGTGTCGGTGGGTGCAGATTTCAACTTTTTGCTGGTGTTTTGACATGGAATGACCCACAGCAGATTGGGGCATATGATTCTTTCTGGTTATTTTACGGCATATCAACCCTTTTTGGGTCATCTAATGCAGAATAAAGTCATTTTTCATAATCTAAGGACTCGGCTTACTTAACAGTAACTGCTGTAGCTTAAATGGTGACTCAATTAAGAATTGAACAGGATCATCGATGCTTAACTTCGGTGATCTAGTGGATTGTTTTATGGCATATCAACCCTTTTTGGGTCATTTAATGCAGAATTAAATCATTTTTGATAAACAAAGGACTCTGGTTACTTACAGTACCTGCTATTGCTTAAGTGGTCACCCAATTAAGTATTGAACAGGCACACAACTTTGATCTAGTGGGAACCGATACCTTCTGCATAAACTTGATTGTAATGTCTTAAAATATACTTAATTGTAAAAATGAAAGTAATCAAAGAAAAGGGGGATCATTTCATAACATAATTATAATGCCAGAATGATCCCTCACATTTTGTCCAGAAACACAAATGGCTATGATTATTTTCTACCCTTTTCAGGCCATCTAATGCCAAATCAAGTCATTTATGATAAACAAAGGATTCAGGTTACTTCCAGTACCTGCTGTTGCTTAAATGGTTATCCAATCAAGTATTAAACAGGCTCATCCCTGCTTAACTTTGGTGATCTAGCAGGAACCAGTTTATAGATTTTGAGGATGATGTGAATAAAAATTGAAATATTAAGAAATTTTAATACATATTTTCTAGGGTTAATTATTCTCATATTTCTCTTATGTATATGTGAATGGAAATGGTTGGTTGTTTTGTTTTAAACAGAGGACACTGGTTGTTTACAGTACCTGCTGTTGCGTAAGTGGTCACCCAATCAAATATGGAAGAGGCTCATAACTGCTTAACTTAGCAATAACAGCTCGTTTCGTAAAATCGTTGGACATAAACAATTTTTCACCTTAATTGGTTCAAATCACAATTCCTCTGGTATTTCTGATCCAATCTTAAAAATATTTATATGGTTGGAAAGAAAATAAAATAAACTTTCTATATATGTAATTTTTATCAATTGAATAATTTTTTACAGCAAGTTAAAATGATATTTTGCTTTGAAAAAACGTAAACAAAAAATGACTTTTTTTTTTCCAGAATAATTTGTACACACTACTTTGTTTTTCAAAATCATAGTGGCTAATCTTTATCAATATTCTTGAAATTTTACACTCAATTAGAAGACACCTGGAAGTACAAACAGGACCTTTTTTGTTTGTTTCTAGGCCTGTGGAAGTGAAAATAAAATAGAGCAAATTTGAAGGCAATTTCTTCAAAAAATATAAAGACACAAAAAAAAAAGCATGATACCAATAATAGAAGACTGGCTCAGAATTATTTCCATATATAAAGTGTGAAATAAAAATGATTGTATACCATCTTAAATTTTAATTTTGAAAAGAAAACCGTCAAATTTACTCTATTTTCTAATGTAAACAATCTCTCGTAATTCTGGCCTTATCGACTTAAAAAAGCAATTACTAGTGTATTTCAGGTCCAATTTTTAAAATATTTGTATGGTTGGAAAGAAAATTAAATAATCTTTATAAATATGTAATTTGTATGTGTTTTTATCCATTGAATTATTTTTTACAGCAAGTGAAAACGGTATTTTGTCTTAAAATGGTTGAAAATGTTATACAATTTTTTTTTCCGTGGTCAAATTTTCTGTGTTATTTTTTTTGTAAAATCAAAGTGGTTAATCTTTATCAATATTCTTGAAATCTTACGCTTAATTAGGAACACATTTAACTACAAGCAGTGAAGGTGATTTCTTCAAAAAATCTAAGATAAGCAAGAAAAAGCACTATATACCTAATGTGTGAAATAAAAACGATTGTATACCGTCAGAGATTTGCTTTGAAATTTTGAATTAAAAAAATTCAAATTTACTTGTCTCCGAACCTAAAAAACAGGTCAATTTTTTTCAAACTTTACTAGTTTAAATAATAATTCATCGTTTATTTCTGGTCCAATTTTTAAAGTATTTATATGCTTGGAAATAAAATAATCTTTCTAAATATGTAACTTTTATGTGTTTAAAAACACATAAAAGTTACATATTTAGAAAGATTACTTATTTTTACGGCGAGTTAAACGGTATTATTTTTTATGGCGAGTTAAAACGGTATTATTTTTAAACGAAGCTGTACATGCTACATGCAGGCAGGCCTTGTTAAATAAAACTATATAGAGTTATTCTATTTCTTGTATGTAATACAATATAGCAGGAATTTAAAAAAGTATTTTAAGTCCAAAATGATGTTATTTATATAAATTAATACTATATATGTGTATATAAATAAAACTGCAAGGTTTAAAAGAAAAAAAACCCATTTGCAGGCAAAGTAACATTTTGTTTCTTACAGTAGCTCAATATAAGGTATTTGCTGCTCATTGACCAATTTAATGTCTAGAAATATCACTAGGAGTCCTTAGTGTGATGTAGGATTGTGTCAAGGTTGGTTTGCAAAATAAAATTAAAAGTGAATGATTTGTTGTTTTCATGCTATTGTACTATGACACACAAATTGCTGTTATTATATATATATATATATATATATGACCCACATACAGTCCTGTTTTGATGTATCATGTCTCTTCAGTGTGGTTAGTCTTAGCAGTTTGCATCATATATATAATTAATTGACTCGTTTTCTGAAAATAATTTGTCCACTCTAGAAGAATCTAGAAAATAAAAATTATCTGTTAGCAAAGTGTTAAAGTCAATACAATTTAAAATTAATGATGACATCATATCTGCAGTTAGGGACCTTTATTATCAATAGAATCCAAGCACTGCAACACTGATGGAAGAAGTGTGTGAACCGCATATGGAACTATAAGGAGAGAAAAAAAATCATTTGGTCACATTCCATGAGAGTATCTTGGTCAGCCTATGAACTTTTCATCCAACCTTCGTAGGATTAATTAACTTGTTTGATTATACCCTCTATTTTGCTTAATTTTCTGAAAATAATTCAACCCCGATCATGTTGTCCCAACCTTTTTTATAATATGGGTGCTAGAAGGTGGTGTCTGAGGGTTTGCATGTCCTGGGTATGGTGAGGTTCCAGTTTTGGAGCTCTGGGGAATGTGGGGCACTTCTTCATCACCATTGCTCCTTGGTTCACTCTGACCCGGAATAGTAGTACATGTTAGGGTCTCATCTATGGGTTAAATAGAAAAATGTGTTTATAAAAAAAAAAAAAAATTGTTTATCCATTAAGAATGAATTTATTTCAAAACTTTGTTGGCATTGAATAACCCCCTGAGGTTGATATGCCGTAAAATAAAACAAACCCATAAAAAATGATTGGAACCATGCTAAGTTTTAATAACTTCTTTATATTTGTGTTTCTAATAAATGAAAATGTTACATAAATTTTTATCCTGATTTTTCTTTCTCTTGCAGGCCAAGGTATCGATCTCGAAAATCTAAGAGTAGAAGTCCAAGTCCCTACATGCAAAAATGGGCTCACCGTAGTCGGTCACGCTCTCGAAGTAGAGGGCGCCATTACACATGGCGACGGTCTCGATCTCGTAGTAATTCCAGAGGACATACTCTTTCAGGCAACAAAATGCATTCTAATGTTAAATACGCTACCAGTATAGGAGCGGAACTAAGCAAATATCGAAAAGCTCGTGAAGCCACTAAATCGGGCTTGTCAGAACCTAGAATGAGAAGATTGAAAAAGGGTGAATCACCTCAAGAAGTGATAGAAATTGAGAGGACACCAACACCCTCTCCTTCTCCAGAAATGCACGTTACCCCTGCCAGAAAAATAGACTCTGAATCTATCGTTCTCAAGTCAGATCGTAGTATACGGGACAAAGGTGAAGAGGAGAAGCTTGTTGTGAAAGTAGAAACAATTAAGAGTAAATCTGGAGTTATGTACGAGGCAAGGAGGGTGGAGCACAAAGAGGAACCGTCGTCACCACCTCCACCTGTTGCACCTGTCCCCCCACCTCCAATTCCAGTTCCTGTTGTGAAACCTGAGCCAGTAGAACCTCCACCAGAGCCTGATAGAAAACAGGTGATGAAACGCCTGCCACTTCCACAAGTTTTACCTGTGGATGAAATTGACAGTGACTCAGATACTACGGAACAGTCACCACCAAGGTAAGTAATGGCCTTTTTTTTTTTTTTGTCAATTTTTAGATTATTCCACTTAAAGAAGATGGCATAGTGTCCCTAAAATTTTTTATCTGCGTAAGTGGCTATTATTGGCATTTCAGTCTCGGATGACTATAATATAGTTTTTGAGCCCCTGAAGTTACAGCGCCTCCGTGACTGTAAAGTCCAATGTTCGAAAAACATTGGACCACAGATGTCGCATGTGAAGGCTGTCCCTGAAGATGTTGATGTGCCGGTCCTTTGTTGCTGCTACTTTCTTCTGGACCTCCTAGCTTCATGGAGTTGTGCCAGGGTGGCTTCAGACATGAACAGTCCTCTACAGAGTGACCATTATTGTTGGCATCCTTCCACTTAAACAAGATATCATAAAATTTTTTATCTGCATCTGTGAGAGTGTCTAAGCAGGCCAATTTTTGAATGGCAGTCTCGAGTGCACTGACTAAACACAAAGAGTGATGCTTGCTGTTGTATCTCCTTCCTTCTGGCTCTCTTTGCTGTGGAGGCTACTTTCCTCTTTGTTTCACTCCTTTTCATGCCATGTTTCACATTGAGGCACCAGACTGCTCGGTTTTCTGCACCGACCTCACATATGTTGGTGTTAATGTGACATGTCTTCATGTCTTTCTTGCAGGTGTCTTTGAAGCATAGGCATGATCTAACTACTGGTCGGGAGCCCTTTTTTTTTTTCTTTTTCTTTTTTTCTCCCTTCGATTATAATAATGAAATTATTGCACTACAACTCATCAGAGGTGCATGTATAGTACATAGAATAATGTGCAAATGTCAGGAAAATGAACAGTGTATAATATATATTATATATATATATATATATATATATATATATATATATATATATGAATGATAAAATAAATATATAAAGGTATTACATATCTATTTATTTGATGGCAATAGAAAAGTCACAACCTTAGGTTTCATACATGCAAAATATATATATATCGAGCACTCTCCTAATACTACTGCAATTTGGCGCACCATCCCAGTGAAAGCTGAAGCTGTGACTATCCCAGGCTATAGTTGTGTGTGTGTGTGTGTGTGTGTATGTATATATATATATATATGTATATATATATATATATATATATATATATATATATATAGTGTGTGTGTGTGTAGATGGAAGGGGATATATAGTGTTGTCGAATTACAGGCAGCATGGAGGTTTTGAAGGATATATATATATATATATATATATATATATTAGAGGGGTGGGATAATGGGTATAGTGTTGGCGAATTACAGGTTAGGAAGGATGCAGTGTCTCTGCAGCTAACAACTGATGCAGGTAGTTTGTTTCATACTTCAGCAATTCAAAAAAGATGTTTCTGAAAGTCATGGGAGCTGTGCTGTTTTCTGACTTTGTAGGCATGCTCATACACATGGAAATCAAAAAGGGGTTGCTGTTGGCAAGATAGTTAATGATTTTGTAGGATGAGGGTACTCCTGTGTTGTGAATGATTTTGTAGGATGAGGGTACTCCTGTGTTGTGAATGATTTTGTAGGATGAGGGTACTCCTGTGTTGTGAATGATTTTGTAGGATGAGGGTACTCCTGTGTTGTGAAGTGTTGGATTGATTCTGTGCTCAAGGAATTTTTAAGTGGGCTTGTTTATCATTTGTGGGTGATGTCATGTGTGAATGTGTAGACCATTAGGTGCTGGTTTGAAAGTGTGGAGATAGCAGCTAAGGATAACTGTGAATCCACTGAGGGTGTCGGACTATGCATCTATATTAGAGATGCATTTTAAGACTCCCACTCCAAATGTTACACACTGGTCCCGTCAAAGAACACAAACACTTGTATTTAGGAAAATGTAAGATGAGATGTTTATTCCCTCGGTTGTGTACAGCTGAGAGTCGTTGGCAGGGTTACGCAAACATGGAGCCTTCGGGAGTTCTTTTCAAGTGATCTTGAACCTGATCGTTGTCTGTCTAATCGATCTCTACGGGCTTCTTTTATTGTAGTCTGAACCCCGGTGTCACGCCTTTTTGATCATGACACCTATGCAGTTTTTCTGTAGACACGCCTCTTCGCCCACGCAGGCTGTTTTCATTGGCTATGCCTACAGATTTCTGCACCTAAACCACGTCAAGTGTTCACCTGCATTTCCAGGTGCAAAAGGTCAGGGCCACATCCTGTTTTCGTTTCCAGGCTGCACCTGACCCCCATGCACTTCCTGGTCAGCCTGGTCCTTGGGTGCACTGATCAGACAATATATTACACAAAGTGAAAAGTGATTTTGTTTAGTTTAGGATATGTATTCTTTAGAAGTGATACTTATAAAGATTAGACATTATTTATCAATGAGATCCAAGCACTGCAACAACAATGACATAAGTATATAAAAAAAAAATTTACCCAACCTAGTATTATTAGTTTTATTCGGACTATTGTCCTCATCTTCATTGTCATCTGTACATCATTTCAGCCGATGTGCTCTCCGGCCTTCTTCTAGTATTTCTTGTCGGACTCGGGAACCTTCTTTTTGAACTCTGGAACCTTCACAGAACTTTGAACCCAACCCTTCATTCAGTCCATGGGGTATACTCTTCTCATTTCGCTAACCATAGCTGGAGTAGAAGCGTTCAAAGTTCCATGATGGCTCCTGATTACAACAAGAAGGTTCCCGAGGTCGACAGGAAATACTTGAAGAAGGCCGGAGGACACATTGGCCGAAACATTGTACAGATATCAATGAAGATGAGGACAATAGTCCGATTAATACTAACATCAAGCCTCATCTAAAAAATTCAGAGAAATTTACCCAACCTGTTCACCATGGGTAGGATTTAACACAGTCAGAAGTAGTGGTACTTCCAGCAGGGATTGAACTTGCTTTTTTAGTTTTAATGGAATAACTTGCTAACTGTTACACCACAATGGGACAATGGAAGAAGTATGTGGCTCCAAGGTGGAACTATGTAGAAAAATAAACCTCATTCAGTCCCATTCAGTGAACTTTTCAGCCAATTCTCGTAAATCCTGCCAAACAAAACTATAAAAACACTTTTGATTTTGTTTCATTTTAATGCCTTTTAATCCCTCCCCCTCAAACAATAAAATCTTTTTACTTAATTTCACCACTCCTAACAAATATCGCATTTTAAAAATAAGTTGATACTTTTCATAGTGTCGACTACACAGTGTTGCATTTTGCATAAAAGCTTAAAAAAAACGAATCTTGCTTGAGTGATTTAACCATTTACATAAACATTTTAAAGATATTTAAATTTCAAAGTTATGAGAGCTGAAATGAAAATTTCAGACATCTTAAAGAAAGATTCTTTTATATTTCTCTTGAGATAAATAACTATTTAGATATATACTAGACAAAATGTGACCCGTCAAGTCACCCATTCAGCTCTGGGTAGATAATTGAGATTAGGGAAAAGGAAGTTAGCATAGCGAATAAAATTTAAAAAAATTAAAAAATACGGCTGTACGAAACCTTAAAATCATTTTGTAAGCTACGGTTTGCTGGTTGTGAAATTTAGCATAGAAATATATTTCAAATTCTCTCGGCTCTCTCCTTTTCCATGCTCCAGAGAAACTAACATTATATAATGAGGAGGTAGTCAAAAGATACATAGAGGGAAAGAAAGTGATAGAGAGTAAAGGAAGACCGGTCGGTTTTTTACTTAATTGATAATTATGACTAATTAGAATCAATTAAAACAGAATTTTTTTTCAAGCATAATTCAATCCTAAAAGTAAGGAATAATTTATAATTTTCATGTCATTAAACTAAACAGTAAAAAAGGCCTTTAGGAAGCAAAAGTTGATTAACCCGGCTTAAGTATAATAATAGATGTATTTACACATATATCTATTATTATACTAAAGCTGAGTGAATCAATGATTGTTTGCTAAAGGCTTTCTTCCTATTTAGTTTAATGACACAAAATTCATATAAAAATATTCCTTAGTTCTAGGAACAAGTTTGAAAAAAAAATCCATTTTAATTGGTTCTAATTCATCTTAATTTGCAATTAAGTCAAAAACTGACCCATCTCTTACTTGACATTCTGCCTGTCACTTTCCCTCTCTATATATATCTTGATTACCTCTTCGTTATATATGTTAGTTTCTCTGAGTTATAGAGAGTATGAAATAGATTTGTATGTTAAGTTTCAGCAGCTTGAATGAGGTAAAATGTTCCCTTTCTTAGAAATCTTAGTAAATGATTTTAATGTATTCTTAAAAATTTTCCGGCTGTATTTATTTAAAAAAAATATTAATTTGCTTTGCAAACTCACTTTTCCCTAATCCCAATTATCTACTCAGAGTTCAATGGGTGACGTTTTGTCTAGTGTATATATATATATATATATATATATATATGAGAAGTAAATACACAAGCGATGTGTTTTGATATGGCTTTTTTTTTAGCCGACAATTTTTTGGAGAATATGTGCTTAATTGAAGTCGTGGCTAATTTTGAAAGTTAATTAATTAATAATTAATTAATTAATTAAGCACATATTCTCCCCAATATATATATATATATACTATTTAAATTATGCTAGTGTGGACATGGAGTCAATGGTGCTTGGTTACTGTCAGTAACCAAGTGCTGTTGCCCAAATGTCCAAACTACCCTAAGTTCTCTCAGATATTGAGCACTGTTTACTTATAGATGTAGTGCCCATATTGACTAATATTGATATAACTATTTACATACATATGTATTTACTAACCCCTCCACACAAGTAGGATATGATCCAAGATCAATTTCTAAGTAGTTTAACATGTTTTCCTTCTAGACTGGTTGCCTAACCAAGGTTAAAGACCCCTAGGTGGAGAGAGAATAGTTAGATGTATACCTTTCCCAAGGTTATTATCGCTGTGGTGTACTACAAACAACCTCGTCCAGAATTTGAACTCTGATCGCCAAGTCCTTCCTACTACGAATCAAACTTGCTCTTGATGATGTGGTAGCCTAGCTTTATAATTATTATACTACTTACGCGATTGGGAAAAAGTTTGACACTATCTGTCCTCCCTCCAGCTATAGGTAAATAGATAGACTTTGGTATGGCAGCCAGTTTAGGAGAAATAAATCTCTGAATTTAAACCAGCTGTCAGTTGAATACAAGGATCAATTAACGCGGGAAACCGTGCACGAATCAGATCATCCATGGCCAGTGCTAAAGATTGTGTGTATCCCCTCAGCATTCCTCTTTTGAGGCGCCTCAGGCACTGGACAATAAACCCAGCCCTGCCCCTTTAAATCAAAGGGGCAGGTGTTGCCTGGGGGGATGGATCCGCTGATATATCTTACTGGTTCAGTAGTTGAAACCACTGGACACAGTATTCTGAGAAACCAGCTGTACTCTACTCAAAACATTGTTCATAACACCTTTGCATATATGTACAAATATTATAAATAGTAAACAAAGTTACAACTGGAAGACCCTCTCATCACTAAGCTCTTGAATAGATTAGATTTGAACCCGACAAGTTCAAGATACCATATACTGACTTGAAACCTAAAATTAATAGATTCCTTCATACAAAATGGCAACAACACTGGAATAACAACACCCACAATAAACTCTTCCTAATCAAACCCATCTTGGGAGGCTGGAGACCAACTTTAAGGAAGTCTAGAAAGCAACAAGTCATTGTGTCCCGATTATGCATTGGTCATACAAAACTGTGTTTTAAACTCCTATATACTCAAGCAAGAACAACAACCACAGTGTGAAACATGTCAAACACCTTTTGACAGTTAAACACTTATTCATGGAATGCAGGTTTTTTGCTCACATCAGAAACCGTTATTTTAAAGCAAACAATATGAAGGATCTGTTTGAAAATGTCAACATGGAGGATATTCTCTCCTTTCTGAGGGAAACAAAAATATACCATAGAATATAGACATGAAACAAACCAATACCATACAACATAACCCCCAATAATATTAACACATTGTTAAAACCAATTACTAGAAGTATATATATATAAATACACAATATGTATTACATCATAACCGGTAGGCATGACATAACCCCGGACGGGTTGATATACCGTTAAAATCAATAAACAAACATAAACAAAGTGACTTAAAAACTTCATTATCTTAACTAAAAACCTTTTTTAGGCATTAGCTTGGCTATATAGTATAATTTTGTTTATAAAATGACCTCGCATAGCCTATAACTAAACTAAGGCTATTAGTTAAGATAATAAAGTTTTTTTACTTCAAATTATTTACTATTTATAACACCTGTGCATATATGTATAAATATTATAAATAGTAAAGAAAGTTATGTAAAAACTTGCTTATCTTAACTAAAAGCCTTTACTTATTAGATAGGCTATGCAGAAAAAACATTGAGTCAGACTAACATCAAGAAAGTATATAGAAGTGTTTGAATATTTTCTCTTTATGTCATTATCCAATGATAAATATATTTTGTATGCTAGTGTTGTAACTTGATTATTAGTGTTAACAGAAATAATAAAAAGAAACACAAGTATTAAGGATAGGGAAAAAGGTTTACTAAGCAAAGATTTTTGTTGACAAGCATAGCCAAAATTTACACAATATATGAAATAAACTCCTTTTTGTAGCTAAAAATTAGAGGTTGCTCATTCCTGGAGTATGTAGATATTTACCACGTACCCCACATTAGGCACAAGGCCCTATTAATGTGGGACCAACCACGAACTGAAGCTCATGGGAGGTGGGTGCAAAAACGGCATTGATCCTGTCGGCATTCCCCCTCAAGGGTTGTGCCTCAGGCACTGGGCAATAAACCCAGCCCTGCCCTTTAAATCAAGGGGGCAGGTATTGCCTGTGAGGATGGCCCTATGGAATCAACGATGTTAGTTTGTAAGGTTCAGGACCGAAGCCACTGTAACCCCCCCCCCCCGGGAGTATATACTGTAGTTTTTGTGAGTAAAAAACTTTAGAAGATCCTAATGCTAGTTGTTTCTTTATAAGGATTAACAAAAAGATGGAAGTTGGAGAGGTCCCTTCCTATCAGTTGACTGGTTATTTTCCATCCCTAGCATCTATACGGATTGTCCCAACCCTATTGCTCTTATGGCAAACCCCCAACCCTTTATATCATATGTGCTAGAAGGTGGTAGCTGAGAATCTTAGTATCACATTAAACTGCATCTAGTGGTGAAGTTCCAATTCTGGAGCTCTGGGGAGTATGTAGTACCTCTTCATTGCCATTACTCCCAGGTCCACTTTGACTCGGAGTGGTAGAACCTGTTTTCAGTATTCAATTTTTTTTTCAAACATTTTTTAAAGAAATTGTTTTTAAAAAATGTTTGAAGAAAAAATTGAATACTGAAAACAGGCCATGTTGTTAGTGCATTTAAAATCTTGTAGAGTGTCTTATATATTACAAAGGTTTACATAAAATATGATGTTAATTTGTATACTGGTTTTACCAAAACCGTATTTGATAAATAATTACTTGGTGTTATTGATCTCTAATATTATTGTTTTATTCTCTAGTGTATTAAAATCATTCCTATGAATTATTTTATATAGAAACCAATTAAAATATAATTTAAATAAGTGTAATATTTTTATGTGCATTCTAATTTAATTTTATTAGTCTTTCCAACTTAATATATTTAACTTAAATACTTACACCTGGAAGGTGTATATTCTTGCTAGTAGATACAATAAAATTATTACCCTCCCTCCTTTTCAAATTACAATATAAAAGGATTGACATATCTTTTTCTTAATTTTCCTAGCACTTTTATAATTGTAAAATTTATCGTTTTCTAAGTTATAAAAGACAAAACCTCCTTTTAAAAACTTACTTGTAATTAGTTAATGTTTCTTACCATTATTGTTTCCCCATGTAGGATAGCTTTACTTGATAAATTTACCTGCCTGAAGTAACTTGAGCCAACCTGAGAGAATTCTAACTTCATATACTTTAGTGCTTGGTATTAGTAACGCTGATATACTATACCTTTACTGTCTCTGTCTCTCTGGGGATGCAATTGAAAACAAAGCCATGTACTAAGATCAAATAAAAACTTTTCTAGGGTAGTATTTTACGAGGAATCCAGTGGTGGTATTTATATTCACCTCTGAATTCATTTAGACTCACTAGAGACCAAATTACCAGCTTTAATTATTAATTTTAGATTCATATGCACCAGGGACGCACAACACATACCTATCAGCATCTCTGGCTCCCCCATTATTAATAATTCTGTTACTGTTCTTTCATTTAGAATATTTATTTGAATTTTTAAAAGTTTCAAGTTCTTTTTATATTATTAATTAAACTTTGATTTTAGAGTACAACAGATAAAATAAATATACAAATCTTATTATAATGGAGATTGTGTGTTTTTCTGTCTTAACCGAAACTATATTACTACTCAAGTCACAATTCCCTTAATTGTTTACGTCAAATTCTCCATGATTTCATTCTTTTAAACCTTCAGTTATTAATAAAAATTGTTTTACATTATTAATACTGTTGATCATATCTACGTGCTAATAACATGCAATTGTATTTATATATACAGCAAAATAGCGATTTACAGTTTGAACGAGAAGGCAATTTGCATATTGATATTTAAAATTTTATTTTAATAAATATGTGCTTGGTATTATTGATTTCTAATTATTTGGTTTTATCTTAAGAAATATAAACAAAAATCTTGTGGATAAATCTTAAAAGAAATTTATTTACAAGAAGAAATAACTGTAATATTATCCTTTACTTCCTATTTTAACTAAATAGTTAAATTAGGAAAATTTACCAATGAAAGAGGGGAGTAATGGAAAATGATGGAATAGTTAGTTTCAAAGTTGTTCTATTTTTCGATTATACCCCCTCTGTTGCAGATCTTTTTATCTGCATTCTTAGTCAGTTTCATTAGCCTTTCTAATTTAATATGATATTTTATTATATCAAAACTTAAATACTTGCACCCGGAGGGTGCATATATTTGCTAGTACATATAGTATTTTATTATAGCAAATTAATATAATCTCTCAGATTACAGTGTCAGTCCTACCTTTATATTCTATCCTCAGGATTCTTATTTTTCACTTTTTTTTAATTACTTTTCTACATATTGTCATATTCATTTACAAGTTAGGGTAGCATGGACATGAAGTCGTGCTTGGTTACTGACGGTTTCTCACCTATGTGATTTTTCTCATAGGCAAGAAACTGTCAGTTACCAAGCAATGTTAACTTCATGTCTATGCTACTTTAGCTTTGATATAGATGCTCTATCAATGATATTAAACACTCTTTACTTAATAATATAGTTTGCTATATATATATATATATATATATATATACTAAAGCTGAGTGAATAAATGTTTTGTCTCCTAAAGGCTTTTTCCTGTTTAGTTTAATGACACAAAATTCATACTAAACTATTCCTTGCTTTTAGGATTGAGTTATTCCATTTTAATTGGTTCTAATTAGTCGTAATTTGCAATCAATAAAAACTGACCCATCTCTTACTTGACATTCTGTCTGTCACTTCCTCCTCGTTGTATATGTTAGTTTCTCTGTGTAAATAAAGAGAGAGATGGGAGAGTGATTGTGAAAGGGACATTTAACATTATTTGTATATTAAGATTTAGCAGCAGTTACGAGCCCTTATCTTAATAAAATTCCATGATCCATTTCAATTTAAATTAGGTCCTTTTGAATAAATGTTATTGAAATTTACTGAATTGGGTTGACTCGATTCACTACTTTTCTTTACTATATAAACACTTCCGGCTTTCTTAGAAATCTTACAAAATAATTTTAATGTTTTTTTTTTTTAAAAACATTCTAGACATATTTTTAAAAAATTCACTTTGCAAACTCTTTTCCCTAATCCCAATTATCTACTGAGAGCTCAATGGGGGACTCAGTGGGTCATAGTGTGTATATATATAAATATAAATTTTTAGAAAAAACAAAAGATGTTATTAGTTTGTTGACAGATCTGTTTCGACCTTTTAATAAATTCAAAGAACTATATTATACTAACTAGCAAATATATGCATGCAAGTATTTAAGTTTAAATGTAATAAAATATTAGATTAAATCAGAAAGGCAATTCTATAGTCGGAAAATAGAACAACTGAAACTTATCATCACTTCCGTTTTTCAATGCTAAATTTTCCTAATTTAACTATTTAGTTAAAATAGGAAGTAAAATCACAGTTATTTCTTCTTGTTAATGAATTTCTTTTAGGATTTATTGAAGAGATTTTTACTCATATTCATTAAGATAAACCAAACAATTAGAAATCAATAATACCAAGCACATTTTATTAAAATCAGTTTTTTTATCAATATGCAAATTAGCTTACGTTTACACTGAAAACTACAATTGCATATTATTAGTATTTAGGTAAGACCAACAGTATTAATAATGTCAAACAGTTTTATTATTATTTGCAAATAGAATCATGGAATGTGACGTAAATAACTAAGGTAATTGTGACTTGAGTAGTAATATAGTTTCGGTTACAGCATTATAATAAGATAACATCTTTGTTTTTTCTAAAAAAAATTTCTATTCATACTGTCGGATTCACTTCCATTTACTTATATATATATATATATATATAATATATATATATATATATATATATATATATAATATATATATACATATATATATTTTGGAGGATATGTGCTTAATTGAAGTCATACTAATTTTGAAAATTAATTAATTAATAATTAATGAATTTTAGGCAGGCATATATGTTCAAATGTAAGGCTAAACGAATTGTGAAAGAAAAAAAAACACATTTGTTTGTTTACTTCACCTCATTATAATATATATATATATATATATATAAGGGAAAATAGAAGGCAGTATGAAAAAAATTAGATTGATATGTTTCACTATAGGAATAGTGTCATCAGAATGAATTTATTAATCCACAAAAAACAAAATCTTAGCCTCGTTCTCTCCTATGTTATGTTTATCATTATTATCATTATTAAATAGTCGTAATTCATTCCATACCCACCTTATTAGATTCATTGGTTTTGGCTGGTTTCTTTCTTTTGGATAAATGTTATTGAAATTTACTGAATTGGGTTGACTCACTTCACTACTTTTCTTTACTATATAAACACTTCCGGCTTAAAAATTGCTTGATGTATATTATTGTTCCAGAATGATGTCATGTATTGGCCTTACTTGAAATTGAGGTCAAAGCGTATGTATGTATGTATGTATATGTGTTTATTTGTATAATACCTTTCTAGTTCATTACTAAGAGGATGAGGAGGTGGGCTTGTGTCATAATGGCTAACATAGTGGACTGCGATATTGTAGCAACTGAATTCAAACTCCAATTACGGTATTGAGGTCAAAGCATATATATATATGGGTGGGTGTGTGTGTGTGTGTGTGTGTGTGTGTGTGTGTGTGTGTGTGTGTGTGAGGCTCCGTCACTAACTTTTTTCATGACCGTCCCGAATGGGGTTTGGACCGTCCCAAACAGAAATTTTGGACCGTCCCGAAATCAAAATATTTTTGTTTAATTCATTAGCATCATCTATACCTGTCAGTCATCAGTAGCATAATAACATGTAATAAAACATTAAGAAAAGCTGAAGCAGTGATAATTCTGGATATTTGGACAAAATAAATCCATTTCCTAGTGTGTTTTGAGCTAAAAAAAATACTTTTTTTACTTTAAGTTACCCTGAGTAAGGTTAGTAGTACATAATTCGGTCCCTTTAAACTCCCTCCACCATTATTCATTACATGGCTTTGAGAATAGACCTGCAGTGCCGTGGCCTCATTTTGAGGTCAGCATTCGGGCAATCACTGGACGGCCAATATTTGAATGTAGTATTAATTTTTAGGAAAAAATTTTACCGTCCCTGGCAAACTCTCCCAGATGACATGTTGATCGTCCCGGATGTAATTTTTATCATCCCGGGATGACATTAATGTCGAGCCCTGGTATGTATGTATATGTGTTTATTTGTATAATACCTTTCTAGTTCATTACTAAGAGGATGGGGGGGGGGGGCTTGTGTCATAATCACTAACATAGTGGACTGTGATATTGTAGCAACTGAGTTCAAACTCCAATTACGGTATTATGTTCACTTTTGGACTAATACCCTTGGGAAAGATATTCACCTCATTTCCCTAGCTTTAACCAATACTGTTATTTTAGTAGGATTGTTTTGGCATTAAATAACCCATGAAGTTTGATATGCCATTAACCAATCCAAAGTGAGAGGATAATGAAAATGTTATGGTTTCATGAGGCAGTATGTAGATACATAGAAATGTTTTTGATTTTTTTTTTTTTTTTTTTTTTTTTTCTAAAAAAGATATCTCTTTGAAATTAAAAGATAAGCTTGAATTTTTGTCTTCTAGCTTCGGTCAAGGATCCTTTTAATCTTTAGTTTAGTTTCTGATTCATGTGTTGTATACCCTCTTTACCTGGCACTAAATATCTATATGTTATATACTTCTCTTACTTCTTACTCTGTTGTCTATTCTTCTGGCCGGATCTGGTATATATCGTAGGTCTCGTCTGGTCTTCTATTGAGGATTCCGTGTCTGGTTTCGGTTGGGGATCGCTCCTTATCAGAAGCCTTGTGTCATTGTTAGTTTTTAGTAATAATCACAAGACTTCGATTTACGATGATGTTACTTTATTCGTAGCTCCCCAGACCAGACAATCACGCAGTGAGACTCACATCTTGCTATGAAGGATCTGTTTGAAAATGTTGACATTGGGGATATTTTCTACTTTTTGAGGGAAATAAAATTATACCATAGAATATAGACATGAAACAAATCAATGCCATACAATATAATTCCCAATAATACTAACACATTGTTAAAACCAATTACTAAAAGTATATATATGAATACACAATATGTAAACACCCCAACCGCTAGGCATGATATGACCCTGGACAGGTTGATATGCCGTTAAAATCAATAAACCAACCAACCAACCATCACATCTTGCTAGCTTCGCTTCTAAGTTCTAACTCTAACTGACTGAGTTGCTTACACCTTAAACCGGAAGGGGGCTTTCTATTGCTTTCCGATTCTCACGATCATCCCCAGAACGCAAGGTCAGAGTGAGGTCAAACGCTGTCACTCACTCTCAGCTGCACTAATGATTTCTACACTATTGTCATAATCATTTAATCATGCTTTTTCCAAGGGCATTAATGCGAAGGGAAATGCAAACAGTTTTGTCCAGGAATTGAACTCGGGTCACCAATTCCTCGTTGATGACCATTATGCTAAGGGCTCCTCCGCAGTGTTTAGCAGAGTAGGTCAGTGAAAGGACGGAAAACCTATTAATTAAATGAGATAGAATGGTAACTGTCCTTCTTTATTTAATTCCTATATGAGCCGATATCGTGGTCGATGTTTACTTTGTTGTTGTTCGTATGTGGATGTAGTGGAGGCGAAGGAGGTGTCTGTAATGGCGGCGTTAACGAAGAGCTGCTTAGGTAAATGGCACCATAAAATCTTAATGACACGAATGTTTAACTAACAAAAGTATTTGATGACTTAATGAGAATAAGCTTGGTCATTATTGTCAACAGTTTATATCAATCATCATCATCATCATCGCTTGCAGTACGGATTCCCATGACTCTTTCTCACCACATGTTCCTATTGGTCATCGCTCCCTCGCAAATCTTCTTCACGGCATCCAGAATCCGCACAGAGCTGATTGGTGTAGGTTTTTGCTGGTCGGCAAAAAGAGGCATATGTAAACTAGATAGTCATTATTCAATCTGTGAAAACGAGTGAAAGAAATTCAAAATACATGTGACTTGCCCTGCTGTAACATATGAAATATTGAATGTAAATGTCAATCCTCTCTTGTTATAATTACTTCATTGTCTCAAAAATGGCATCTGTCTTTTCTTTATCTTTGGCCATTCAAAATGGCCGTGTTGGTTGGCTAATATTTGCAACTAATTTGACTTGAACCTAGTAAGTAAAGTCGTCGGGGTGGCCTAAAGTCGGTATCAGCCAATCAGCGAGGGAGTCTATCCCCTTTTCACTAGCGCTAGACCAAGGAGATTGTTTTGGCATCCGAGGTGGAGCGCCACACCTACCATCAGCTCCTCACTTTACGCACAGATCCCTGTGCTACTCATACTTGAGTTGGTTGAGGACCAGAATCGAACTAGGAACCATGTGGTTTCTAGCCGAACGCTCTATCGACTGAGCTAACCGGCCCTTGTGAACCTAGTAGTAAACTATAAAATGTAAAAAGAAAAAAAGTTATAAATTGGCAATGCTATTTGTTATGTTTTTTTACATACAGATAAAAATACGGAAGACTCAAATGAAAATGCAAGGCCAGGTTGTTGGAAAATTAACAAGGTTTTATTTCACACCGGGTAGAGAATGCTTCTATCCTAAACATGCCTTAACTAGCCCAACCGTGCTGACGCACGTGGTCACTAGTTCAACCATGCTGACGCACAACCGTTGCGTCCACTCACAACCAAACCCAATCCATAAGTAACCTGGCGGAAACCCCATATCCGGGTTCCCGTCAGTCCCCTACTGATCAAAGGGGAGCACTCTATTTTGTTAGGTCTTCCTAACACTATTTATTCAGTAAGAAAAATCAATTCATAATTAAACTATATATTGAGCCTCCCATGACTGCCTGCCTCTCCACCCAAGGGGATCCTGGCTTGAAAAATAGCTGAAACTCTAAAATGCTGTAATCTGTCATTTAACCGCATTACAGTCCATTAAATAACAGGCTTTAAAAAACATTCTACAGACAATTTGAAATGTATTAAAATTAAACAATTTTTTACAGTTAATTGAGGGGGGGGCTAAGACAAATATGTTGGGCTGCAGCTTTGCAGTGAGTGAGTTTGAACTGGACATAAAATAAGGGATCAATTTTGTATCATAATCAACTTATAAACTGGTCCTCCAATTCTTATTTACACTGGATTCTATACATATCTCTAGTGGGTGGGGGGTGGGGAAGTCCGCATGGTGTATTGATTAATGTGCTGGACTACAACATTGTACGTAGTAAGCAAGTTTAAAGTTCAGTCACACTATTACGTTCAATTTCAAACTAAAATATGTGGACATAAAATGAGGGATCAATTTTGTATCATAATCAACTTATAAACTGGTCCTCCATTTCTTGTTCACACTAAATTCTATACATTCCTGTAGTACGGAAGTCCCCGTGGCATAGTGGCTAACATGCTAGGCTACAACATTTCTGTAAACGAGTTTGAATTACAGTTGTTCTATTATGTTCACTTTTGGACTAATATCCTTAGGAAATGTATAACATCCCTCCTCCCTCCAGCTATGGGTTAAATAGTACCTTTACTGTTCTTCTACAAGGATGGTTTTGGCATTAGATAACCTATGAAGGTTGATATATCATTAAACAAAAAAAAAAAAAGCAAACCAGATGACGCCCAATGGGCCACCTGTTGGCGTGGTGGTGACCTGTAATGCTTAAGGATAGAACCCAGGTGGCTGAGCAGTCCATGACTTGCGATATTCCACTTTACGTTTTTCTTGGGCTAGACGGGTGGTCAGAGAGGCCCTCTCCGATCAATCGGCTGGCCACGTCAAGCCCTAGCACCTATATGATTGCCCCAACCCTATTGCCCTTATGCAAGCCCCAACCCTTTTTTATCATATGGGTGCTAGAATGCGGTGGCTGAGGGTCTATATGTCCTGGGAATTACATTAAACTCTATCTGATGGTGAGGTTCCAGTTTTGGAGGTTTGGGGAATGTGGAGCACCCCTTCATCACCATTACTCCCTGTCCACTCTGACCCGGAGTGGTAGTACCTGTTAGGGGCCCATCTATAGGTTAAATAGAAAAAAATATGAGTTTATAAACAAAATTGTATTATGCATTAAGAATTGATTTATTTCAAAACTTTGTCGGCATTAAATGACCCACCGAGGTTGATATGCCGTAAAACAAACCAAACGAACACAATTGATTTCATATTTAATAAAACATTTTGTGAAAGTTCATTAGTAAATAATGCATCAACTTCATATTTCTCTTTATATTTTCAAAGCCTAAAAATAACAAATTTAATGTAAAAACAGGTTGAATTTGATGGTTTTTTTTTTTTTTTTTTTTTGGGGGTTTTTATTTTTTGGGTTTTTTTGTTTTTTTCCCCCAGTAGATTTTAATATAAGAATTTTTTTCAAATTTAACCAAAATTTTCAATGTTGGCACTTATCAGGTATTATTAGACCTCTTTGCTAAAAATAACAAATTCTGTGTTATTTTACTAGTTTAAATGTTGCTACACAAGTTTTTCTTTGTTTTTTCTCCAATTAATGTAATTATATAGAAATAAAATCAAGCATTATAATTTTTGTGGCCATTTTTAGGCTGCAAGTGAAAGCACTTTACAGTGGAGATCCTTGGTGTTCTTTAATGTTAGGTAGAATCCTTTGGTTGTTCCTCGGTGTTCCTTGGTTGTTGATCAGTTCGTCCGTGGTGAATACATTCAAATGAATGGCTTTCAAGATCAGTGATTAAATAGTTAACTAACCACGTATTCGAGCTGCTGATTGGCTGGCTTTAATCCGCTGAGCCCATGCAGAGCCTATAAGTGGTGGGCTACAGCACACCTTGTATGACAAAAAATATTCCAACAGATGTGCACTTCTGAAATAGGCATTTCAAAGAAATGTCCAATATCTTCTAACTCACAAACAACTTGTTAAAAAAATAATATTGCACCATATTTCATACTAGCAACAGCTAACCGGCGTCGCCAGGGTAGAGGGTGATTTTTTAAAGTTAGTCCCACAGATCCATTATTACTGAATCGTCATGGGATGCCCCATTTAAATCCCTATGTAAAAAAGAAAAAAAAAAAAAATAGACCTTGCATTGATCCAGCTACTCTGAAAAGAAATGTTAATATCTACTATCTAAAATATTAAATAAAAAAAATCCATGCTGTTATCATTAAAAAAATTTTTTTTTAAATTATCTTCACGAATATAAATCCAATCTATTATTTTTGCTCAAAAACCAAGCCCTGGTAATATCTAATGTGTATATATATTTACTTTGTCGTTAATTGCTTTATTTCCGAAGTTTCCTCCGGACATACATATACACACAACTGCCCTTTATATATGTATAGAATAGATAGAAAAGTAGAGTCTGCAGAGAGGCCTATTGTCAGTATCAACTGGACAGTGGGGGAGACTATCTCCTTTTTATTAGTGCTAGACCAGGGAGATTGTTTTTGACTCTGAGGTGAAGAGCAACACCTACCATTAGCTCCCCACTTTACTGCATAGATCTAAGCTGAGCTCCTCATACACTGAGTTAGCGAGGGCCATGATCGAACTTGGAACCTTGTGGTTCCTAGGCAGATACTCTATCAACTGAACTAAACCAGTATTTATTATTATTGTTTAATTCTTATATTTTATGGTCCAACATTTATTTGTCTCTATTTCTTTGTTGAACCCAAATTTAGTCCAAGTGACAGACATATTAAGCTTTAAACTGTGAGAATATGATGCCTTCAAGCAGGCACCGACACTAACTTTTTTCATGACTGTCCCGAACAAAAATTGTCAACCATCCCGAATGGGGTTTGGGCTTCTGAAATCAAAATATTTTTGTTTAATTCATTAACATCATCTATACTTGTCAGTCATCAGTAGCATAATAACATGTAATAAAACAAAAGCTGAAGCAGTGATAATTCTGGATATTTGGACAAAAAAATCCATTTCCTAGTCACTAGGAAATGGATTTTTTGTCCAAATATAAATTATTTTATTCAAATCTGCTAGCATTTAATACAAATTATTATAACTAATTTTGACGCCTCCTAAAATGCATTCTGGTAAAAGAAGAAAACTTGTTCAAGTCAAGTTGTAAACCTGTCCAATAAAAACGTAAATAAATAGACCACAGTTGAAAAAAAAAAGGTTACTAACTAGAAAAAAATAAGTTTCTTGACAGAAAATTTTTTACCGTCCCCAGCAAACTGTCCTTATGACATTGATTGTCCCGGATGTAATTTTTATAGTCCCCGGGACGGCGTTAATGTCGAGCCCTGCCTTCAAGTGATGTTTGAACATTGGGATCATTTTCTTTTTCCTTTTTTTGTGACCAGATTATTAGTGAATTGGTAGAGAGTTCTGGCCAAATTTATTGTATAGCCCCCCCCCCCCCTGTCTCTGTTATTTATTAAGCTTAACTTAGATGTGGTACAAGGCCAGAAGCATGGCTTGTCTAGTGAGAATCAAACTAACAATGGTCTGCTAATCTAGCTTGCTAACCATTACACCATGTGTGATACTCCCTGCCTCTTTCTATATATATATATATGAAAGTAAGTAAACAAACAATGTGTTTATTTTTTATATGGCTTTTAGCCGACAATTTTTGGAGGATATGTGCTTAATTGAAGTTATACCTAATTTTGAAAATGAATTAGTTAATAATTAATGAATTTAGGCGGGCATATATGTTCAAATGTAAGGCTAAACAAATTGAGAAAATGTCAATCCCTGTATGTACATATATATATATATATATATATATATATATATATATATATATATAGTGTGTGTGTCCAGTTGCTGCTTTAACTTTTCCATTGAAGTGGCCTTAGTATTTTATCCAAGAGTGCTCAATATATTCTAAACTATATATATATATATATATATATATATATATATATATATATATATATATATATATATATATTGTTGGCTGTCAACTCGTGCTTGAGTAGGACCATTTCCTGTTCTTTTTTTTTTCTCCATACACACACACACACACACTTTCAATAAGAAAGAAAAATTTAACAAACCATCATTTGGCTATTTTAAATTTATTTCAACCATAATTTAATAAATAAGCCTAGTTTCATCAAACAACTAGCTGTATGATGAGACTAGGCTCATTTATTGAATTCTGGTTAAAAATAAATTTATAATAGCCAAATGATAACCGTTTTTCTTATTGAAAGTGTAAATATTGCTCTGTATATAATTAATTTATTAATTATTATACATTGAGCTCTCTTAGGGATTTATAAAAATCTTTATATAAATCTATAAGTGTACATCAACATGTGCATTCATTGTGGATGTACAAGAGATATTGAGGATCCCAAATAGAATTATCCCCAACATACCAGTCAATTGGATACTTTTACCTATGTGTGTGTATATATATATATATATATATATATATATATATATATATTGTGAGTAAAAAGGCCTTAAATACCATGGGTATCGTGATTATGGACCATTTCCACTTGTGGGTATCTGGGGCCCAAAGAGCTTCTTCAGACCACATATATCTTTTATTTAGACAGGCACATGGCCAAATTCATTTTATATTTATACATTTCTCCCCCATCTCCAGGGGCAATATTAGTGTATTTTTTCTTTTCAAGTGTCTTTTTGATTCGTGGAAATTTTTTAAATTTTTATTTTTTTTTCAAGTGTCTTTTTGATTCGTGGAAATTTTTAAAAATTTTTATTTTTTATTTTCAAGTGTCTATTTATGTGTATATATATATATATATATATATATATATATATATATATATATATATATTTAATTGACTTTCCTGTCAGTTTCGATGTATGGGGACCACTCAGCTTGTATCAGTTCTTCTGCCCGTGTTTCATGTGACATTTCAAACCATTTATGGACTTGCATGCCAGTCCGCAGATAATACATGCTGGAAAGTTATCAGATTAAATGGCTGGCATGACCGATCTAGCTTTTTGCATTCTTCCTCCTTTCAGACGGTACAAATGCTGTTTGATGGATCTCTAGCATTTTCCCTTTCAAACATTGCAAATTGAAATAACTTGCTCAACTGTATCAAAAGATGCTGCACAAATACCTATTTCATATATATATATATATATACACACACACACACACACACTTTCAATAAGAAAGAAAAACTTAACAAACCATCATTTGGCTATTTTAAATTTATTTCTACCATAATTCAATAAATAAGCCTAGTTTCATCAAACAACAAGCTGTATGATGAAACTAGGCTCATTTTTATATATATATATATATATATATATATATATATATATATATATATAGTGATGCTGATAGCTTTTTGATTTAGTGCATCCTGGGACATATATTTTGCTTTGTATGAGTCCCCGGCAAAATTTAGGGATCCCAACTAAAGCCAGCTACCTCCTGCCTTGTAACCTATCCTGTGTAACTAATTTCTAAGAAACTATTGGAATGTCTTTACAGTTAGCTTGAAATGGTGAGGGAAGAAAAAAGAAAAACACTGGGACACATGGATATGATTTTAATGTGTCCTTTTAGATTTTTATGCATCAAGGATGCAGAACGTGTACCTATCAGCATCTGTGTGCGTTTGTGTCATATAAATGAATATATATATTATATATTATCTTAGTTTCCCGAGAATGGAATTATTTGTTTATTCTTCCTAGTGAAAAGGTGTAAAGTCATTTTTATTAAATTTCCAGATAATTATTCATAAGCAGTACTTACCAGTATTATGTACAAGTTGTAAGATGGACATCATTAAAGATTAGCAGGACCTGTGGATATACCACAGTATGATGATTTATTTATTGCAACATTTGATGTGTTTACTTAAGAGTTATTGTAAAATAGTTCAATATGTAAAAGTCTTGATTTAACTCTCACTCTTTTTTTCTTTCTTTTCATCTTTATGTACAATATAAACAGATTAGTGTTTTTTTCTATGTTTAGTAACCCTTGTCCTAGACAGAGGGTTACTAAGTGCATTTAAAGAAATAGAAAGAGTGTCATGTAACTGTTGTAACGATTACCAAGAGAGTGGTTAAGTCCTATAAGACTGACACCTTTTTGCTCTGCCAAGTCGGCTGGAGCATTAGAATACACCGACTGCACCTCTGCAGAGGGGTATGACTCCCTCAATGGGCCACCTGTTGGCCGTGGGTGCCGACCCGTGATGCTTAGGGATGGAACCGAGGTGGATGAATAATCCATGACATACAATATTCCACTTTAGACCATTCTTGGGCTAGATGTGTGGTCGGAGAGGCCCTCTCCGATCAATCGGCTGGGCACGTCAAGCTCTAGCACCTATACGATTTCCCCAACCCTATTGTCCTTATGGCAAGCCACAGCCCTTTTTATCATATGGGTGCTAGAAGGCGGTGATTGAATGCCTTCATGTCCTGGGATGACATTAAACTCTATCTGATAGTGAGGTTCCAGTTCTGGAGGTTTGGGGAATGTGGAGCACCCCTTCATCACCATTGCTCCCAGATCCAATCTGTCCCGGAGTGGTAGTACCTGTTAGGGTCCCATCTATGGGTTAAATAGAAAAACACGAGATTATAAACAAAATTTGATTATCCATTAAGAATGAATTTATTTCAAAACTTTGTCGGCATTAAATGACCCACAGAGGTTGATATGCCACAAACCAAACCAAACCTTTTTACTAGAGATGGGGATAAAACATAGAGGGGGGAATGTGGAGCACCCCTTCATCACCATTGCTCCCTGGTCCACTCTGGCCTGGAGTGGTAGTACCTGTTAGGGTCCATCTATGGGTTAAATAGAAAAATGTATTTATAAAAAAATTGTATTATCCATTAAGAATTGATTTATTTCAAAACTTTATCGGCATTAAATGACCCACTGAGGTTGATATGCCACAAAACAAACCAAACCAAAACATAGAGGGTGACAGATTCCCCACTCTGAATTGAATCTCTTCAAGTAGTTTAAAACCTTTCCTGACATTACTCTGAAATACTTTTGGAAAGTTTAGTTGAAATCCAGACAAAAATGGTGGATCCCTAGCAATAGATGAACAGACATTTAGTGAATTTCTAACATATCAATGAAGACTGGTTTACATAAAGATTACTTTTTGTGCTGTTTATTCATAAGACTATACAACAGATGGTAGTTGAAAGTCACTAACCTTTTAGAAATACTAAGCCAGCATTGGTTCAATTACAATTTTTTTAATCATCATCATCATCATGTTGCGCTTTCAGCACGGATATCCATGATATGTCATGGATATCTATCGGTGGCTGTTGACTCATCAATAGGTGCTAGTCTTAGAGATGAGGAGCAGTAGTTTCCTAACTGAACTGTTTGATCCTGGGCGTTGACCCGTTTAGGGTTCCTCCGCCCAGCATCGTATGAGCCCCGCCATTGTCCCAGTATAGGATCATCTGCCGTTTCTCACATCCACCACGCTGCTACCCATGGCTTCCTTTTTACTGACATTTTGGCTTATTTCATTCTTTTGGCTATCTTTCGGTCTGTATACTTGTCGCCGTAGAAAATAATTGTAACATTTTTTTAATAGTACTACCAAATATATGCACCCACCGGAGGCAAGTATTCAAGTTTTAATGTAATAAAATATTTTAAATTAGAAAGGCTAGTGAAACTAAATAAGAATGCAGATAAAAAGATTTGAAACAGAAAAAAAAGAAAAACTGAAACTTACTCTTCCATCACTCCCGTCTCTCATTGCTAAATTTTCCTAATTTAACTATTTAGTTAAAATAGGAAGTAAAGAATATAATACAGTTATTTCTTCTTGTTAATGGATTTCTTTTAAGATTTATCCCCAAGATTTTTGCTCATATTCATTAAGATAAAACCAAACAATTAGAAATCAATAATACTAAGTATATATTCATTAAAATCAAATTTCTAATATCAATATGTAAATTAGCCTTCCCGTTCACACTGTAAACCGATATTTTGTTGTATATATAAACACAATTGCCTGTTATTAGTATGTAGGTCAACAGTATTAATAATGTAAACCTATTTTATTAATAATTGAGGTTTAAATAAAAATAAAATCATGAGAATGTGGCGTAAATAACAAAGGGAATTGTGACTTGAGTAGTGATAGTTTCAGTTACAGACAGATAAACACACATTAGGAATACAAACCCTGAAGAAATTTTAAATTTAAAAAAAAAAGAAAAAGCTTTTCAACGAGATATAACAAAACATAACCAAATACCTCCATAGAACCACTACTTTAAAGACTGAAATCCAAAATAACCTTTTCTGGCATTAAATGACCCACAGAAGTTGATATGCCGTTAAACAAAACTCAACCCCCATAAACCACTACTTTAAAGACTGAAATCCAAAATAATCTTTTCTGGCATTAAATGACTCACAGAGGTTGATATGCCATAAAACAAAAACTCAACCCCCATAAAACCACTACTTTAAAGACTGAAATCCAAAATAATCTTTTCTGGCATTAAATGACCCACAGAGGTTAATATGCATGTTGAACAAACTCAAAAGATAGTGTTGTATGTGTGGGTCAATTAAGAATCTGAGTTTTATTGCATGATATGGCACCACTAAAACAATGAATGTCTTTTTAAGCCGCCATGCCAGTGTTTATGCAATAGTTTTATTTAACACTATTGATCATTTTCAAAACAGCTTCAGCCAATTTCTGCCTTTGCCATTTTTCCTCTTTGATAAATCATTTGTTTTTCTGGAAAATGTTCAAAAATTGATTTCCTTTTTCTCTTCATTTTACATGTTGGCTTTTATGATCTTTTTATCTTTTCTCATTTACAAATTGAAATTTGTATCTTTCTCAAGAAACAAAACACCTCTACATATGTGGTTGAATATAGAGGAAAAGCGGATAAAATGACAACAACTAAATTTAGATAATATTTTGCCTCGGTCTTATGTGAAGCTTCGTCAAATTTATTCAAAATTTTCACAGCAGTCTGCTTTTATATTGAAAAGGTAATATTTGGGTGGGCAGGGGATAAAGGTACCCCTTACTCTTATAAAATTATGAAGGTACCCCTTGCTCTTATAAAATTATGAAGGTACCCCTTGCTTTTATAAAATTATGAAGGTACCCCTTGCTTATAAAATTATGAAGGTACCCCTTGCTTTTATAAAATTATGTATTGTTTTTGATAGGTTACATACAAACACAATGAGAATTTTAGTTACTAGCAAAAATATGTACCCTACAAGCATTAGTATTTTTGAGTTTTAATGTAGAAACTAAATAAGAACACATTTAAAAAGATCAGTTATTTTAATTTTATTTCAATTGATTATTCATACGATTATAATATTAGAAATCAATAGCACCAACTAATTATTTATTAAACCTAATTTTTATAAAACCAGTATGCAAATTAACTCTTAATGTCCTATACCACCTCATTCCACCTGGTCAGAAGTCACATTCATTTTCCTAATCTGTCCTAAACGATAGCCTTTGTTTAAATGTAAGATTAAAACATATTTAAGTCTTTATTTTAAGGGAAATATCTCTGGTTAACTTTAAATGAAAAGGCCATTTTTTGATAAATCATTATAGGAATGGGGCTCTGGAATACTCAACAGGATGTTAAGAGTTAACCACACCATATACTATGTAAACCTTCATTTCCTAGTGATATATAAGACACACTTTGTAAGATTTTAAATGCATTAATAACAAATTATACTAACTCAGCTAGACTTTAATGGAAACATTGTTAATAAATAAGATGCTAATTAAGATTAAATAAGGATTATTTTAAATAAATAATCATTGAGAATATAATGTAAATAACTAAGGTAATTGTGATGTTGGTGGTAATGTTGTTTCAGTGACAGATATGCATAATCTCTATTATTTTTTCTTTTTGTGTCTAACAGTTTTGCATTCAAATTGCTCATATCTGTGTAATGGAGTTTTCAGAGGGGCTCTTTGCAGAATTGCGTCCCCTTAAAAAACACTAAGTAGTGCCAGCTCAAAACAAGTCCCTAGCTGAAGTGGTGCCTGCTGAAAAAAACCCCCAAAAAACAAGCAGTGCTTAAGGCGTTTTTCCCGAAAAATTAATGTGATATTTAAAAAAAAAACCCCACTCCAGCCTTTTTTTTTGACAAGTAAATGTAAATATTTTAACCTTCCCCCTCTTTAAAATATTTTAGGGGGTGGGGAGCTAAATATTTACATGTACTTGTCGATAAAAATATGGCTTCCTTTTAACGCCTTCAAACCACTAAAAAAAATTTTTTTTTAAAAGAATTTTGTCGATAAAAACTTTTTTTTTTTTTTTTTTTTTTTTGAGCTGCACTGCTTAGTGTTTTTTAAGGCAGGAGGCCAGGACGCAATTCTGCGAAGAGCACTTTTTCAGATAGTGTGAAATGAATGTTATTTGTTTGAGGCTTTGATAGGACATTACTTGGAGTGGGTGGTGGTGGTAGCAGTTTGTTTCATGCCATCTTCCTTTCTTCATTAATCATCCTGGTTTTATTCACTTATTTTCTGGGCTTTTGGTCAACTCGAGCTGAAAGTACCACTTCCTGCTTGATTAACAAAATTAAGCAGTGATGAGCATCTTTTAATACTATTTATCATATGAAAAGAAAACTGTTGACAAGCAAAAGCTTGTAAGCATTTATGGTGTGTTAAGTTTTCTTTTTTTAATGGTTGAATAAAACCAAAATGCTATAGCACCGGCTTAAGTGTCACCTTTTTGATTAAATTTGTTTTTTCACAATTTTTATACATTTACACTGTTAGATTTATATCCATTTCTTTCTTGATATATATAAAGAAAACACAGGGTCTCGTTTGTAATGGGAAAACAATTATCTCTCTCAAATGAAACTTTTTTCCCATTATCATATTTCCTTCAGATGCTGGGGAGACCTGTTTTAAACCTTAGCCTACCCCTGGATATCATATTTCCTTCAGGCTTTGAGACACTTGCTCATCCTTAACCTATATCCGAATATATTACATTAATGTGATGTAACTTTTGAATAATATTCAATATAAATATGGAATGAAAAAGAGGCAAATTTTAGTATTCTATTGCTGTTAGTAGCGTTCTGTTTAAAAACTTGTGCTCAAAATTATTTAAAAAAATAAAAAAAATAACTAATATACCCCCCCAAGTATATTTATTTATTTTTTGATAATGTTGCTCATATCATTACTCTTACTTTATTTTATTATGTACTGTTTGGATTTTAATATAAAAAATATAAATTTTAACATTTATTATTTATGAATATTAAACGAAATATTTTTACTACAAGCTGAATGAATGAATAAATAATATTCATACATACACACACACACACACACACACAATGAGAATTTTGTTAACATAGATAAAAGATCAAAGAAAAGAATACATTAAAACATGTTTGTTTATGACCCATACAAAATTGGAATGCCATTATGCAAACATTCTTTGAATATCTTTTCATTTGTACTGGGTTATTTTTAGGCACTGATAACAATACATGGAAATTATCATGCTATATATATATATATATATATATATATATATATATATATATATATATATTAGACAAAACATGACCCAAGTCACCCATTAAGCTCTGGGTAGATAATTGAGATTAGGAAAAAGGGAGTTAGCAAAGCGAATAAAAATTTTTAAATAATAAATACGTCCGGACGAAACCTTAAAATCATTTTGTTAGCTTTCTAAGAAAGGAAATGTTTGACCTCATTTAAGCGGGTTGTTGGTTGTAAAATTTAACATAGAAATACATTTCAAATTCTCCTAGCTCTCTCCCTCTCTACTCTCCAGAGAAACTAACATTATATAATGAGGAGGTAGTCAAGAGATACATAGAGGGGAAGAAAGAGATAGACACAGAGTAAAGTAAGAGATTGTTTGGTTTCTTTTAATTTCATTAGTAATTTTTTCCTGTTATTTTCTAAGTCAGTGGTCACCAAACTATGGCCAGCGGGCTGGATCCGGCCCGTGAAGGCATTTTATCAAGCCCGCTTCGGTACTTGAATTTGGTTGTTAAAACATACGGAATGCGAGACATTCTGATACCATTTAAATATCAATTTAAGCTTGGACTTGACTATTGTAGGTAGGTTACAAAATTTTGTGTGTGAGCATTTCATTTGTTACTTACGTATTAAGTATTGAATACAATAATAATGTAGCCCGCATTCCAGGCCTTGACACTAACTTTTTTCATGACCGTCCCGAACAAAAATTATCAACCTTCCCGAATGGGGTTTGGACCGTCCCGATATCAAAATATTTTTGTTTAATTCATTAGCATCATCTATACTTGTCAGTCATCAGTAGCATAATAACATGTAATAAAACATTAAGAAAAGCTGAAGTATTGATAATTCTGGATATTTGGACAAAAAAATCCATTTCCTAGTGTGTTTTGAGCTAAAAAAAAAAAAAAATACGTTTTTTACTTTAAGTTACCCTGAGTAGGGTTAGTAGTACATAATTCAGTCCTTTTAAACTATCTCCCTCCACCATTATTCATTACATGGCTTTGAGAATAGACCTGCGGTGCCGTAGCCTCATTTTGAGGTCAGCATTCGGGCAATCACTGGATGGACAATATTGGAATGTAGTACTAACTTTAAGGAAAAATTTATACCGTCCGCGGCACTGTCCAGATAGACGTATTGATCGTCCCGGATGTAATTTTTATTGACAACGGGACGGCGTTAATGTCGAGCCCTGCCCACTCGTTATTTTTTCAATTATCTTGCCCACTGTGATAAAAGTTTGGTGATCCCTGTTCTAAAGCCATAGTGACTTCTTGATCAAATAGATTGTTTAAAAAAGATTATTTGATAGGTCTGTCGGCAAAAATATCTCTAAAGACACAACTACACAAAAAAACCCTTCATCACCATTGCTCCCTGTCCACTCTGACCTGGAGTGGTAGTACCTGTTAGGGTCCCATCTATGGGTTAAATAGAAAACATGAGATTATAAACAAAATTTGATTAATCCATTAAGAATGAATTATTTCAAAACTTTGTCAGCATTAAATGACCCACTGAGGTTGATATACCACAAACCAAACCAAACCTTTTTACTGGAGATGGGGATAAAACATAGAGGGGGAATGTGGAGCACCCTTCATCACCATTGCTCCCTGGTCCACTCTGGCCTGGAGTGGTAAGTACTGTTAGGGTCTCATCTATGGTTAAATAGAAAAATGTATTTATAAAAAAATTGTATTATCCATTAAGAATTGATTTATTTCAAAACTTTATCGGCATTAAATGACCCACTGAGGTTGATATGCGTAAAACAAACCAAACCAAACTACACAAAAAATGTAAATATGAACATAATGGATGCAATTCCCTAATCTTTAGGCAAAGAATAATCCTAGAACAGGTTGACATGCCGTAAAATCAGTTTCTTTTAATAATAGATTTATTTATTTCTATTGATTTAGTTAAAAATTGGTTTATTAAAATAAAAGTTTTTTGAATATTAATTTTCTATGAGGAATAATCAGATTTTGTTTGTCGATTGAGCCACAGTTATTGTCTTTGGGCTTTAGTCCCGGGCAATTCTGTAATCTTGTAGTTTTTATATTAATAAGTATCTATGATTTCTTAACAAATTTTAGGCCAGTCTAGTCTGGTTGGCTAGGAACCTCAGTTCTGGGTTTGATAGCATTCCTTACCAACTCCATCACATGAGTAGCACAATTTGGGTAATCTTATCTGTGTTGTAAAGTGAGAGTCACTGTGTTTCTACTACACCTCAGCAAAAATATATATTCCAAATTCTAACGGTCTGTTTCAGGGTTCCAAATGTGATTTTCAAAAAAAAAATTCTATTCGAACATTTCCAAATTTCTCGTTGTTCCCACAAGAATTTTTTCATTCAAAATAAAATTTCACTCTGATGAAGGTCGAATCTTTCTCGTGTGCGAAATATTTTCACACAGATGAACTGACCGAAACACATGTGTAAGTGATATTGATTAAATTCTTTTTTATTATCCATTCTATTCTTTCTTTTCTTTATTCATTCTTCCTCATATTGTCGGATTCATTTCCAATTTCCATTTTTACATATATATATCCACCCAAACATTAAAGGTTGGCCAGAAAATTAGAAAAGATAAAAAATAAAATTGTTAAACAGGAGATGTACCTTTTGTTTAATTCTACTTGTATAAATGAAAGAATACTGCCTAAATACACACACACACACACACACACACACAATATATATATATATATATATATATATATATATTTATATATATTATATATATATAATTACCAAGCGTGTTGGTAAATCCTTGTGGTGAGAAAAAACCCAGCAAATAGTTTGATTGTAAAAATATACTACCAAACATCAACCAGGGAGAAAAAAATTTTTGAAAAAAAGAAAAGACCAAGATAGTCGTACCAACAAAAAGTAATCTATTGGTACAGTATTTGGCCAAAAAAAACAAACAATTTATATGTATATATATGTATATAAGATATATATATATTCAATATAACCGCTAGGAGAAGCTAATAAGTAAAAGTTGGACTTTAGCCCTGAAGAGCTTTATGCGAAACTAATAGTAGGTTCGTCTGACTCATTAGATTTATCTTTATATATATATATATAATATATCCTATTATAATGGAGATTGTGTGTTTTACTGTCTGTAACGCGAAAACTAAATCACTACTCAAGTCACAATTCCCTTAGTTATTAACGTCACATTCACCATGAATTTATTTTAATTTTAACCTCAATTATATATAAAATTGTTTTACATTACTGTTAACCATATCTAATACATATTAATAACATGCAATTATATTTATATATACAACAAATAGCGGTTTACCGTGTGAAGGGAAGGCTAATTTGCATATTGATATTTAAAATGTGATTTTAATAAATATGTGCTTAGTATTATTGATTTTTAACTGTTTGGTTTTATTTTAATGAATGTAAACAAAAATCTCTTCAATTAATCTTAAAAGAAATCCATTAACAAGAAAAAATAACTGTCATTTTATTATTTCCTTCCTATTTTAACTAAATACTTAAATTAGAAAAATAACAATGAAAAACAAGAGTGATGGAAGAGTAAGTTTCAGTTATTCCATTTTTTATTATACTCCATCTGTTTCAAATCTTTTATTATACTCCCTCTATTTCAATCTTTTATCTGTATTCTTATTTAGTTTCATTAGCCTTTCTAATTTAATACAATATTTTTTACATTAAAACTTAAATACTTGCACCCGGAGGGTGCATATATTTGCTAGTGTATATAAGAATATATATATATATTCATATAACCGCTAGGAGAAGCTAATAGTAAAAAGTTGGACTTTATCCCTGAAGAGCTTTATGCGAAACTAATAGTAGGTTCGTCTGACTCATTAGATTTATCTTTATATATTATATATACCCTGGTTTAGCACTAATGAAAGGGGATAGACTCCCTTATTTGGCTGATTCTATCAGTAGACCACTCTGCCACCTACTTGCTATTTTCTATAGTCATAAGATGAAGCATTAGTATGATTCTTTGTGTCAGTTAATAACCAACATTTTATTATATTACCACTGATGAGTCACAAATGAATCCTTTTGCTACTACACAGTGGATTTCTTTTATTAATGACCAATCTATATTTCATCATCATCATAGGAAACATTAACTTTATGTATTTTGACCTTTCATTACTTTAGTATTGTGAGAGGAAAGGAATTAATATGGATTGTTTAGGAAATAAAGGGCCGGGTTAGCTCAGTTGGTAGAGCGTTCGGCTAGAAACCTCAAGGTTCTTAGTTCAATACCGGCCCTTGCCAACTCAACGTATGAGTAACACATGGATCTGTGCGGTAAAGTAAAGAGCTGATGGTAGGGTGTGGCGCCACACCTACCATCAGCTCTTTACTTTACGTCACAAATGAATCTTTTGCTACTACACAAGTGGGATTTCTTTTATTAAATGACCAATCTATATTTCATCATCATCATAGGAAACATTAACTTTTATGTATTTTGACCTTTCATTACTTTAGTATTGTGAGAGGAAAGGAATTAATATGGATTGTTTAGGAAATAAAGGGCCGGGTTAGCTCAGTCGGTAGAGCGTTCAGCTAGAAACCGCAAGGTTCTTAGTTCAATACCGGTCCTTGCCAACTCAACGTATGAGTAGCACATGGATCTGTGCGTAAAGTAAAGAGCTGATGGTAGGTGTGGCGCCACACCTACCATCAGCTCTTTACTTACGTCACAAATGAATCCTTTTGCTACTACACAGTGGATTTCTTTTATTAAATGACCAATCTATATTTCATCATCATCATAGGAAACATTAACTTTTATGTATTTGACCTTTCATTACTTTAGTATTGTGAGAGGAAAGGAATTAATATGGATTGTTTAGGAAATAAAGGGCTGGGTTAGCTCAGTCGTAGAGCGTTCAGCTGAAACCGCAAGGTTCTTAGTTAAATACGGCCCTTGCCAACTCAACGTATGAGTAGCACATGGATCTGTGCGGTAAAGTAAAGAGCTGATGGTAGGTGTGGCACTCCACCTCAGACGCAAAAACAATCTCCTTGGTCTACGCGCTACTGAAAAGGGATAAAGTCCCTCGCTGATTGGCTGGTACCGACATTAGGCCGCCCCAACGACTTCACTTACTTATTCAACGATATTTCTATTTCAAAGTAATAAAATAAATAAATAAAGTCCAAGTTTAGGAAAGGAATTGTTATCTCTGATGAATTTGGTTTATATTTTACATTCTTGTATTTCTCAAAATTAGGTTGATGTACATAAAGGTTTCTAATGAAAGTTGTTTAGTATCAACTCTAATAATTATTTACTAATCTTGGCTGTGGTACAAGGCCATAACGATGGGGGTGCCCAGTGAGAATCAAACTCACTAACAAGAATGTGTGTGTATTTGTGATTAATTTTTCCCTTTTAGGGCCGGGTTAGCTTAGTCGGTAGGTGTTGGCTAGAAACCACAAGGTTCCTAGTTCGATACCAACCCTCGCCAACTCAGCGTATTAGTAGCACGGGATCTGTGTGGTAAAGTAAGGAGCTGATGGTAGATATGATGCTCCACCTTAGATGCATGAACAATCTCCTTGGTCAGCGCTAGTGAAAAGGGATAGACTCTCATAGGATGACTCCTATATTTTTTACAAATAATCAAAAATCTAAATCCTATTTATGGCTACTAAAATAATTGTTTTAAGATCTCTGATTATTTGTAAAAAAATATAGGAGTCATTCTATAAGGAAATATCCCTTGCTGATTGGCTAATACTGACTTTAGGCCACCACCAACGACTTTACTTACTAGACTGGTTGCCTAACCACGGCTAAAGAATCCAGGGGGAAGAATATATGTATTATCGCCTTGCAGTCCGAAGGGGATTGAAGTGAAACACACAGCCTTATCCAGATTTGAACTCTGTTGTCAATTCCATTTCCTTCATTGATAACTGTTACATGGAGCATACTACCTCCATTTGCGATTGTGACAGCAAAAGAAAACAATATATAGCTTTTTTTTTCTCGGAGTAATTATTAAAAAATAGAGCATTTTCCAGTCCAATTTGATAATGAAAAATTCTATGTGTTTGTGTTCAGGTTGAATATCATTTTTTTTTTTTAATGATCAAATCCTCAATATAACTAAAATAACTAAGAGAATGTTGGACCAAATCACCAACAGGCACCCCAGCCGGATCAGTTTTGAAAGGAACTGAATTTTGCTTTTCACCGGTTGTCAGTAAAGAATGTCCGCAGCCGATAAAAAACGAAAGTCATGTTTATATACTAAATAGTTTTAATAAAAATGTTAATAATTTTAATAAAAATAGTTATTTCATGTTGTTATCATTAGCATATGTGAAAAAATTAATTTTGCACTAAAGATAAACTAATATTGTTATTTAAAAAAAACCAAAAAACTTAAAAACAAATACACGCTTATTTATTTTCCATGTGCCTCTACAGATGGTTAATAAAAAAGATTTATAAAAAGTATATATAGGTTATAATAATAACTGCTAACCCTAACCTATTTCAGAATTTTAGAATATTTTAGAATTAAAATTTGATAACGAAATTTTTTTCTTTTTTATCGGCTGATGATTTTGTTTACTGACAACCGGTGAAAAGCAAAATTCAGTTCCTTTCAAAACTGATCTGGCGCTGGGTGCCTGTAGGTGACTTGGTCCGAAATGTTAATTAGAATCCTTTTATTCCTTTCCAATAGAAGCATTAATATTATCATGCATTGTTATTACAATGGGATCCTAATCTGTTCAGGGGTTGTTTAGTAAAATATAATCTCTATTTTAGGATATTTATTGGACTAGTATTTTCTATTTGTTGATTAATTTTTATTTCTCTTCTCATCAATCAAATGAAACAGTGCTAGGGGTGTTTGTGTCATGCCTTTCTCATGGTTAATAGTAGTGATTTGCATCTTTAAACCATATTTATATCAATAGAACTCCCCTCAAAAAAAAAAAAAAAAAATCGCTTAAACAGCAGCACAAAAAATATAAATATGAACATCTAATGATTTTCCTGACCTCTAGGCCTAAAATAACCCTAGACAGGTTGATATGTGTTAAATGCAAACAATCAGCCTATTTTCCAATTAATGTTTACCAGTGATGCTGATAGCTTTTTATTTAATGCATTCTGGGACTCACATATTTGCTTTGAATGAATCCCGTAAAAATTTATGGTCTCAACTAAAGCCATCTAACTCCTACCTTGTAACCTATCCTGTGTAATTCATTTCTAAGAAACCATTGAAATATATTTACAGTTAGCTTGAAATGGTGAGGGAAGAAAAAGAAAAAACTGGGATACATATGATTTTACTGTGTCCTTTTAGATTTTCGTACATCAGGGACACAGGATGCATACCTATTGGATTAAACATCTACCTATTTGCCAATTAATGTTACACTTAATTTTTTTCTCTCTCAAAACCTTAATGTTAAAATACATCTGGCTTACCCACAATTTACTGTAAGTTGTATTATGTCTGTCTATCTGTCTGTCTCTCTCAAATCAGAGACTGATTATTTCTAAGTAGACTGATAGCATCTAATAAGAGGTAATCCTCTTAAAGTAGATGCATCTAAAAGAGAATGAGAGATCTTTTCTGTCTGATAATACCCTTAAATGTCATTGTCATTATAGCTAGAATCAAATTATACCTCCTCACCACAGATGTTTGATTAATATACAAACGAGTTGGGAGGGGAAGAAAACACACAAAAAAACAACAAAAAAAACACAGACCTGTTTCAATCATATAACTGATGTTAGACATAGTTTTCATTATAAAGTCTATTTTGTATATATAATATCTCTATTTATTTATTTATTAATTTATTCACCTTTGTATCTTAATTGAAGTCAGTTTTGTGTTACATATTTTTAGACAAGTAATTTGTTCTGTTACTTTCATATTGTTTGTCTGAATTTTTTTTTTTTTTTTTTTAGGTGAGATTTGATAATTTGTATTAATTTAGATTTTTTTGGACTGTGTCCTCATCTTCATTGTTATATTACACTACGTTTCGGCCAATTCTGACCTCTGGCCTTCCTCGGGTTTCTTGTTATTTTTTTAGGTCGAGATTTGATAATTTGTATTATTTAGATTTTTCGGACTGTTCTCACTCATCTCTCATTGTTATATTACACTACGTTTCAGCCAATCTGACCTGGCCTTCCTCAGGTGTTCTTATTTTTTAGATGAGGCTTGATAATTTGTATTATTTAGATTTTTCAGACTGTTGTCCTTATCTTTGTTATAATACACAACATTTCAGTCAATTGTTAAAACTTTTTATATCAATTTGTCCATAATTGATATGATGGTCAAATTTTAAAGAGAAACAAATGTGTTATTATGTGACAAATTGACCTTAGTGCTTGTATGTATGGTTGCCATGTGCGACTGGTTAATGATGATAAACAGTGTCAGGCTTCTGGGTGGTAGAAAATATGGTAGTTCAAATAGAGAGAGAGAGAGAGAGAGAAATATGGTAGTTCAAAATAGAGAGAAAATATGGTAGTTCAAAATGAGAGAGAGAAGAGAGGAGTGAGAGAAATTATGGTAGTTCAAATAGAGAGAGAGGGGGAAATATTGTTCAAATTAAGAGAGAGGGAAATATGTTAGTTCAAATAGAGAGAGAGAGAGGAAATATGTTAGTTCAAATAGAGAGAGAGAGGGGGAAATATGGTAGTGTCAAGGATAAGAGAGAGAGGAGGGGAAATATGGTAGTTCAAATAGAGAGAAGAGAGAAGAGGGAATATGGTAGTTCAATAGAGAGAGAGAGGGGAAATATGGTAGTTTCAAATCATAGAGAGAGAAAGGAGAGAAATATGGATAGTTCAATAGAGAGAGGAGAGAGGAGGGAAATATGGTAGTTCAAATAGAAGAGAGAGAGAGAGGGAAATATGTTAGTTCAAATAGAGAGAGAGAGAGGGAAATGATGTTAGAATATGCTAAGTAGAGAGAGAAAGAGAGAAATATATGTAGTTCAAATAGAGAGAGAAAGAGAAGAAATATGGTAGTTCAAATAGAGAGAGAGAGAAATATGGTAGTTCAAATAGAGAGAGAGAGGAATATGGTAGGTTCAAATAGAGAGAGAGAGAGAGAATATGGTATTAATCAAAGATAGAGAGAGAGGACGGAGAATCATAGTAGTTCAAATAGAGAGAAGAGGAGAGAAAAATGTGGTAGTTCAAATAAGAGAGAGAGAGAGAGAAATATGGTATTTCAAATAGAGAGAGAGAAGAGAGAAATATGGTAGTTCAAAAGATAGAGAGAGAGAGAGAGAAATGAGTGTAAGTTCAAAATAGAGAGAGAGTAGAGAGAAATATGGGTAGTTTCAAATAGAGAGAGGGAGAATAGGTAGTTCAAAAGAGAGAGAGAGAGAGAGAGAAATATGGTAGTTCAATAGAGAGAGAGAGAGAGAGAGAAATATGGTAGTTCATAATAGGGAGAGGAGAGGAGAGAAATATGGTAGTTTCAAATAGAGGAGAGAGAAAAGAGAGAGAAATATGGTAGTTCAAATAGAGAGAGAGAGAGAGAGAGAATATGGGTAGTTCCAAATAGAGAAGAGAGAGAAGACATATGGTAGTTCAAAAGAGAGAAGAGAGAGAAGAGAGAGAGAGTAAGACGAGAGAGAAGAGAAGAGAAATATGGTAGTTCAAATAGAGAAGAATCAATCGATGGGCCAAAATAGCCCAATTTCTATCTTTTAAACATATTTTTGTGACTATGAAAATGTTTTCACAATATCTCTTGATAGTGTGAATATACAATCCAAACACTGGTGACATCCTTTTGTATAAGTTGTTATTCGTGGTGTAATGGTTATTGTGATAGAAAAGGTATTTGGTGTCTAGAGTTAAAATCTGATGCAGACTGTTTGCATCTGCATATAGCCTATATATTAAAATTGTCAGTTACTAAGCTCCATTGACGTTCATGCCATTGATACCCTAACTTGTAGTCTGCTGTGTATATATATATATATATATATATATATATATATATATATATATATATATATATATATATATAAGTCAATCTACAGACAGAGTTTTGGCGTTTCACGCCTCTTCAATGTGGCTAGACACAACAACTATTCTTGGTTAGGTCGGACGAACAAGAACTTGTCTAATATTGCAAACTATCCTGACTACTATATCCTCCTATTTGATCTCACATGGATCACATATAAGTGGGACTCGTGTTTTATGTTGAAACTATCACAATATACATCAGGTTTGTTAATGTATATACTTAACAAGTCACTTGCGAGGTGATTCAAGTTTGCGGGCAAATCATCTATTTCTTCTGATATATGCTATAGTTTATTATTTCCAGAATAGCTAAGTTTAAAATTTATCTCAATATAGAGAGCTACATACCAAATTTATAGAAGCATTAAATATATATAACATACTACATACAAATTAATATGCTAACCCTCCGTAGTTCAATAAGTATATATATTAAGTATATTATATTATAATGTATAATTAATAATAATATGATTATAGTTAAGTTAAAATAACTAATTATATAGAATGTAGTACTAGTAATACAATAAAATCTTGTAAATCTTGGTTGTTAAATTATGAAAAAATGTCGAAAAGGCGAAGAGATCTGAGAGTTTAATATGAATAAGAACTAAAACGGCTAAACTAAAGTCAATAAACATAATTTGTTAATTATGGAAATCTAAATGCGGATAAAAAACTACAATGAGATTAGCGTGCTAACCGCGTACCCATATAGTATAGTGGGTCCGATGACCATATCTATCTAGTCTATCTATAGTACCCTGATATTATTAATATACCACCTAAATATATATATAAAGATAAGTTTGGTATGTACTTGTCAGACTTGTGATAACTTCTGAGTGAAGACACGAAAGATTATTCATGATATCGTAAAATCTAATATGAGCGTAACACCTTACAATCTTTATAACTAAAAAAAACTACACAAAGTTTGCTTAAATGTGAATTTAATACAAATGATTTAAGGAAATAAATTAAAATTAATTAAACAAAAAATACAAACGAATTTCAAGATAATCGATAGCATAGGCTAAGTTTTTTTTTAAGGTTCGCGTGGCGGCTGACCCTACTACATTCAGCAGTGATTTTTAATAATTGGCACCTACTATCGCTTTGGCCTAGAGATTTGATGTGCATGATCATAAAATGATTCCATTAAAGATTATATGTTATATTCATTAAAATAAAACAAACATAGTGTTATGACACTTATCTTAGTTTCAGCGCCGAATACATTATGTCGAGCGATGATGTATTCCACCGGTCTAATCATAGAAATAAAATTATTCGTAATATATAGATATAAGAAAATAAAATCCATTGTTTTTGCATATTAATACATATATCGTTATTAAATAAACAGCTATATCCCTTTTAATCCAATCATTTGAGATATTTTTTAGTGTATACCAAACAGGTCATTTAGTGTGTAATGAAAAAATAAAAGGTGAAAAATATGAAATTTATAATACGCACATATGATGAAGTATTTAATTTAGGATTTATGATAGTTTTAACCAAATTATCTTAGTGATAACAGATAAATAAACCAAAAGAAGATATTTATCGTAATTATACATTCAATTTTGCTAGCGTGTCTAAATAAAAATAATAAAATATGTATTCCATAAGAATGTAAGTGACAGACACAAGACGAACTTAATCTAATAAAATAATGAATGATTATCTTTAGATAATCGAACATTCTTATTCAATTATCTATAAACCTAAGTGACAGTTAAACACTCTTTCCATTAAATGTTCTAGTCGAATGCATTTTTGAAAAATAATCTTAAATGTAAAGAGGAAAAAAAATTCTCGGCGATTTTATTTTTATTTAAAAAAAATTTTTTTTATAAATTTGATAAATCATATTCCTCTTATTTTCTCTCTTACTCCTATTTTCTCCTCACTCACTCTTTGGTGTTCCTAATTTTTTTAGTCTGGTCATGGACCGGGTACTTTTGATAGTCTAATATATAATTCTCTTTGCCTGTTTATTTTCTACATTTGTCAAAATAACTACATTTTATATCCGTTATCATTTTTTACATTACCTGTCTTTAACTCTTAACATCCTGTTGAGAATTCCAGAGCCCCATTCCTATAAGAATTTATTTTTTAAAAATGGCTAAAACTGATCCTTTTCATTTAAAATTACCTGAGATATTTCCCTTTAATTAAAGACTTTTAAATATGTTTAATATTACATTTAAACAAAGTCTATCTTTTGGGGTGGATTAGGAAAACAAACGTGACTTCCGGCCAGGCGGACTGAGGCGGTATAGGACATTAAGAGTTAATAGATATCAGCCTCATATATTCCTATGTATTCATATAAAGAATGACATTTTAATACAATTTTTCACCTAAAAATTAAGGGGACATTCATTACTCATGAGATATGTTTTTTTGAAACTGGAAGCTTACCTGGTTTTTAGGCCTAAACTTGCAGTAACTTCAATTCATAGCCTCTACCTAAAACAAAGCTTATTAGTTATGATAATAAAGTTTTTACTTAACATTGTTTACTATTTATAACATCTGCCTCCCCAAATCAATATCATATGTATTTATTATATTGTCTATTCTATTATGTATCAGTAAGTAAAGTCAACGGGGCGGCCTAAAGTCGGTATCAGCCAGTCAGCGAGGGAGTCTATCCCCTTTTCAATAGCGCTAGACCAAGGAGATTGTTTTAGCATCTGAGGTGGAGCGCCACACCTACCATCAGCTCCTTACTTTACCGCACAGATCCCTGTACTACTCATACGCTGAGTTGGCGAGGACCAGTATCGAACTAGGAACCTTGTGGTCTCTAGCCGAACGCTCTACCGACTGAGCTAACCCGGCCCCTTAGTACTGGGGTTTTACTGTTTGGAATATCCAAGTAAACATAGTAAGCTACATCAAGGTTTAGACTACATTGTTTATTTACAGTATTGCATTGATTGTATTAGAGTATTCTTGTAATTATGAATAATTGTTTGAATGTTTTCTCTTTATCTCATTGGACATTAAAGAAATATTTTTCTGTCTAGCAAAACCAAAAGTTACAGGTTGTTCATTACATGGAATATGTTAAAAACACTTAGAGGTTGCTCAATACTGAGCATATACAGTAGTGGCCAACTTAGCAGGACTTGTTTAATCTTATTATAATGGAGATTGTGTGTTTTTCTGTCTGTAACCGAAACTATATTCGTACTCAAGTCACAATTCTCTTAGTTATTGACATCACATTCTCCATGATTTTATTTTTATCTAAACCTCAATTATTAATAAAATTGTCTTACATTATTAATACTGTTAACTATGTCTACATACTGACAACATGCAATTATATTTATATATACAACAAAATAGCGGTTTACAGTGTGAACGGGAAGGCTAATTTGCATATTAATATTAAAAAATCGAATTTAATAAATATGTGCTTAGTATTATTGATTTCTAACTGTTTGGTTTTATTTTAATGAATATAAGCAAAAATCTCTTCAATGAATCTTAAATGAAATCCATTAACAAGATAAAATAACTGTCATTTTATTCTTTACTTCCTCTTATAACTAAATACTTAGAAAAAATAACAATGAAAGACGAAAGTGATGGAAGAGTAAGTTTCAGTTGTTCCATTTTTTATTATACTCCCTCTGTTTCAAATCTTTTATTATACTCCCTCTGTTTCAGATCTTTTTATCTGTATTCTTATTTAGTTTCATTAGCCTTTCTAATCTAATACAATATTTTATTACATTAAAACTTAAATACTTGCACCCGGAGGGTGCATATATTTGCTAGTAGTAGTAATTCATTTTTATTAAAATTAAATTGATTCTGGAAAATAATTCTAAAAAAACAAAAACACCCCTGTCTTTAATGTATATCTGTAGGTCTCATATATACCTATGTACTTATATAATGCATGACATTTTAATACAGTTTTTCCCCTAAAAATCAAGAGACTATTAATTACTCATGAGATATGTTTTTCGAAATTAGAAGCTTACCTTGTCTTGCAGTAAGTTCAATCCATAGCCTTGTAAGATTCAAAGTTATAACAAAGTCATAACTAGTTGAAACATAACAAACTCCGACACGTTTGTGAGACAAAACATTTTATATAGATAACAGCACATGGAAACGATACATAAAATACAAGATAGTGTAAGATAGTGTACATAAACATACATACATCAAAGGACTGTAGCGTCCGTACATAGAGATCACTTACTAAGAGGGTGGGGCGAAGCCCCGCTGAGAAAGGGGTAGACAATAGGCTAACCCATGTGCTCGTTCCGGAGATGTAGCTAAAAGAGGAAACGGCGTTTTTGAATGAACGTGCTTAACTACCAGAGGTCACCCTCGTGGGAACAAACAGCAACGCAGCGAGGAGATAACTCTTCCGGCAAAAGCAAGATAATTCCCTACAGCCTATTCCGAAAACAAAGGTTATTAGTTAAGATAATTTAGCAGGGTTTGTTTAATAGTAGTAATTAATTTGTATTAAAATTAAATCAATTTTGACAAATAATTCTGTGTGTGTGTGTGTGTGTGTTTTTGTTTTTTTTTCTTACTTTCCTTTTTTTTTTTCTTTTTTCATCTTTTTTTTTTTTAGTAATTTTTCTAGAATTTGTATTAAAATTAAATCGAATCTGGTAAATAATTCTGATGGTTCCCTAATACCCTTTTTTCATTTTTTTTCTTTAGTAATTTTTCTAGAATTTGTATTAAAATTAAATTGAATCTGGCAAATAATTCTGATAGTTCACTAATACCCTTTTTTCATTTTTTTTTTCTTTTCTTTCTCTCCTCCATTATAGAAACGCAACAGGCAAGATTATCTGTCATGTTAATGATTAAATTTACCAAATTAGATTTTTCCATGATGTAAATTTGCTATGAAACATGACGAGGATATTCTGCAGATGCTTGTTGCTGTTATTCACTTAAATTTATAATTTAAATAATTTTAATTTAAAAGCTTCTTTTGTGTGAAAGGAATTTTAAAGCTTTAATTCTGCATTATTATTACTGTGGGATATATAAATACCATTCGAAAAAATGAATTTTCTTTTCTTTTTTTTTTTTTTTTTTTTTTTTTTGCGTGTGTGTGTAATATATATATATATATATATTATAATAAAAGGAAAATTAAAATAAGTCTGACATAAGTATAGAAAAATGTGGGAAAATGTTCAGGGATATGTTTATTTTTAATAAATAGTTCTGCCTACATTCAAGTGTTTCAGTTCTTTATATATAGTGGATATATTAACCCTCTTCAGGGCAAAATATTATGGAGTGATGCCATAAAGTTCCTTCAAAAATGTTTTTTTCCAAGTAAGATGAAATCTATTATTATACTAAAACTGAGTGAATCACTGATTGTTTCCTTAAAGGCTTTTTTCCTATTTGGTTTATTGACTAAAATGAAATACTAAAATATTCCTTACTTCTGGGATTGAAATACGTTTAAAAAAAAAAAAGAAGAAAAAATTTCATTGTTTTAATTAGCAGTTATTTGCAATTAAGTCAAAAAGTAACCCATGTCTCCCTTATCACTTGCCTATCAATTTCTACCCCTCTCTATATATCTTCATTCACCTCGCTATTATATTTTAGTATCTCTGTGGGAGCAATTTAGAAATCTTGGAGAGTCACTAGCAGTCAAGAGAAATCTGTTTACCACTCCCTTAGTTAATGATAACAATTCCCGACCTTCCCTTTCACTACTGTCATGGTAAAAATTATTAACTGTGTGTGTGTGTATATTTTTATTTTTTTAATTTAACTATCAAAGAAGTATAAGAACATTTTACATTATTTTCAAAAGGTTTTTCACTACAGTTTTGTTTGTCAATTAAAATTATGGTGAAGTAAATAGAGAGGAATTATTTTTGATATTACATAAAAAAAAAAAAAAAAAAAAAATGATTCTCAGTCATCCTCATAACTTAGGTTCTCAACTCTTTAGCTATTAATAGAATTTCAAGAATCAGGTCCGTTTAGATTTGAATTTGGTCAAACTTTCACTTTCCTAGAGATCTTAGAAAATGATTTATAAAAAAAAAAAAAAAAAAAAAAAAAATTCTAGTCCTATTTCTTTTTTTAAATTACTTTGCTTTGCAAACTCATTTCGTTTCTGATCATAATTATCTACCCAGAGCTCAATGGTGACCCACGTGCCATGTTTTTCTAATATATATATATATATATATATATATATATATATATATATATAGTGTGGGATTGTCACTGTTTCAGCTTTTACTGGAACGGTGTGCCAAAGGCAGTATTATTGGTAGAGTGCTCAATATAAAATAGAACCATTTGTAACATCTTCACCTGATGATTGCTATCGCATGAAACCAATATGGTTGTGAATGTTCCTTTGTCACCAAATAAATAGATATGTAAAACCTTTATATGTTTATTTTATCATATTTTTTATATATATATATATATATATATATATATATATATATAAAAAAGGATATGAAAACACACAATATGCTGTTGTTTTCATATCCTTTTATCTATACTTATACCGTCGGATTCATTTCCTTTTTCTTAACTTATATATAATTTGATGATGAGGCTCATTCCATGAGGGGTTAAACTGTAATTTAAGGGTCATATGCAGTGAGAGTTCGATGTGCGTAGTACCGGTATGTGGATGGACAGAGCAATATAGTGAATAAATAAAGGAAAAAAACTTTAAATTTCCTTCATGTAATAATTTATCTCCGCTGCAAAATGCTGCATCATCAGACACTGTTTCTAAAATCCAACCCCTTATTGTGGCAGAGTGGTGTAAATGTGGTAGTGTCAGCGCCATGCCATCAGGAACAGGTCTGGCATCCAATGGTATTAAGTTCACAACCCGGCCAAAGGAACCCTTGTGAAAATTTCAAGAGGCATCTGCATTGGAAAGCAGTAGTTAATTTTGGTTCTTTTGTCCCTGCGTCTGCTGGATAATCTGTGGCAAACAAGGGTGTCTGTATGTGGGGATTTGTGGACTGCTTGTATACTTCATATTCCCATGGTACTTCATTTTTGATGGAGCCAAATCAACCCACACCGGGTGAATGCTGCCACAAGGCTAGACTGATAATTCAATTTCTGATTTTAATTTCTACTTCTTTAATAATCTTCAACACGTGCATGTTTTTATTGTCTTTTGTGGTCTTTATCAGTTTCAGCTGGTGTCGAACCAGGGATCTTGTCATTCCAAGCTGGACACTCTACCTATGTATATCAGCTGATTTCATATTGGGAAATGAAATCTATCTATCTATATATAATATATATATATATATATATATATATATATATATCTATCTCTATATATATATATATAATATATATATATATATATAGTAAAGTCGACAGAGTGGCCTATTGTTGGTATCAGCCAGACGAGGGAGTCTATGCCCTTTTCACTAGTGCTAAACCGGAGAGATTGTTTTTGCATATGAGGTGAAGCGCCACGTCTACCATCAGCTTACCACTTTACCGCACATATCCCTGTGCTACTCATACGCTGAGTTGTGGAGGGCTGGTATTGAACCCGGAACCTTGTGGTTCCGAGCCGGATGCTCTATCAACTGAGCTAAGCCTGCCATGATTCAGGTGAAAATGTTACAAATGCATTTGTAACATCTTCACCTAACGATTGCCTCGCATGAAACCAATATGGTTGTGAATGTTCCTTTGTCACCAAATAAATAGATATGTAAAACCTTTATATATTTATTTTATTATATTATATAACAGCTCTATTTTATATTGAGCACTCTACCAATAATACTGCCTTTGGTACGCCATTCCAGCAAAAGCTGAAACAGTGACCATCCCACACTATATATATATATATATATATATATATATATAGGATGATTCCATCTGGGGAAATATAACTTTTTTCTCTTAATGGCTCAGTAATACAATGAATGGATAAATGAAATTGTAAAAATGTGAAACATAAACAGTGATTTATAAAATGTCTTTACTTTATTGCAAGTAGTCTTGTGTTCGTTCTTATATGTCGGCCATTAAGTAGTTATGTTGGCGATTTGTGGTAGGATGCTCTACCAACTGAGCTAACCAACCCTTCCTCATGAATCAATTTCGAAATAAACAATACTTAATCAATAGTTATTCTTTAATCTTTGTTATTTTATACTAGTTTATCTATGCCTTATATAGTACTGTTAATTTTTAAATGTTAATTTCAAAGTGAACACACACACACAGACACACATATATATATATATATATATATATATATATATATATATAATTAATGGTGATATTATGATTTCACACTCATAACTTAAAGTTTCTTGGTAATCCAATCATCAGATGAGAAGGTGTTTTTTGACATCTCAACCACTTCTCATCTGATGATTGGATTACCAAGAAACTTTAAGTTATGAGTGTGAAATCATAATATCACCATTAATTATAAATCTGCTCTGCTTTATTGGCATTGAGCACCTTTCCATGCAAATACTTTTCTCATTTTTTCATTCACTATTCATTATATATATATATATATATATATATATATATATATGACTAGAAGCGGTTACCCGGTTAGCCTCGCAAAGACCTTGCATTAATCCAGCCACTCTAAAAGAAAAATTAATGTCTCCTATTTACAATATTAAATGTAAAAAAAAAAAAAAAATTCCATGCTGTTAGGATTTAAATTTTATTTTTTAATTATCTTCACAAATATAAATAAAATCTTCATTATTTTTGCACAAAAAGCAAAATCTGGTGATAGTGAATGTGTGTGTATATATATTTACTTTGGCTTTAATTGTTTTATTTTCGTAGTTTCTTCCGAACATGCATGCATACACACAACTGTCCTTTATATGTGTATAGAAGATATATATATATATATATATATAGATATATAGATAGATAGATAGATTTAAACCTTGCATAGTTGGCTATTGTCAGTATTAACTGAACGGGGGGGGGGGGTTATATCCCTTTTCCCATTAGCGCTAGATCAGGTTGATTTTTTTTTTCTTTTTGCACAGATTGGATTACCCAAGCTGTGCTACTCAAACACTAGTTGGTGAGGGTCAGTATCAAACCCTTGTGATTCCTAGGTGGATGTTCTACCGACTGAGCTAACTGACCCTTCCTCATGAATCAATTTGGAAGTAAACAATAGTTAATTGATTACAGTATTAGAAATGTCTTGAATATTAATGTTTTCTCTCAAAAATTTTTAATGCTTTAAAAAAGTAAAGTCTTTGGCAAGGCCGGTATTGAACCTGGAACCTTGTGATTCCTAGTCGGAAGCTATACTGACTGAGCTAAACTGACCTATGCTTTAAATTGTGCTCAAACTTCCAAATGGTTTTGTGTTGCTTAAATGCCCAACGTAAAATTAAAATGAATTGGGGAAAAAAAAAAAAAGTTGTGCATTTTATTTGTAATATTGAAATTGTAATATTGAAACTGCCCCCCATACTTCTGGCCTTGTGCCACGACTAATGATGCTAACAGCATTCAATCATTTGCTGCAAAGCATGATGGGACAGGTAGTAAAGAGCCCCATCGGCCGACTGCACCTCTGTAAAGGGGTAATACTCCCCCAATGGGGTTACCTATTAGCCATAGGTGGTGATCCGTGATGCTTAAGTATGGAACCCTAATGGCTGAGCAATTCATAACATGCAACACTCCACTTTGGCCCTTACTTAGCCTAGAAGGGCGGTTGGAGAGGCCCCATCCGATCAATCGGCTAGTCATGTCAAACTCGAGCACCTATATGATTGTCCCAACCCTATTGCCCTTATGGCAAGCCCCTATACTTTTTATCATATATATATATATATATTTACATATTTACCAACCCCTCCGTACGAGCAGGATGTGACACAAGGTCAATTTCTTAAGCGGAGTTCAACAGGTTTGAATTCAGAGTTTTCCTTCTCCTAGACCGGTTGCCTAACCAAGGTTAAAGAGCCTAGTCTGCCCTACTATTTATCCATAGCTGGAGGGAAAGTAGGATTCATACCTTTCCCTAGTGCTAAGTGAAATGCAATTACCACATCCAGGATTTGAATACTTTTTATCATATATGTGCTAGAAGGTGATGGTTGAGAGCCCTAATGTCCTGGGTATGACATTTAACTCTATTTCATGGTTAAATTTCAGTTCTGGAGCTCTGGGGAATATGGAGCACCCCTTCATCACCATTACACCCAGGTTCACTCTGCCCCGGAGTGGTAGTACCTGTTAGGGTCCCATGTAAGAGTTAGATAGAAAATTTGTTTATAAAAAATATAAAAAATTTAAATAATTTTCTACCAAGCTATTGCTACAAATCTTTCAAAACTTTGCCGGCATTAAATGACCCACCAAGGTTTGATATGCCATAAAACAAACAAATAAGTGGTAAAATGTTGGCTTTTTTTTTTTTTTTTTTTTTTTTTCTCTCTGAACAAATATCAGCTCTGCACAATGCTTTAAGCTGGACAAACAGTTGGCAATGTTGTGGGTGGTGTCTTGAAACTGGAGTGACTCCCCACACTCCTCATATAGATCTTCGGTGAGTAGAGTCTGCTTTGGTCAATGTGTGGGGCACTTGTGATAGATTTTCTATCTTATAATGTACTCAGCTTATTGTCTCTATTAAATTCATGACCATATGTTTGTTGTGGATCAACACCAGTTTTGTCACCAAGGGGAAGGTGTATGGTGTTGAAAAACCTGAAACACCTAATGATTCTTGGATCAAGTTACTGGTGATATCATCAGTTGCATCTTCTAGATCAGGGATCACCAAACTTTTTTCACGGTGGGCTGGATAATTGAAAAAAATAAAGAGTACGAGCCACATTATTATTGTGTTCAATACTTGCTAACCAGAACCAAAGCCCAGAGAAAAATGTAAAACCATTTATCTTTCTATGTTATATTCATGGATGAGTGGTGTAAGATGCACAAAAACAAATTTAACCATCATTATTGAAGTCAGTCTACTATTAGTTTGAATAACAGCAGCTAAGTACAACTTAAGCAGTGTCCAAAACGGCTGGTATGTATAGAAATCAAGAATGACCCATTCATGAATTTGGGTGATTTGGGTCATTCCATTCCTTGAGTTCTGCTTGACATTGTGGAGTCCCATATATATCCTGTCATTCTGCAGTGGACCTTGTGACATTCGGGCTTGTATTTAAGTTACAATCGCCCGTTGCCCTGCCTTCCCAGTTTGACGGCAATTGGAACTTCAATTATTCTTCAATTTATTTTCAAAAACATTATCAAAAACATTACAAATTCAAATACTGTTGACGGGCCTGATAAAATGCCTTCGCGGGCTGGATCCAGCCTGCAAGCTGTACTTAGGTGACCCCTGTTCTAGATAGAGTTCTTGACATGGTAATTAAATGTAGTCTAGATAAGCATTATAATATCAGATTTTAAAATAGAGCTGTATGATTTTGATTGATCTTTCAACAAGTAACGGTAGGTGTGGTGCTCCACTTCAGAAAAAAAAATCTTCTTGGTCTAGTGCTAGTGAAAAGGAGATAATTTCCTTTGCTATCTGGCTGATACCAACAATAGGTCACAGCTGACTATACCTACTTTACTAAGTCCATGCTCAATAGATTTTTGGTATATTTTTTCTTCAAGAAAACATATCAACAGCTCTGTCGGCTGGGGCATTAGAAAAAAAAATGACTGTAAGATACCCCCCTCCCAAATGGAGCTACCTCTTGGTCATGAGTGGCGACCTGTGATGCTTAAGAACAGAATCCTGATGGATGAGCAGTCCATGACATGCAACACTTCACTTTGAACCTTACTTAGACTAGACGGTCGGTCGGAGAGGCCCCCTCCAATCAATCGGTTGGTCACGTCATGCCCTAGTACCTATATGATTGCCCCAACCCTTTTTTCCTTATGGCAGACCCCAACCCTGGGTGCTAGAAGGTGGTGGCTGAGGGTTTTCATGTTTTGGGAATTACGTTAAACTCTATCTGATGGTGAGGTTGCACTTTTGGGAATATGGAGCTCTCCTTCATCATTGAACCCTGTTCCACTCTGACTCGGAGTGGTAGTAGCTGTTAGGGTCTCATATATGGGTTAAATAGAAAAAAAATGTGTTAATAAAAAAAACTGAGTATCCATTAAGAATTAATTTATTTCAAAACTTTGTTGGCATTTAAATGACCCACTGAGGTTGATATGCCATAAAACAAACCAAACCAAACAAACCAATTATAATATCAAATTCTAAAATGGAGGTGTATGATTGTAATTGATCTTGATCGACAAGGCCGTGGAAGGCCACATGTTCCCTACTCCTGAGGTTTTCACAGTACCAAATCGATATAATGTTGTATACCCTTTCTTTACTTCTTACTTGCTTCTATATCTTGGACATCTATTCTTCTGGCCGGCTTTGCTTCTTCTATTATCTTGGTCTGGAATCTTCTAAGGTCTGGTCTAGCGTCTGGTGTTGACTTGGGGATTCCGGGTCTGGTTTCTGTGAGGGATTTCTCTTTATCAGAAGCCCAGTGTCATTGTTAGTTTTTAGGTAATAAACACAAGACTTCGATTTACGTTGATGTTACTTTATTTCCAAATCCCCAACCCAGACACCTGTGCAGTGAGACTTACATCTTTCAAGCTCGGCTTCTAACTTCTAACTGCTGAGTTACTTAGTATCCTTAAACCGGAAGACAGGGTCTTCTATGCCTTCCAATTCTCACGATTTATCCCCGGAAGGCAAGGTGAGAGTGAGGTCAAGCGTTGTCACTCATCCTTCAAGGCCGTGGGCTGCACTAATCGCCATTATGTTTCTACACTACCCATATAAGTATTAGGGATCCAATAATTATGTAACACTGGCTTAGGTTATATTTCTCTGTATGTTAATGCACAAATTTCTAAGTTCTATTAAATCTAACCATTAGCTGAAACATTGTATATTATGGATACAACAGATTCAGGTTCAATCAGAAATTGAAACTCTTAACATATTTTCCATTCTATAAATATGGAGCACCTCTTCATCACCATTACTCCCAGGTCCACTCTGTTAGGGTCCCATCTTTTTTTATTTTTTATTTATTTATTTTTTTTGAATTGTGTAACCATTAAGAATTAATTCATTTCAAAACTTTGTCAGCATTAAATGACCCACTGAGGATGATATGCCGTAAGACAAAACAAACCATTCTATAAACAAATAACAATAAAGATTAGGACAATAGTCCGAATAACACAGATAATACTCATCATCAAGCCTCATCTCAAACATTCAGAGAAATACCATTCTATGAAGTTTCATTCTGAGGTCATTCTGATAAAGAGAAGTATATGAATACCAGTCACCAGGATTTAGGTGTGGTGCTCCACTTTGTAGAATCTCCTGGATGAGGCTCCAGTGCTTACCTTTCAGTACTATTATTCTCAGGTTCACTCCGACTATATCTTGTATATTGTCAGAATTTTGCAGTCAATATGATTGATACAAGGGAAATGTATTGTTTATATGTTATTTTAAATGTATCCAACCGTCAACATAATCTTGATCATTTTTATTGCAATCTGACAGTTATTTTTCTCCATATAGACCTTATTCAATGGCTGAATGGAAACCCTTAAAACATAAGTGAAACATTTTATCTGATGTTGTAGCTTCGGTTCTGAGCAAAATCTAAACTATCTTTTTTGTACAAATAATATTCAATATATGTAAAATGATAATAAAGAAAATTGTCATAGTTGCAATGCCACATTAGAATTTTCATACCTCTTGTTCTTGCTATGTATAAATCATATCATTAATAAGAATTGGTTAATTTTTAGATTCCCCTGGCCACAAAGCTTTTTTAAAACCAATTCTTATGAGTAGGGAAGCTCTAGAACTCATTTTACAGACAAAAATAGATTAGGAAGTATTTATATTTTTGCATTTCATTTTGGATGATTTGGATGGTCTCATTTTTAACCAGGGGGTGTTGCAAGATGGTTATTACTTGCTGTCCATCGTATCCGATTCCTCTAATATGTTCGGTCTCTGGTTGTGTCTTACCAACTGCCTATGGGGATATTCAAGTCCTTCAGGTTTCTTTTGATGTTGTCTTTGTACCTGAGCTTCGGTCTACCGATTCTACGTGATCCCTCTCTCAGTTGAGACTACAGAATCTACTTTGTCAGTCTGTCATTCTCAAGAGTTTAAGTGGCCAGCCCATCTTGGGTTTGCGCTGGACAAGTGTGTCATGCATGTCAGGGTGTCCAGTTCTCTAACAAGGGTGGTCCTGTTTGAAACATGTTGCCACCACTTGACATTTGATACACTGCACAAGTGATGCATGTAGTAGACATGTAATCTGTGGGTATCCGCTTTGTGTACTTCTGCACCGTACAGGAGGGTTGAGAGAACTATGGCACGATATACTGCACATTTAGTTCTCAAGGGGATGTCTCTGTTGAACCAGATTTGTTATCATCTTGCAAGACGTCCATTGCAAGATCCACCCTGTCTTCTGGGGCATTAGAATGCACCGACTGCACCTCTGTAGATGGGTAAGACTCCCCCAATGGGACCACCTGTTGGCCGTGGGTGGCGACCCGTGATGCTTAAGGATAGAGCCCAGGTGGATGAGCAGTTCATGATATGCAATACTCCACTTTGGCCCTATCTTGGGCTAGACGGGCGGTCGGAGAGGCCCCCTCCGATCAATCGGCTGGTCACGTCACGCCCTAGCACCTATATGATTTTCCCAACCCTATTGCTTTTATGGCAAGCCCCAGCCCCTTTTTATTATATGAGTGCTAGAAGGCGGTGGCTGCTGGTCTACATGTCCTGGGAATGACGTTAAACTCTATCTGATGGTGAGGTTCCAGTTTTGGAGGTTTGGGGGAAGGTGGAGCACCCTTTCATCACCATTGCTCCCTGGTCCACTCTGACCCGGAGTGGTAGTACCTGTTAGGGTCCCATCTATGGGTTAAATAGAAAAATGTATTTATAAAAAATTGTATTATCCATTAAGAATTGATTTATTTCAAAACTTTATTGGCATTAAATGACCCACTGAGGTTGATATGCCGTAAAACAAACCAAACCAAACCAAACCAGGTGGTTGAGCAGTCCATGACTTGCCATACTCCACTTGCTCCAACCCTATTGCCCTTATGGTAACCCCAACTCTTTTTTTCTGTTATGTTATTTACTAAGTTTACACCGCCCAGTTGTGATGAGAAGGTGCTGGACCTTAGAAATAATGTGCTAGATTACCGAGGAGCAAAGAGCTTCCTCACCAGACAAAATCTGTGGAGTTACTGTTTTAGTTGCCGGTGATCCCACTATGGAATGGGTACTACTTGGTTACATAGTACCAATAGCTCATTGAGTGACCTGACACTTTTAAGAAATATAAAATTTGGCAGATATGCAACACTAGATAATCAGGATTTACATTTTTTCATTTCATTTTGGCCGATTTGAATGGTCTCATTTTTAACCAGAGAGTGTTGCAAGATGATAACTATTGTACAATTAAGGAACATAAGTATTAATATATATAATAACCAATAAGAAAACTTACTCATCTGTTACTCTAAGTTCCCTGCATTTCCCTAATCATATAAAACTAGCAGGACCTGTGGATATACCACAATATGATAATTTAATTATTACATTTGGTTTGTTTGCTTAAGAGCAATTGCAAAATAGTTCAATATATAAAAAGTATAATAATCTTGATTTAACTCACTCTCACTCTTTTTTTTTTCTTTCTTTCATTCCTTTTCATTATGTTCGATTAAGACAGATTAGTGTTATCGCTTCCGTGCCCTCACTTCCTCTCTATCTTTCCTCTACTCTTTCTTTCTTATATTTTTTCTGTGTAGCATTTCCTTTTTTATCCAGATAATCAGGATTTACATTTTTTTGCATTTCATTTTGGACGATTTAGACGGTCTGATTTTTAACCAGAGGGTGTTGCAAGATGAAAACGGTTGGAAAATTAAGAAACATGAGGATTAATATATAGATTGGATAATTAGAAGTCTAGCTTTTATCTTTGTAACCACCTTGTTTTTCATTCCGTAGGGTGTCTAGCCACCCTCCTCACCAGACAAAATCTGTGGGGTTACTGTTTTAGTTGCTGGTGGTCCCACTATGGAATGGGTACTACTTGGTTACATAGTACCAATAGCTCATTGAGTGACCTGACACTTTTAAGAAATACATTTGGCGGATATGCAACACTAGATAATCAGGATTAAAATAAAGATTTGCAACAACAATGTGAAAAATGATAAATTGATTTTTCATTTTTCTGTGAGTTGATTTGAATGAGTGAAATGGAAGAATTATTTGTGAAACCCAATTGTTTAAGGATTTTTCCATGGCATTTCTATGTCCTTCATTATTTTGGTACAATTTAGAATCTTCTATTCCTGGTTTTGGTGTGGTTTGTAATCCCCCCCACTCTCTCCGTCACTCTTGTGCTGACCCACATTCACATAGGCCACACCTACATCACCGATCATCATTTACTAGAAGGCACAGAATCCCCAATATGTACTACATGCCAAGGGGGATTTACAGTGAAGCATATACTTCTGGAGTGTGTAGACTTTGATCTAGTATGAACAAAATACTACCAAGTAAATAATTTGAAAACTTTTCCCAAAAATAAGACCATCCAGGATTTTACATTTCCTAAAAGAAGTGGGGATTGTACTAAAAAATATGAGTAATTGAACAATAGTTAAAATCTATACATATATACATTTGTTTTCTACCAAACTATCGCTACAAATCCAAAACTTAGTCGGCATTAAATGACCCACTGAGGTTGATATGCCATAAAACGAAACAAACCTAAACCTCACCTTGAGCTTATCCTTTATTATGTTCTTTTTTTGGCATTGTAAATAGCAATGAACAAAGCAACTTTCATTGTCTCATACGAGTAACACAGAGTTTTGTAATAACAAGTTTACTAAAGTGTATTACTGATAAAGTTTATCAGTCAATTTGAATATTAGCGATAAAGTGGGAAAAATTTATATAAAAGTTTCTGACTCACAAACAGTTTATTTCAGGTGGCTAATATAAATTGCTTGGCCTACCTGAAAATTAATGGGTTTCTACAACCTTTTATAAACTAAATTTTGTGATCAGCTAAGATCGTAAATTGATCTTTTTTTTTTTTTTTTTTTTTTTTTTTCCTTTTTCTTTCTCTAAAAAATGAGCAACTTCAGTACAGCAAAAACGGTAGATAACTAAGAAAAACTAAAGTCGTTTTTGAAACCAGCACCATCAAATTAGCTAAAAAATGTTCTATCTGTTGGCACAAAATTATGTTGATCAGTGTTATCAACAAAAATGTTATTTGGAAAATATCTTATCTAGTTTTATTCTTAAGCAATGCAGCAATAGAAATCACACACACACACATATACATATATATACACACACACACACACACACACACATATATATCTTCCCTGTCGGCTGGGTCATTAGAATGCACCGACTGCACCTCTGCAGAGGGATAAGACTCCCCCAATGGGGCCACCTGTTGGCCGTGGGTGGCGAACTGTGATGCTTAAGGATAGAACCCAGGTGGTTGAGCAGTCCATATTCCACTTTAAGCTTTTCTTTGGCTAGATGGGCAGTCGGAGAGGCCCCCTCCGATCAATCGGCAGCCAAGTCAAGCCCTAGTACCTATATGATTTCCCCAACCCTATTGCCCTTATGGCAACCCCCAATCCTTCTTATCATATGGGTGCTAGAAGGCAGTGACTGAGGGTCTACATGTCCTGGGAATGACGTTAAACTCTATCTGATGGCGAGGTTCCAGTTCTGGAGGTTTGGGGGAAGGTGGAGCACCCTTTCATCACCATTGCTCTCTGGTCCACTCTGACCTGGAGTGGTAGTACCTGTTAGGGTCCCATCTATGGATTGAATAGAAAAACATGAGTTTATTATGCATTAAGAATGAATTTATTTCACAAGTTTGTCCGCATAAAATGACCCATCGAGGTTGATATGCCGTAAAACAAACCAAACCAAACCACACATATATACAAGGTGTGTCAAACAGTATTGAGATTGAAGGTGTATTTACCAAGATAGGAATGAACAATAAATGTAACTTTAATTTTTTTCAGAATACAAGGTGTGTCAAAAAGTATAGAATTTAAAGATGTATTTACCAAGATAGAAATGAAGAATGAATGGAACGTTAATTTTTCAGAATACAAGGTGTGTCAAAAAGTACAAAAAATCTCAATACTTTTTGACACACCTTGTATATATATATACAGTGATGCTAATTACTTTTTGATTTATTGAGTCCTGGGACTGACAGATTTGATTTGAATGGGTCCCTGGGAAATTTGATGGGTCCCAACTAAAGTTTCTAAGTAAAGTGTAAGGTTAAACTACAGGGCCCTAAGATTTATTTTTACCATCATCCAAAAAAAAAAAAAACAATTTTAATTGTCCTGAATCACTTAAAATGACAGTACGAAAGTTTTAAAAAAAAATTAGATTCATACATTTAAAAGAAAAACAGAATTTACACTTAATCACAATTTAATCAAGAAACAATAATTTTTGAGAATTATGACAGAACAATTTAAAAAAAAAAAATTACTGGGTGTGCTAGGCAGGCCCGGACACTAATTTTTTTCATGACCGTCCCAAATGGGGTTTGGACCGTCCCGAAATCAAAATATTTTTGTTTAATTGATTAGCATCATCTATACTTGTCAGTCATAATAATATAATAAAACATTAAGAAAAGCTGAAGCAGTGATAATTCTGGATATTTGGACAAAAAAATCCAATTCCTTTGAGCTAAAAAAAAAAAAAAAAAAAAAAACTTTTTTGGTTTAAGTTACCCTGAGTAGGGTTAGTAGTACATAATTCAGTCATTTTAAACTATCTCCCTCCACCATTATTCATTACATGGCTTTGGGAATAGACCTGCGGTGCCGTAGCCTCATTTTGAGGTCAGCATTCGGGCAATCACTGGACGGCCAATATTGGAATGTAGTACTAACTTTTAGGAAAAATTTATACCGTCCCCGGCAAACTGTCCTGGATGACATATTGATTGTCCCGGATGTAATTTTTATTGTCCCCGGGACGGCATTTATGTCGAGCCCTGGTGCTAGGGTGGGAGAATTTTTTCATTGATTCTTGCGAGACCCCGCAACTCGGAAGTCAGGTGAGATCAGAGACAAATAGATTTCAACTGAATTACTAAAAGACTCTTATGATGCCGACGTTTTCTTTAGCAGTCTTTTAGTAATTTATTTCTTGAACATTTATGTTTTTTATCTTAAAACTAAGAGACTGTCCTTTATGTAAACTTAACAGGGGAACCTTAGCAAATTTTTTTTCCAATTTTTCTTTAAAGAAATATTTTTTTTAACAGAATGTGAACTTGTAGTAAAGTTATTTTTAAGCATGTTTTATACAGTATTCCCTTTAATTGAAATGATTTTTTTAGATTACTACTACACAAGCAATGATAGAATTTAATTTGTAGTTGTCAATTTTACAAAAGTCACCCACAAAAAATAAATGTATCAGAGTTTTTTTATGGAAAAATTGTGTCCCTAGGACACATGGATACGGTTTTACTGTGTCCTTTTAGATTTTTATGCATCAGGGACACAGGACGCGTAGTTATCAGCGTGTGTGTGTGTGTATAAGTAAGTAAAGTTGTCGGGGAGGCCTAGGGTCAGTATCAGCCATGCAGCGAGGGAGTCTATCCCATTTTCACTAGCACTAGACCAAGGAAATTGTTTTTTTAGCGTCTGAGACTGAGTGAAACACCTACCACCAGCTCCTAACTTTATCGCATAGATCCCTGTGCTACTCATACGCTGGGTTGGAGAGGGCCGGTATCGAAATGGGAACCTTGAGGTTCGCCAACCAAACACTCTACAGACTGAGCTAAACCGGCCCTATGTATGTAATATATATATATATATATATATATATATTAGCTGCAAGTTATTAATTTCATCTTGATGATTTTTATATGTAGATGTTTAAGTTTTCTTATTGTTTTTATTTATACATGTTTGGTTGAACGCAACAAGACATTTCCTGTCTGACAAGCTTCTTTTTGATCTTTTCCTATTGTTTGGCCCACTTTTTTTTATGCCTGGGTAAAATTGGTGAATGAATCCACTGAAGGTTCTTTCACTAGTACTTTCGGCATTACTTAGTGACTTGTCAGGTGTAATGAGATGTTTCCGTGGTTCTTTTTAAACAAAGTAGTAGTAGAAGTAGGAGGAGGAACTCACAGATTTATAAGAAATGTTATGGAGAATTGGTGGGAAATTATTGGCATTTGAGAATGTAACAGCTGTATTCAAAGTTGATCTTGTTTAAAGTGTTTTTTGTTTTTTGTTTTTTTTTTCAAAAATATAGGGCTTTGAGTATTTGAATTTATTTATTTTTTTCTTTATGCAGTATGTGTGTGTTTTCAGTTAGAATTTTTGGTAATTAGAGGTGGGGGCATAAATGTGATTTTAAGTGTTGCATGATTGAGCTTGTATTAAATAAATGTAGTGTTAAACAGCATGACAAGGTCATTGTGGTGAGACCAATGTAGGTGCTTTCAACTTAGGAGTTGGATTTATTGTTTTTCGTATATCAAGGTCTAGTGGCAGAGAAAGTGTCCCATATAATAAACCCTACCAAATTAATAAAGCTCACACCACAAAACGAGCCATTGGTTGTAGTATAGACATTAAAGTTTTCTTGTTTTTTGTCCAGATGGTAGAGAATGTGTACCATGTTTTTACATAAGCAATTTCAACCATGTCATTCTCTAACATCTGAACCCTGATATACGAAAAGCAACCAGAAAACTCGAAAGTCTACACTTGAAGATCATCAAGAATAAATATTCCTTGGTGGTTTTTAAAGAAACTTTCCTAAGAATATATCATTAGGAACATCATTTACTTACCCCAACTATCGGGGTATGTAAATGGTGTTCCTAATGATATAGTTTGAAATTTCTATTTTAGAATATGTCATTTTTCTTCTAGGTTTCGATAAACCCAGTCTATTTTTCTATATCTATCATATATATATATATATATATATATATATATATATATATATTCCCTTTCTTAGAAATCTTACAAAATGATTTTCATGTTTCTTTAAGTTCTCTGACCATATTTATTTATTTTTGGGAAATTTAATTCGCTTGGCAAACTCAATTTTTCCTAATCCCAATTATTTATCCAGTGCTCAATGTGTGACTTAACAGGTCATGTTTTGTCTAGTGTGTGTGTGTGTGTGTGTGTATATATATATATATATATATATATATATATATATATATATATATATATATCTTATTATAATGGAGATTGTGTGTTTTTCTGTTTGTAACCGAAACTATATTCCTACTCAAGTCACAATTCCCTTAGTTATTGACATCACATTCCCCATGACTGCATTTTTATTTAAACCTCAGTTATTGATAAAATTGTGTTACATTATTAATACTGTTGACCATATCAACATACTGATAACATGCAATTATATTTATATATACCACAAAATAGCGGTTTACAGTGTGAACGGGAAGGCTAATTTGCATATTGATATTAAAAAAGTGATTTTAATAAATATGTGCTTAGTATTATTGATTTCTAATTGTTTGGTTTTATTTTAATGAATATAAGCAGAAATCTCTTCAATGAATCTTAGATGAAATCCATTAACAAGAAAAAATAAGTCATTTTATTCTTTACTTCCTCTTTTAACTAAATATGGAAGAAATAACAATGAAAGACGAGAGTGATGAAAGAGTAAGTTTCAGTTGTTCTATTTTTCGATTATACCCCTCTCTGTTACAAATATTTTTATCTGCATTCTTATTTAGTTTCATTAGCCTTTCTAATTTAATACAATATTTTATCACATTAAAACTTAAATACTTGCACCCGGAGGGTGCATATATTTGCTAGTATATATAATATTTCTTATTCTTTCTTTATACTTTTAATTAAAATGTTTATTTTTATTAACATTCAATCAATAGTTTGGTTTAAGTTTTTAAATATATTAACTTTAGACTTTTTAACAGTAGCTGTTTTCATAGAATATTCTCAACAGGAAAGTGGAAGATACAATAGCTACACTTTAAGACCTTCTCATTTAAAATCTGATGAAACTGGTGGGATAAGTAAATGGCGTTCCTAACAACATATTTAAAAAAAAAATTATTTTAGAATATGTAATTTTTTTTCTATGCTTCGATAAACCCTGTTTATTTTTCTCTATCCATCATATATAATGGCCAGCTATATAGTATTTCATGAATAAGAAATGAAAAAGGTATTTTTATATTTGGTAAATTTAGAAGAACAAGAAATGTTTTGTCTAAAGACGCTCTGAGAAACTTAACATATTATCATTAGAAGACCCTCATGGCATAATTATTAGCATTGTAAGAAGTGCATTCAGCTATCAGAGTTCAAATCGGGTCTGTTTACATGTCACTTAATGCTAATAAATAGTTGGGATTTTTTGGCTCTTAATCTTGGTAGGGTAACTGATGTAGGAGAAGGAAAACTCAAATCTGTTGTAAACCTGTAGAAGAATAGGCTCCTCTAGGCTATTTCTGCCTAAGACAACGCTACATGATTGGTACCTCTACAACCAAACCATATTACGGAATAACTCTTTTATTAGAAATGTCTGATTTTGAATTTTGGTTTTAATCATTCTTTGATAGAAATGGTTGTAAGTAGATAAAAGTTGTTTTGAATACACGGTATACACTGCTGATAAAACCTAATAAGTCGAAACTGTTGTCCAGTGTTTCTGTTTGTCTGATAAAGTGTTTGCCAGGTTTTCTGGTTGTGGTAATTTAATTATTTTTGTATTTATTATCTCAACACCAAAGCAATAAGAAAGAGCAAAATATCTTTAAATCATGTTGCAATCATTTTAGTATTGGACTAAAGATGTGAACTTAACTGGAATTTCCGGGTTAGCTCAGTCGGTAGAGCATTCGGCTAGAAACCACTAGGTTCCTAGTTCGATACCGGTCCTTGCCAACTCGGCGTATGAGTAGCATAGGGATCTGTGCGGTAAAGTAAGGAGCTGATGGTAGGTGAGGCACTCCACTTCAGATGCCAAAACAATCTCCTTGGTCTCGCGCTATTGAAAAGGGGATAGACTCCCTCGCTGACTGGCAGATACCGACATTAGGCCGCCCCGACGACTTCACTTTTTACTATAGATTGGTTACATTTCTAGGTAGGTCCATTTTCCTTGCTTAATTTTTTCCTGTATTACCAACTAAATAGCCATACCCATCTATGGGTTAAATAGAAAAATGTATTTATAAACAAAATTGTATTATCCATTAAGAATTGATTTATTTCAAAACTTTATTGGCATTAAATGACCCACTGAGGTTGATATGCCACAAAACAAACCAAACTAAATAGCCATATTGGCTGGGGCTTTAGAATACAGAGGGGTAAGACTCCCCCCAATGGGGCTACTTGTTGGCTGTGAGTGGTGACCGTGATGCTTAAGGATGGAATCTTAGATGAGCAGTCCATGCCATGCAACACTTTGGCCCTTACTTATGCTAGACTGGCTGTCAGAGAGGCCCCCCTCTGATCAGTTGGCTGGACATGTCAAGTCCCAGTACCTATATGATTGTCCTGACCCTATTGCCCTTATAGCAAGCCCCGGCCCTTTTTATCATATATGTGCTAGAAGGCGGTGGCTGAGGGTCTTCATGTCTTGGGAATGATGTTAAACTTATGGTGAGATTCCAGTTCTGGAGGTCTGGGGAATATGGAGCACCCCTTCATCACCATTCTGACCTAGAGTGGTAGTACCTGTTAGGTCCCATCTATGGGTTGAATAGAAAAACATGAGTTTATAAAAAAAATTGAGTGTTCATTAAGAATGAATTTATTTCAAAACTAAGTCGACATTAAATGACCCACTGAAGTTGATATGCGGTAAAACAAACCAAACTAATCTATCATTTGCATTTCTTAATCTGATTTCCCTTGAAAAATTTTAATTAGGTTGTTGATTAAAAATATTGAAAGAGATTTAAAGTAATTTTGGGATAAAAGTATTAAGGTTGAAGCTTAGAATATGAACAGTGAGATATTGGATCATCAAAAGATTAGCTGTGTGTGTGTGTGTGTGTGTGTGTGTGTTATGCATACTTGTGATGTATACCTTGGGCTAGATGGGCAGTCAGAGAGGCCCCCTCCGATCAATCGGCTGGTCATGTCAAGCACTAGCACTTATATGATTTTCCCAACCCTATTGCCCTTATGGCAAGCCCCAACCCTTTCCATCTTATGGGTGCTAGAAGGCAGTGACTGAGGGTCTACATGTCCTGGGTATGACGTTAAACTCTATCTGATGGTGAGGTTCCAGTTTTGGAGGTTTGGGAAATGTGGAGCACCCCTTCATCACTCTGACCCGGAGTGGTAGTACCTGTTAGGGTCCCATCTATGGGTTAAATAGAAAAATATGAGTTTATAAAAAAAATTGTATTATCCATTAAGAATTGATTTATTTCAAAACTTTATCGGCATTAAATGACCCACCGAGGTTGATATGCCGTAAAACAAAACAAACAAACTTGTGATGTAATGGTTATCGTTGTAAGAAATGAACTCAAATTCAAATTCTGGACAAAACTACTCCATCGTCTCGTAGACGGATGCCAACAACTACAACAGCAGCAGCAGCCTGTGTAATAGTTATTGGTGTAGGAAATGGACACAGCGATTCAAATTCTGGACAAGGCTATTTGCATTTCGCATAATGCTAATACCATCGTGAAAGACATTTATTTTCCAGGTGTCCCACCAGGCTGGATTTCCATAAAGTCTTTTTAACACTGGGTTTACCAACCCATTTATTTGCCATGGATAGGATGTAACTCAAGGTTGCAAGTAAGGGTTAAAATTGCTATTCAGAAATAATAGATCTGTGAGACTAGCTTGCTAAATATTATACCATGATAGGATGCAACATGCCCAATTACAGAGTTTGCTTTTTTTTGTTCACAGTCCTATTGAATACCCTTGGGAAAGGTACACATCTAACTATTTTTCCTCTAGCTGTGGGTAAATTATAGGGTAGACTAGGCTCTTTAACCTTGGTAAGGCAACTGGTCAAGAAGGAAACTCTGAATTCAAATCTGCCTTAAAATTAACCTTGTGTCACGTCCTGCTCATGTGGAGGGGTTGAGTAAATATATATACATAGGTAATTCTGTTGCCTAATCTTTAAAAAAAAAAAAAAATTTTGCATAACATACTCTTCTTTTTTGTCAAGGCACTTAATTCTGTGATGAATATGACATGACATAAAACCTTATTCTGTGAAAATTTTGAATTTAACAGACAATAAGTACATGTCAGGCTACAGACTTATTGATCCTCTCTCATTTATGTATTTATGCTCTCATCACAAATTTAGGCATAAATGCATCTCTTCTTTCCTCTAGCTATGGATAGATAGTAAGACAGACTGGGTTCTTTAGACTTGGTTAGGCAACCAGTCTAGAAGAAGGAAAACTCTGAATTCCAACTAGTTTTATTCTGCTTAAAAATTGAACTTACAAGGTGTGTCAAAAAAGTATTGAGATTGAAGGTTCTTTTTGACACACCTTGTATTCTGAAAAAATGAATGTTTCATTCATTGTTCATTTCTATCTTGGTAAGCTTCTTACTGCTTCAATCTCGATACTTTTATGACACACCTTGTATGTCACATCCTGCTTGTGGTGGAGGAGGGTTTGTTGGGTAAATACAGACACATTATTGTGTGTCCATTTTTATGTCTTTATTTTTCAAGCTTTGATGAGTTTTCTCATCGAGGGTTGAGACTTTAAGGTTTAAAAATAAAATTTAAATTATTTTTAACCAAAAAACATTTTTATGTAAATTTTTAAGACATTCCAATCTAGAATGTGAGAGTTAGTTGGACTTCTTGTGCCAGCTGTTATTTTCCCTTTCATCATTCCCGCCCTTGTCGGCTGGGGCGTTAGAATGCACGACTGCACAGGAGTAAAACTCCCCCAATAGGGCCACCTGTTGGTCGTGGGTGGCGACCCGTGATGCTTAAGAATAGAAGCCAGGTGGTTGAGCAGTCCATGACTTGCAATACTCTACTTTGGCCCTTTCTTGGGCAAGATGGGCAGTCAGCGAGGCCCTCTCCGATCAATTGGCTGGTCACGTCAAACCCTAGCACCTATATGATTGCCCCAACCCTATTGCCCTTATAGCAAGCCCCAACTCTTTTTATCATATAGGTGCTGGCTGAGGGTCTTCATGTCCTGGGAATGACGTTAAACTCTATCTGATGGTGAGGTTCCTGTTTTGGAGGTCATGGGAATGTAGAGCACCCCTTCATCACCATTGCTCCCTGATCCACTTTGACCCGGAGTAGGTAGTACCTGTTAGGATCCCATCTATGGGTTAAATAGTAAAGTGTTTATAAGAATATTGATTATCCATTAAGAAAAAAAATTATTTCAAAAACTTTGTCAGCATTAAATGACCCATGGAGGTTGATGTACCATAAAACAAAACAAACAAAAAACCTTTCATCATTCATATAACTGTGATCTGAAGAAGACTAATGGTTTATACAATGCCTTCTATTATTGTTTTTATTTTATTTTTAAAATAATTTAATTTGGATTATATTGTATAAACACTATAATGTCGAAACAGGCGCTTGTCAGCACAATCTATACTATTATTTTTCCTTTTTTACAGATTGTCAGATATAATTCCATTTTTGTATACACACATTGATATCTGCATTGTTAAACAGATTGATTATTATTTGGATTTTTCAAACTATTGTCTTTGTAAAAAAAATGTTTCAGCCGATGTGTCCTCTGGCCTTCTTCAGGTGTTTCTTGTCAAACTTGGGAAACCTTGTATTAGTGGGAGCCTTCACAAAACTTCAAACTGAACCCTTTATTCAATCCACAGGAGTGGACTATTCTCATTCCGTTAACCATGACTGGGTACAAGTGTTTAGGACAACTGTATGAAAAATCCAAATAATCCAAGCCTCGTCTAAAAAATTCTCAAGCCTTATCTCAAAAATTCAAATAGATTGATTAAACTCTATCTGATGGTGAGGTTCCAGGTCTAGGGAATGTGGAGCACCCCTTCATCACCATTGCTCCCTTTACCCTATAAACTTATCCCTTAAACTGATTTCCAATCCACTTAGCAACAAACAACTACAAACAACCTACTGTCAAAATCAAGAAAAATCCTTGAAAAAAAGACATAACAATAAATTTGACCATCCCTCGCAACCTACAGCTTGGCATAAAATAACCCCGGATGGGTTGACATGCCATTAAATCAATCAATCAAAAAAATAGAAAAATTCTGTCAAAATTGAGACAGCACCCATCATTTGTGTTTTTGGAATTCAATGTCAATTTCATGGTATTATTTGGATTATTCGGACTATTGTCCTTATCTTTATTGTGATCTACACAATGTTTCGGTCGAAGTACTCACCGGCCTTCTTCAAGTATTTCTTGTCATTTTTAATATGAGGCTTGATAATTTGTATTATTTGGATTTTTTGGACTATTGTCCTCCTCTTTATTGTTATCTACACAATGTTTTGTCCGATGTGCACTCCAATTGGACACATAGTTTAGTGGATATATAGACGTTGAGTTAATACAATTCTAAGAGACAGTTATCTCCAGGCTGCAGGTTCAATCCTGGTCAAGGGCGACAGTAACAGAATAGTAGTTTAAACAGCTTAAAACTTGTACCCAGTCATGGTTAACAGAATGAGATCAGTCTACTCCGTGGATTGAAGGCTCCTGAGTTCGAAGAGAAGATTCCCAATTTTGAGGAGGGGATTCCTGAATTTGACAGGAAATACTTAAAGAAGGCCAGTGGGTACTTTGACCAAAACATTGTGTTGATAACAATAACAATAGTCCAAATAATACAAATAATCAAGCCTCATCTCAAAAAAATCAGAGAAATAGTCAATTTCTTTGCTAATAGCATTTTTCTTGTGAAAGACTTTTGGTCAAAATAAGTCTTTTTTGGAATGGTTTTAAGATCAGTTCAATAGTTCATTGATTTCTTGATACCAAAATTCAAATGTTTTCTTTAGCTTTTTGAACTTTTGTAGAATATTCACATTTGGTTTCACTTTCATTTTAACAGTTTTTTTTTTTTTTTTTTTTTTTTTTAATAATGATAATATAATTGATTCTGTGAATGATTTTGACCACAAATTTTGTAGATATTTGAAAGATGACACACTGACTATAATGATGGGTTTTGTTAGTTTTAATACTATATTGTAAGTTCGTTTTTTTTTCTCTCCCCAAAACTGAATGTTTGACAGAATACTGACAGTTGACCATCATGTAAAATATCACATTATATATCAAAGTAATTCTCAGATTATCTTCTATTAACTCTTAACATCCGCCTCATTCCACCCGGTCAGAAGTCACATTCATTTTCCTAATCTACCCCAAATGATAGCCCTTGTTTAAATGTAATATTAAACATATTTAGAAGTCTTTGATTTAAGGGAAATAACAGGTAACTTTAAATGAAAAGGCCATTTTTAGCCATTTATCGATAAATGGTTATAGGAATTGGGCTCTGGACTTAGAAAATTATCAACAGGATGTTAATAGTTAAGGATATGGTGCTTTTTAAAAAGAAAATTTTTTAAAATTTAGCTTATACTTTTTGAAGGAACCTACATCATCTTTCGTTGGTAGTTGTTTCGCTTCCGAGGCTTGAAGAAGAAAAAAAACAACCTACATGACATAGTATAAAGTCTCTACTAATAAAGTGTTCAATTTTGAGAATATTGATAAAGATTATCCTCTTTAATTTTGCAATGCAAACTAACGACTAAAATTTAGGTTAAAAAAAAAAAATTGATATTTTTTGTTTTCGGCTGTTTGAAGCAAAATACCATTTTAAATCATTGTAAAAAATAATTCAATGGATAAAAACCCATGAAAATTACATATTTAAAAAGATTATTTTATTTTCTTTCCAACCATATAAATATTTTTAAGATTGGATCAGAAATACTCGAGAAATTGCGAATTAAACTGATTAAGGCCGCAAATTTTTCAATGTCCGCTGATTTCAGCTAACTGCTGGCAATGCTAATTTAAGAGAAAGTTTTGGAACTGATATCCAACCAAGCACCAACTTTTATTGCAGTGCAATAATAATAATAAATATTAATAGATAATAATTCCAGTTAAAAACTGCATTTTTTTTTAAGGATATATTGAGAGGGTGGGTATGGTGGTATTCACTCAATAGGGGGGTTCGAAGCAAAATACTGTTTTAAATCGCTGTAAAAAAATAATTCAATGGATAAAAACCCATGGAAATTACATATTTAGAAAGATTATTTTCTTTTGTTTCCAACCATATAAATATTTTAAAGATTAGATCAGGAATACTCGAAAAATTGCAAATTAAAGCGATTGCAGTCGTAAATTTAATGCATGCTGGGAGGTTGTTTACGTATTAAAAAAATTCTAAGGTCCCCCACCCCCTTAAATTCAACCTTTGACCTGAAAGGTCTGAAGGTTAACCATCATGTAAATATCACATATACCAAAATAATTCTGAGACTATCTTCTATTAAGAATATAGTGTGTGTAAATTCATGAAATAATGAAATAATTGACTTTTTAGTGAGTTTATTAAACCAAATAATATTCTTAAAAAATTTATTGGCACTGAGTAAAAATCCTGATAATTTGCATGCATATACTCATTCTTATACCGTTAATGTTAGCTTCCTTTCTGGTCTTTTGTCCCAGGCAATGCCAGAAACTCCTGCTAGTCTTCAGTTAACTTATTATCAATCTTATTATCTCTATTTCAGTATGTACTTTCATTTTAAGCAGTTATAAGAATAGGCAAGTAAGTCAGCAGAGCGGCCTAATGTCGGTATCAGCCATATAATGAGGGAGTCTATCCCCTTTTCACTAGTGCTAGACCAAGGAGATTATTTTAGTGTCAAAGTTGGAGCGCTATATCTACCATCAGCTCCTCACTTTACTGTATCGAACCAGGAACCTTGTGATTCCCAGGCGGATACTTACCGACTGAGCTAAGCTGGCTTTAAATATAAGAATAGTCCAGGTTAAAATTGTGGTAAGGGTAACACATTTGGTTTGGTTTGTTTTGTGGCATATCAACCTCGGTGGGTCATTTAATGTCAACTAAGTTTTGGATTTGTAGCAGTAGTTTGGTAGAGAAAAAATGTATATATGTAGAGATTTTAACTATTGTTCAATTACTCAAAAATATGAGTACAATCCCACTTCTTTTAGGAAGTGTAAAATCCTGGATGGCCTTATTCTTGTGAAAAGTTTTTTCAAATTACTTGCTTGGTAGTATTTTGTTCACACTAGATCAAAGTATACACACTCTAACAGTATGTGTTTCACTGTAAATCTCTCTTGGCATGTAGTGCATATTGGAGATTCCGTGCCTTCTAGTAAATGATAATGGATGATGTAGGTGTGGCCTATGTGACGGTAGGTCTGCACAATCTGTTCTCTTCTATTTTTGTTGTATTTTAGGTTCCATTCTCCAATGGTAGGTTTAATGTTTTGAAGTTTGTTATTAATGAGTGCATTCCAAATGATTTTGCTATAGATGACTACATTGGATCAAAATGAACCTCTAGTGTTACATAATTTTGTGAAAAGTTTTTTCAAATTACTTGCTTGGTAGTATTTTGTTCACACTAGATCAAAGTATACACACTCTAACAGTATATGTTTTACTGTAAATCCCTCTTGGCATGTAGTGCATATTGGAGATTCCGTGCCTTCTAGTAAATGATAATGGATGATGTAGGTGTGGCATATGTAAAGGTGGGTCAGCACATCTTATTTTCTTCTATTTTTGTTGTGGTTTTTTAAGACCTTGTTTTTCCTATGCAGGTATCATTGGGGAATGAGAAAAGTTTTGGTGGGCCAGGCTTTGGACTAGAAATGAAGTTGTTTTCTTTTAGACAAAACTGGTGGACTTTGCTTTACAAGACCAATGCTCTTATTATAAAATGGGGGTGGGGTTCGTAAATCATAGCCAGTGTGTGGGTGGGGGGGGGTATAGGTTTTATTATGGAAGAATATGTAATTGACAGACTAAGTTCAAATTCCAACAAAGGGAATGTTTTTTCATTCATTTCACAATAATCCTCTTAGGAAATCTCTTCCCTCAGCTATAGGTAAAATATTAATATAGGAAGCACGTGGTGTAATGGTTAAAGTCATGGGAAATGGACTTGTCGCCCCGAGTTCAAATCCTGGACATGGTAATTGCATTTCATTTAGCGCTAATACTCTTGGGAAAGGTATGAATCCTACTCTCCCTCCAGCTATGGGTAAATAGCAGGGTAGACTGGGCTCTTTTAACGTGGCTAGGTAACCAGTCTAGGAGAAGGAAAACTCTGAATTCAAACCTGTTAAACTGCGCTTAATAAATTGACCTTGTGTCACATCCTGCTCGTGTGGAGGGGTTGGTAAATATACATATATAGGTAAAATAGTAGGGCAATCTGAGCTCTCTAGCCCTGGTAGTGGCATCTATTTTAGAAGAAAGACAACTTTGAATTTAAAACTCCAACCAATATGTCATGGGCCAGTATGATAGGATAAGGTCTATTAACCCTTAAAGATCTTGGTGAAGGGCTATTAAAAGGGAAAGCACTGGCAAACTATTCTTGGGTAATATTGTTAAGTCTATAAATTAGCAGCAGTGTGGAGAGGGGGGATTTGCTACTTGAGCAACAGCTCATCCTTCAGCTCATCCTTCATATGAACCCGCCCAGGCTATGTAGATCCAAAGAAATTTGGACACCATACCATCTTTTGTAGACTGGATGATGCCAACACATAGATTTGAAAAAAAAAAAATGTTCACTCTTTTTGCTTTTTCTTTCTCTTTTTCTTTTTCTAAATTTCTTTTCTTTTTCCTTGTGAACTTTTTGTCTTTGGTCTTTCTTTTGTCTTTGGTCTTTCTTTTTGGTCTTTGGTCTTTCTTTTGGTCTTTTGGTCTGTCTTTTTGGTCTTTTGGTCTGTCTTTTGGTCTTTTGGTCTGTCTTTTGGTCTTTTGGTCTTTTTTGGTCTTTTGGTCTGTCTTTTTGGTCTGTCTTTTTGTCTGTTCTTTTGGTCTTTTTTGGTCTGTCTTTTGGTCTGTCTTTTTGGTCTTTTTGGTCTGTCTGTCTTTTTGTCTGTCTTTTTGTCTGTCTTTTGTCTGTCTGTTTTTGGTCTTTTTGGTCTGTCTTTTTGGTCTTTTTGATCTTTTGTCTGTCTTTTGTTTTGGTCTTTTTGTCTGTCTTTTTGGTCTTTTTTGGTCTTTTTGTCTGTCTTTGTCTTTTTGGTCTTTTTGTCTTTTTGGTCTTTTTGTCTTTTGTCTTTTTGGTCTTTTTGGTCTTTTGTCTGTCTTTTTTGATCTTTTTGTCTTTTGGTCTGTTTTTGATCTTTTTGTCTGTCTTTGATCTTTTTGGTCTTTTGGTCTGTCTTTTTGATCTTTTTGGTCTTGGTCTGTCTTTTTGATCTTTTTGGTCTTTTGGTCTGTCTTTTTGATCTTTTTGGTCTTTTGGTCTTTGCTTTCAATTTTACTCTCTCCTTTTTTCTTCTTTTGGCTCCAAACAATATGTCATGGGCCAGCATGACAGGATAAGGTCTATCAATCCTTAAATACCTTGGAGAAGGGCTATTAAAAGGGAAAGCCATGGCAAACTAGTCTTATGTAATATTGTTTAGCCAATCCTGAAAGTTAAAATAAAAATGAATCTAAGTGTGAATGGACGACACTAAAGAAAAGTAAATGTCAATTTTTTGGTAATCAAAGAGAAAATATCAAATTCAAAGTTTATAAATAACTCTGCAATTATTACTGTTCTCAACATAACAGAGATCTTCTTTTGAAAGGAAATGTTGAGGACCCCTCCTTCCCCTCCACCATAATGTCTGGTCTGGTGCTAACAATTTTTGTAATAGACAAGGAAGGAATTAAATGGGCACAAAATGTGTCTATTGTAGAAAATCATTATCATCAGCAGCAGCAGGGTAAAGAATGAATTTTAATTAATCCTGACCAATAATCTTATGCTGTCTGGACAGTTTAAAGTGCTAATGGGATTTCTCTTTCTCTTTCTCTTTCTTTCTTTTCTCTTCTCTCTTTCTTTTCTCTTCTCTTTTCTCTTTCTCTTTTTCTCTTTCTTTCTTTTCTCTTTTTTTCTTTCTCTTTCTTTCTTTCTTTTTCTCTTCTTTTTCTCTTTCTTTCTTTTTTCTCTTTCTTTCTTTTTTTCTCTTTCCTTTTTCTTTTTTCTCTTTCTTTTCTTTTTTCTCTTTCTTTCTTTTTTCTTTCTTTCTTTTTTCTTTTCTTTTCCTTCTTTCTCTTTTCTCTCTTTCTCTTCTCTCTCTTTTTCTCTTCTCTCTTTTTCTCTTCTCTCTTTTTTTCTCTCTTTTTTCTTCTCTCTCTTTTCTCTTCTCTCTTTTTCTCTCTCTCTCTTTTTCTCTTCTCTCTTTTTCTTTTTCTCCTCTTTTTCCTTTTCTCCTCTTTTCTTTTTTTCTCTTTTTCTTTTTTTCTTTTTCTCTTTTCTTTCTTCTCTTTCTCTTCTTTCTCTTCTTTCTTTTTTCTCTTTCTTCTTTTTTTCTTTCTTTCTCTTTCTCTTCTTTCCTCGTTTTCTTTCTCTTCTTTCTTTCTCTTTTCTCTTTCATCTTTTCTTTCTCTTTTTTCTTTCTTTCTTTCTTTCTCTTTTTTCTCTTTCTTTCTTCCTCTTCCACCACCCCACCCCCCCACACCAAAATATAAATTTTCTCTTTTTTTCTCCTCTTCCCTTTCACTTTTTCTTTCTTTTTTTTTTTTCTTATAATGTTACATTTTTCTCTTTAGAATTTTTAAGTCTGATCTGATGACCTTTTCAAATAACATGGCTTGTTTTTTGTTCCTCCTAAAAAAAGAAAAAAATCCCATTATTTAAGAATACATTGTTTTGATTTATTTGAATAGTTTATCATAAAGCCAGCAATAGATCAAATTGTATATACGAACAAAAAAGTTTTAAGAATATGTATTTTATACGGGATTATATTTTAATTTGCTGGATCAACATTTTTTTAAAGTGGGGATTTCCAATTTTACAAGTTGTATAAAAGTCAGTCCAACAGAGCACCTGCTAGGAATCAGCAAGGTTCTGGTTTCAATAAACTGGTCCCTTCCCATGCCATCTTGGCAACATGAATCACAACAGCTGTTGACACCCCCATGTCTATGGTAATTTCTTATTTTGGGTTGGTTACAGGCCGCCAGTCCTAATCCCGAAAGCTGATACATGGCAATGTCGTTCAAGCAGTGGTAGGAAGGGGGGGGGG
>CM042180.1:19971298-20042173 GCA_023376005.1 Doryteuthis pealeii | reverse complement strand
GAGAGAAGATCACAAGATATGCTGTCATGTTAATGATTAAAATTTACCAAATTAGATTTTTCCATGATGTAAATTTGCTATGAAACATGACGAGGATATTCTGCAGATGCTTGTTGTTGCTTATTCACTTAAATTTATAATTTAAATAATTTTAATTTAAAAGCTTCTTTTGTGTGAAAGGAATTTTAAAGCTTTAATTCTGCATTATTATTACTGTGGGGATATATAAATACCATTCGAAAAAATGAATTTTTCTTTTCTTTTTTTTTTTTTTTTTTTTTTTTTTTTTTTGCGTGTGTGTGTAATATATATATTATAAATAAAAGGAAAATTAAAATAAGTCTGACATAAGTATAGAAAAATGTGGGGAAAATGTTCAGGGGATATGTTTATTTTTTAATAAATAGTTCTGCCTACATTCAAGTGTTTCAGTTCTTATATATAGTGGATATATTAACCCTCTTCAGGGCAAATATTATGGAGTGATGCCATAAAGTTCCTTCAAAAATGTTTTTTTCCAAGTAAGATGAAATCTATTATTATACTAAAACTGAGTGAATCACTGATTGTTTCCTTAAAGGCTTTTTTCCTATTTGGTTTATTGACTAAAATGAAATACTAAAATATTCCTTACTTCTGGGATTGAAATACGTTTAAAAAAAAAAAAGAAGAAAAAATTTCATTGTTTTAATTAGCAGTTATTTGCAATTAAGTCAAAAAGTAAACCCATCTCTCCCTTATCACTTGCCTATCAATTTCTACCCCTCTCTATATATCTTCATTCACCTCGCTATTTATATTTTTAGTATCTCTGTGGGAGCAATTTAGAAATCTTGGAGAGTCACTAGCAGTCAAGAGAAATCTGTTTACCACTCCCTTAGTTAATGATAACAATTCCCGACCTTCCCTTTCACTACTGTCATGGTAAAAATTATTAACTGTGTGTGTGTGTATATTTTTTATTTTTTAATTTAACTATCAAAGAAGTATAAGAACATTTTACATTATTTTCAAAAGGTTTTTCACTACAGTTTTGTTTGTCAATTAAAATTATGGTGAAGTAAATAGAGAGGAATTATTTTTGATATACATAAAAAAAAAAAAAAAAAATGATTCTCAGTCATCCTCATAACTTAGGTTCTCAACTCTTTAGCTATTAATAGAATTTCAAGAATCAGGTCCATTTAGATTTGAATTTGGTCAAACTTTCACTTTCCTAGAGATCTTAGAAAATGATTTTAATGATTAAAAAAAAAAAAAAAAAAAAAAAAAAAAATTCTAGTCCTATTTCTTTTTTTTAAATTACTTTGCTTTGCAAACTCTTTTCGTTTCTGATCATAATTATCTACCCAGAGCTCAATGGGTGACCCACGTGCCATGTTTTCTAATATTATATATAATATATATATATATATACAGTGTGGGATTGTCACTGTTTCAGCTTTTACTGGAATGGTGTGCCAAAGGCAGTATTATTGGTAGAGTGCTCAATATAAAATAGAGCCATTTGTAACATCTTCACCTGATGATTGCTATCGCATGAAACCAATATGGTTGTGAATGTTCCTTTGTCACCAAATAAATAGATATGTAAAACCTTTATATGTTTATTTTATCATATTTTATATATATAAAAGGATATGAAAACACACAATATGCTGTTGTTTTCATATCCTTTTATCTATACTTATACTGTCGGATTCATTTCCTTTTCCTTTACATATTTATTTTTGATGATGAGGCTTATTCCATGAGGGGTTAAACTGTAATTTAAGGGTCATATGCAGTGAGAGTTCGATGTGCGTAGTACCAGTATGTGGATGGACAGAGCAATATAGTGAATAAATAAAGGAAAAAACTTTAAATTTCCTTCATGTAATAATTTATCTCCGCTGCAAAATGCTGCATCATCAGACACTGTTTCTAAAATCCAACCCCTTATTGTGGCAGAGTGGTGTAAATGTGTAGTACCAGTAGGTGGATGGACAGAGCAATATAGTGAATAAATAAAGGAAAAAACTTTAAATTTCCTTCATGTAATAATTTATCTCCGCTGCAAAATGCTGCATCATCAGACACTGTTTCTAAAATCCAACCCCTTATTGTGGCAGAGTGGTGTAAATGTGGTAGTGTCAGAGCCATGCCATCAGGAACAGGTCTGGCATCCAATGGTATTAGGTTCACAATCCGGCCAAAGGAATCCATGTGAAAATTTCAAGAGGCATCTGCATTGGAAAGCAGTAGTTAATTTTGGTTCTTTTGTCCCTGCGTCTGCTGGATAATCTGTGGCAAACAAGGGTGTCTGTATGTGGGGATTTGTGGACCGCTTGTATACTTCATATTCCCATGATACTTCATTTCTGATGCAGCCAGCTCAACCCACCCCAGGTGAATGCTGCCACGAGGCTAGACTGATAATTCAATTTCTGATTTTAATTTCTACTTCTTTAATAATCTTCAACACGCGCACGTTTTTATTGTCTTTTGTGGTCTTTATCAGTTTCAGCTGGTATCGAACCAGGGATCTTGTCATTCCAAGCTGGACACTCTACCTACGTATATCAGCTGATTTCGTATTGGGAAATGAACTCTCTCTCTCTCTCTCTATCTATCTATCTATCTATCTATCTATATATATAAAAAGTAAAGTCGACTGAGTGGCCTATTGTCGGTATCAGTCAGACGAGGGAATCTATCCCCTTTTCACTAGCGCTAAACCGGGGAGATTGTTTTTGCATCTGAGGTGGAGCGCCACGTCTACCATCAGCTTCCCACTTTACTGCACAGGTCCCTGTGCTACTCATACACTGGGTTGTTGAGGGCCGGAATTGAACCCGGAAGCTTGTGGTTCCGAGCCGGATGCTCTATCAACTGAGCTAAGCCTGCCCTATATATATATATATATATATATATATATATATATATATATATATATATATATATATATATATATATATATAAGTAAACAAATGATGTGTTTATTTTTGATATAGCCTTTTTTAGCCGACAATTTTTGGAGGATATGTGCTTCATTGAAGTCATACCTAATTTTGAAAATTAATTAGTTAATAATTAATGAATTTAGGCGGGCATATATGTTCAAATGTAAGGCTAAACAAATCGAGAAAATATCAATCCCTGTATGTACATTTCGACCTATTAGGTCTCATCAGCAAGGTCGAGGTTTCGAGTCACACACGGAGCAGTCTCTCATGTCTATAACCTTGCTGATGAGACCTATTAGGTCGAAATGTATATACAGGGATTGACATTTTCTCGATTTGTTTAGCCTTACATTTGAACATATATGCTCGCCTAAATTCATTAATTATTAACTAATTAATTTTCAAAATTAGGTATGACTTCAATTAAGCATATATATATATATATATGTGTGTGAAGAGAGGAAATAAATCCGACGGTATGTAATATATCAAGAAAATTGAAAAAACACAGGTTTAAATGGGTTAAGTGGTGAGTTTATTGGCCGACGCTGCAGTGTTTCGATCTATTAAATAGATCATCTTCAGGGCATAAGATAAGAAATTATATATCACAGAAAGATGAGAAAAAGTGAGTGGTAATCCTTCTTATTCAGTCTGTTTAAAAAATTTTCTGAAGTTTGAAAAAAAGGAGACGGTTTTGAAATATGACATCAAATATTCTATTTTAAGGTGTGAGTATGTAACGCTGTTAGTGTGTGTATTGAAAGAAAAACATTGTGCATTTTTTAGGTATGTGGTTGTGTGTGTGTGTGTGTATAAATTTTTTTTTCTGTAGCGATAAACGACAGGAAGTGAAAGCTCAAGGTTGTGTGTGTGTGTGTGTGTGTGTGTGTGTGTGTGTGTGTGTGTGTTGGTAAGAGGTAGGGGAGAGGTGTTGTGTATATTGGTAAGAGGGGTATAGGAGAGATGTCATGAAAAGGAATTTTCATGTTTTATATTAAGAGAGGAGATGGAAGTTTGGGTGTGTGGGGGGGATTGGGGATTTAAAAATGAAAAGATATTATTTTATTTTATTTATTTTTTGTTAGAAAGAGTATTGTATTGTTGTTTTATAGTTAGTACTGATTATTTGACGATTAATATATATTAATATTACAATTACGTATAAGTGAATGAATTATTGTTATTATTATTGTTATTATCATTGTTATTATAGTTTGTATTTTATTAAATCTAAATACATTATTATAATTATATATATATAATATACATATATACATATAATATATATACACATACACACACACATATACACACATATACATATATATACATACATATACATATATATATACACATATACATATATACATTTATATACACACACATACACGCATATACATATATATATATATATTTATTTTATTTTATTTTATTTATTTTTATTTCTATTTTTTTTAAAAATTTTATTTAAAAAAAAATATTGTTATAAAGATAATTGTTGTTATAGTATATTATAATTATTATTTTATTATAATTTTTATTGAAATGTTGTTATTGTAATTTATATTATTATAATTATTGTTATTATTAATATTATTATTATAATTATTACTTATATTTTTATTATTGTTGTTGTTATTATTATAGTTATTAGTATTATTGTTATTATAATTTTTATTATTATTAAATTATTGTTATTATTATATTGTTATTATTATAATTATTCTGATGATAATTGTGTTTATGCAAATAGTGTTAGTGTGGTTATAATTATGTGGAAATAATTATTGGTTAATAAGGATGTATATTTTTGATTATTATTTTTATCAGTGGTTATATTATAATTGTGTCAATGGGGAGTGTAAATGTGTTGGGGGTTTAAAAATAAATAAAATAAAATAAAATAAATATATATATGTATATGTGTGTATGTGTGTATGTGTGTGTATATAAATGTATATATGTATATGTGTATATATATATGTATATGTATGTATATATATGTATATGTGTGTGTGTATGTGTATATATATTATATGTATATATGTATATTATATATAATTATAATAATGTATTTAGATTTAATAAAAATACAAACTATAATAACAATAATATAACAATAATTCATTCACTTATACGTAATTGTAATATTAATATATATTAATCGTCAAATAATCAGTACTAACTATAAAACAACAATACAATACTCTTTCTAACAAAAAATAAATAAAATAAAATAATATCTTTTCATTTTTAAATCCCCAATCCCCCCACACACCCAAACTTCCATCTCCTCTCTTAATATAAAACATGAAAATTCCTTTTCATGACATCTCTCCTATACCCCTCTTACCAATATACACAACACCTCTCCCCTACCTCTTACCAACACACACACACACACGCACACACACACACACACACACACACACACACACACAACCTTGAGCTTTCACTTCCTGTCGTTTATCGCTACAGAAAAAAAAATTTATACACACACACACACACACACAACCACATACCTAAAAAATGCACAATGTTTTTCTTTCTATACACACACTAACAGCGTTACATACTCACACCTTAAAATAGAATATTTGATGTCATATTTCAAAACCGTCTCCTTTTTTTTCAAACTTCAGAAAATTTTTTAAACAGACTGAATAAGAAGGATTACCACTCACTTTTTCTCATCTTTCTGTGATATATAATTTCTTATCTTATGCCCTGAAGATGATCTATTTAATAGATCGAAACACTGCAGCGTCGGCCAATAAACTCACCACTTAACCCATTTAAACCTGTGTTTTTTCAATTTTCTTGATATATTACATATATATATATATATATATATATATATATATATAGCCTGATTCCTATTCTTATAACTTTTTTCTCTTAATGGCTCAGTAATGCAATGAATGGATAAATGAAACTGTAAAAATGTGAAACGTAAACAGTGATTTATAAAATATCTTTACTTTATTGCAAGTAGTCTTGTGTTCGTTCTTATATGTCGGCCATTAAGTAGTTATGTTGGTGATTTGTGGTAGGATGCTCTACCAACTGAGCTAACCAACCCTTCCTCATGAATCAATTTGGAAGTAAACAATACTTAATCAATAGTTATTCTTTAATCTTTGTTATTTTATACTAGTTTATCTAAGTCTTATATAGTACTGTTAATTTTTAAATGGTAATTTCAAAGTGAACACACACACACACACATATATATATATATATACATACATACTGTGATGAAGGTCGGCAAAATCTGTGTACGGAACATTTTATGCATTTTTCCTATTATTATTATTATCATCATCATTTCAACTCCATCTGATTATTTTAATAATAATAATAACGTAAGTCCGTATACATTTTGATAAACAGACCGAAACACGTCAGTGATATCGATTTAAAGTGATATCGATAAAATTCATTTTTATCCATCTACATTTCTTTTCTTTACTCATTTTTTCCTCATATATATATATATATATATATATATATATATATATATATATATATATATATATATATATGACTAGAAGCGGCTACCCGGTTAGTCTCACAGATCCATTATTATTGAATTGTGAGTTGGATCCCCGCAGGATGTCCTATTAAAATCTCCATGTAAGCAAAAGACCTTGCATTGATCCAGCCACTCTAAAAGAAAAATTAATGTCTCCTATTTACAATATTAAATGTAAAAAAAACAAAAAATTCCATGCTGTTAGGATTTAAATTTTATTTTTTAATTATCTTCACAAATATAAATAAAATCTTCATTATTTTTGCACAAAAAGCAAAATCTGGTGATAGTGAATGTGTGTGTATATATATTTACTTTGGCTTTGTTTTATTTTCGTAGTTTCTTCCGAACATACATACATACACACAACTGTCCTTTATATGTGTATAGAAAATATATATATATATATATATATATATATATATATATATATATATATATATATATAGATTTAAACCTTGCATAGTTGGCTATTGTCAGTATTAACTGAACGGGGGGGGGGGTTATATCCCTTTTCCCATTAGCGCTAGATCAGGTTGATTTTTTTTCTTCTTTTTGCACAGATTGGATTACCCAAGCTGTGCTACTCAAACACTAGTTGGTGAGGGTCAGTATCAAACCCCTGTGATTCCTAGGTGGATGTTCTACCGACTGAGCTAACTGACCCTTCCTCATGAATCAATTTGGAAGTAAACAATAGTTAATTAATTACAGTATTAGAAATGTCTTGAATATTAATGTTTTCTCAAAGATTTTTAATGCTTTAAAAAAGTAAAGTATTTGACAAGGGCCGGTATTGAACCTGGAACCTTGTGATTCCTAGTCGGAAGCTATACTGACTGAGCTAAACTGACCTATGCTTTAAATTGTGCTCAAACTTCCAAATGGTTTTGTGTTGCTTAAATGCCCAACGTAAAATTAAAATTAATTGGGGGGAAAAAAAAAAAAGAAGTTGTGCATTTTATTTGTAATATTGAAATTGTAATATTGAAACTGCCCCCATACGTCTGGCCTTGTGCCACGACTAATGATGCTAACAGCATTCAATCATTTGCTGCAAAGCATGATGGGACAGGTAGTAAAGAGACCCATCGGCCGACTGCACCTCTGTAAAGGGGTAATACTCCCCCAATGGGGTTACCTATTGGCAATAGGTGGTGATCCGTGATGCTTAAGTATGGAACCCTAATGGCTGAGCAATTCATAACATGCAACACTCCACTTTGGCTCTTACTTAGGCTAGAAGGGCGGTTGGAGAGGCCCCATCTGATCAATCGGCTAGTCATGTCAAACTCGAGCACCTATATGATTGTCCCAACCCTATTGCCCTTATGGCAAGCTCCTATACTTTTTATCATATATATATATATATATATATATATATATATATATTTACATATTTAACAACCCCTCCGTACGAGCAGGATGTGACACACGGTCAATTTCTTAAGTGGAGTTCAACAGGTTTGAATTCAGAGTTTTCCTTCTCCTAGACCAGTTGCCTAACCAAGGTTAAAGAGCCCAGTCTATCCTACTATTTATCCATAGCTGGAGGGAGAGTAGGATTCATACCTTTCCAAAGCACTAAGTGAAATGCTATTACCACATCCAGGATTTGAATTCTTTTTATCATATATGTGCTAGAAGGTAGTGGTTGAGAGCCCTAATGTCCTGGTTATGACATTTAACTCTATTTCATGGTTAAATTTCAGTTCTGGAGCTCTGGGGAATATGGAGCACCCCTTCATCACCATTACATCCAGGTTCAGTCTGCCCTGGAGTGGTAGTACCTGTTAGGGTCCCATCTACGAGTTAGATAAAAAATTTGTTTATTTAAAAAAAAAAAAAAAAGTTTAAATAAATTTCTACCAAGATATCGCTACAAATCTTTCAAAACTTCGCCGGCATTAAATGACCCACCAAGGTTTGATATGCCATAAAACAAACAAATAAGTGGTAAAATGTTGGCTTTTTTTTTTTTCTCTGAACAAATATCAGCTCTGCACAATGCTTTAAGCTGGACAAACAGTTGGCAATGTTGTGGGTGGTGTCTTGAAACTGGAGTGACTCCCCACACTCCTCATATAGATCTTCGGTGAGTAGAGTCTGCTTTGGTCAATATGTGGGGCACTTGTGATAGATTTTCTATCTTATAATGTACTCAGCTTATTGTCTCTATTAAATTCATGACCATATGTTTGTTGTGGATCAACACCAGTTTTGTCACCAAGGGGAAAGTGTATGGTGTTGAAAAACCTGAAACACCTAATGATTCTTGGATCAAGTTACTGGTGATATCATCAGTTGCATCTTCTAGATCAGGGATCACCAAACTTTTTTCACGGTGGGCTGGATAATTGAAAAAAATAAAGAGTACTGGCCACATTATTATTGTGTTCAATACTTGCTAACCAGAACCAAAGCTCTGAGAAAAATGTAAAACCATTTATCTTTTTATGTTATATTCATGGATGAGTGGTGTAAGATGCACATAAACAAATTTAACCATCATTATTGAAGTCGGTCTACTGTTAGTTTGAATAACAGCAGCTAAGTACAACTTAAGCAGTGTCCAAAACGGCTGGTATGTATAGAAATCAAGAATGACCCATTCATGAATTTGGGTGATTTGGGTCATTCCATTCCTTGAGTTCTGCTTGACTGCTTGATTTGAATGACATTGTGGAGTCCCATATATATCCTGTCATTCTGCAGTGGACCTTGTGACATTTGGGCTTGTATTTAAGTTACAACCGCCCGTTGCCCTGCCTTCCCAGTTCAACGGCAATTGGAACTTTAATTATTCTTCAATTTATTTTCAAAAACATTACAAATTAAAATACTGTTGACGGGCCTGATAAAATGCCTTCGCGGGCTGGATCCTGCCTGCAAGCTGTACTTAGGTGACCCCTGTTCTAGATAGAGTTCTTGACATGGTAATTAAATGTGGTCTAGATAAGCATTATAATATCAGATTTTAAAATAGAGCTGTATGATTTTGATTGGTCTTTCAACAAGTAACAGTAGGTGTGGTGCTCCACTTCAGAAAAAAAAATCTTCCTGGTCTAGTGCTAGTGAAAAGGAGATAATTTCCTTTGCTATCTGGCTGATACCAACAATAGGTCACTGCTGACTATACCTACTTTACTAAGTCCATGCTCAATAGATTTTTGGTATATTTTTTCTTCAAGAAAACATATCAACAGCTCTGTCGGCTGGGACATTAGAAAAAAACGACTGTAAGATACCCCCCTCCCAAATGGAGCTACCTCTTGGTCATGAGTGGCGACCTGTGATGCTTAAGAACGGAATCCTGGTGGATGAGCAGTCCATGACATGCAACACTTCACTTTGAACCTTACTTAGGCTAGACGGTCGGTCGGAGAGGCCCCCTCCAATCAATCGGTTGGTCACGTCATGCCCTAGTACCTATATGATTGCCCCAACCCTTTTTTCCTTATGGCAGACCCCAACCCTTTCTATCATATGGGTGCTAGAAGGTGGTGGCTGAGGGTTTTCATGTTTTGGGAATTAAGTTAAACTCTATCTGATGGTGAGGTTGCACTTTTGGGAATATGGAGCTCTCCTTCATCAGTGAACCCTGTTCCACTCTGACCCGGAGTGGTAGTGGCTGTTAGGGTCTCATATATGGGTTAAATAGAAAAAAATGTGTTAATAAAAAAAAATGAGTATTCATTAAGAATTTATTTATTTCAAAACTTTGTTGGCATTTAAATGACCCACTGAGGTTGATATGCCATAAAACAAACCAAACCAAACAAACCAATTATAATATCAAATTCTAAGATGGAGGTGTATGATTGTAATTGATCTTGATCGACAAGGCCGTGGAAGGCCACCTGTTCCCTACTCCTGAGGTTTTCACAGTACCAAATCGATATAATGTTGTATACACTTTCTTTACTTCTTACTTGCTTCTATATCTTGGACATCTATTCTTCTGGCCGGCTTTGCTTCTTCTATTATCTTGGTCTGGAATCTTCTAAGGTCTGGTCTAGCGTCTGGTGTTGACTTGGGGATTCCGGGTCTGGTTTCTGTGAGGGATTTCTCTTTATCAGAAGCCCAGTGTCATTGTTAGTTTTTAGGTAATAAACACAAGACTTCGATTTACGTTGATGTTACTTTATTTCCAAATCCCCAACCCAGACACCTGCGCAGTGAGACTTACATCTTTCAAGCTCGGCTTCTAACTTCTAACTGCTGAGTTACTTAGTATCCTTAAACCGGAAGACAGGGTCTTCTATGCCTTCCAATTCTCACGATTTATCCCCGGAAGGCAAGGTGAGAGTGAGGTCAAGCGTTGTCACTCATCCTACAAGGCCGTGGGCTGCACTAATCGCCATTATGTTTCTACACTACCCATATAAGTATTAGGGATCCAATAATTATGTAACACTGGCTTAGGTTATATTTCTCTGTATGTTAATGCACAAATTTCTAAGTTCTATTAAATCTAACCATTAGCTGAAACATTGTATATTATGGATACAACCGATTCAGGTTCAATCAGAAATTTCCATTCTATAAATGTGGAGCACCTCTTCATCACCTTTGCTCCTAGGTACACTCTGTTAGGGTCTCATCTTTTTTTTTTTTCCTTTTTTTTTTTTTTTTAATTGGGTATCCATTAAGAATGAATTTATTTCAAAACTTTGTCAGCATTAAATGACCCACTGAGGATGATATGCCGTAAAACAAAACAAACCATTCTATAAACAAATAACAATAAAGATGAGGACAATAGTCCGAATAACACAGATAATACTCATCATCAAGCCTCATCTCAAACATTCAGAGAAATACCATTCTATAAAGTTTCATTCTGAGGTCATTCTGATAAAGAGAAGTATATGAATACCAGTCGCCAGGATTTAGGTGTGGTGCTCCACTTTGTAGAATCTCCTGGATGAGGCTCCAGTGCTTACCTTTCAGTACTATTATTCTCGGGTTCACTCCGACTATATCTTGTATATTGTCAGAATTTTGCAGTCAATATGATTGATACAAGGGAAATGTATTGTTTATATGTTATTTTAAATGTATCCAACCGTCAACATAATCTTGATCATTTTTATTGCAATCTGACAGTTATTTTTCTCCATATAGACCTTATTCAATGGCTGAATGGAAACCCTTAAAACATAAGTGCAAAATTTTATCTAATGTTGTAGCTTCGGTTCTGAGCAAAATCTAAACTATCTTTTTTGTACAAATAATATTCAATATATGTAAAATGATAATAAAGAAAATTGTCATAGTTGCAATGCCACATTAGAATTTTCATACCTCTTGTTCTTGCTATGTATAAATCATATCATTAATAAGAATTGGTTAATTTTTAGATTCCCTTGGCCACAAAGCTTTTTTAAAACCAATTCTTATGAGTAGGGAAGCTCTAGAACTCATTTTACAGACAAAAATAGATTAGGAAGTATTTATATTTTTGCATTTCATTTTGGATGATTTGGATGGTCTCATTTTTAACCAGGGGGTGTTGCAAGATGATTATTACTTGCTGTCCATCGTATCCGATTCATCCAATATGTTCCGTCTCTGGTTGTGTCTTGCCAACTGCCTATGGGGATATTCAAGTCCTTCAGGTTTCTTTTGATGTTGTCTTTGTACCTGAGCTTCGGTCTACCGATTCTACGTGATCCCTCTCTCAGTTGAGACTACAGAATCTACTTTGTCAGTCTGTCATTCTCAAGTGAGTTTAAGTGGCCAGCCCATCTTGGGTTGCGCTGGACAAGTATGTCATGCATGTCAGGGTGTCCAGTTCTCTAACAAGGGTGGTCCTGTTTGAAACATGTTGCCACCACTTGACATTTGATACACTGCACAAGTGATGTATGTAGTAGACATGTAATCTGTGGGTATCTGCTTTGTGTACTTCTGTGCTGTACAGGAGGGTTGAGAGAACTATGGCACGGTATACTGCACATTTAGTTCTAAAGGAGATGTCTCTGTTGAACCAGACTTATCATCTTGCAAGACATCAATTGCAAGATCCACCCTGTCAGCTGGGGCATTAGAATGCACCTCTGCAGAGTGGTAAGACTCCCCCAATGGGGCCACCTCTTAGCCATGGGTAGCGACCTGTGATGCTTAAGGATAGAACCCAGGTGGTTGAGCAGTCCATGACTTGCAATACTCCACTTGCCCCAACCCTATTGCCCTTATAGTAATCCCAACTCTTTTTTTCTGTTATGGTATTTACAAAGTTTACACCGCCCTGTCGTGATGAGAAGGTGCTGGACCTTAGAAATAATGTGCTAGATGACCGATGAGCAAAGAGCTCTACCTTTTTACAGGTCTTGTTTTTCATTCTGTGGGGTGTCTGGCCACCCTCCTCACTAGACAAAATCTGTGGGTGGGGTTACTGTTTTAGTTGCCGGTGATCCCACTATGGAACGGGTACTACTTAGTTACATAGTACCATTAGCTCATTGAGTGATCTGACACTTTTAAGAAATACAAAATTTGGCGGATATGCAACACTAGATAATCAGGATTTACATTTTTTCATTTCATTTTGGCCGATTTGAATGGTCTCATTTTTAACCAGAGAGTGTTGCAAGATGATAACTATTGTACAATTAAGGAACATAAGTATTAATATATATAATAACCGATAAGACAACTTACTCATCTGTTACTCTAAGTTCCCTGCATTTCCACAATCATATAAAACTAGCAGGACCTGTGGATATACCACAATATGATAATTTAATTATTACATTTGATTTGTTTGCTTAAGAGCAATTGCAAAATAGTTCAATATATAAAAAGGATAATAATCTTGATTTAACTCTCTCACTCTTTTTTTTTTTTTTTTTTCTTTCATTCCTTTTCATTATGTTTGATTAAGACAGATTAGTGTTATTGCTTCCGTGCCCTCACTTCCTCTCTATCTTTCCTCTACTCTTTCTTTCTTATATTTTTTCTGTGTAGCATTTCCTTTTTTATCCAGATAATCAGGATTTACATTTTTTGCATTTCATTTTGGACGATTCAGACAGTCTGATTTTTAACCAGAGGGCAGGGTTCGATATTAATGTCGCCCCGGGGACGATAAAATTTACATCTGGAACGATCAATACGTCATCTGGGACAGTTTGCCGGGGACGGTAAAAATTTTTCCTAAAAGTTAGTACTACATTATATTGGCCGTCCAGTGATTGTCCGAATACTGACCTCAAAAAACGGTCTAGTTCTAGACTTAAAATTACTAATGGCAACAATACTGAAGAAATAGACACAGTCACACAGTATATATTTTTATGATTGGAAAATGTCTGCATAAAGATGGAAATAGAATAAATTTTAGTTTATGAAATTTTTATTTTATTATTCTTGATTATGAATAAATGTTTCTGTCAACTGCTTCAGCTTTTCTTAATGTTTTATTACATGTTATTATGCTACTGATGACTGACAAGTATAGATGATGCTAATGAATTTAACAAAAATATTTTGATTTCGGGACGGTCCAAACCCCATTTGGGACGGTGGATAATTTTTGTTCAGGGCGGTTATGAAAAAAGTTAGTGTTGGGGTCTGCCAGAGGGTGTTGCAAGATGAAAACGGTTGGAAAGTTAAGAAACACGAGGATTAATATATAGATAATTAGGAGTCTAGCTTTTAATTTTGTAAACCCCCCCCCCCTCGAATAAATAAAGATTTGCAACAATAATGTGAAAAATGATAATTGATTTTTCATTTTTCTGTGAGTTGATTTGAATGAGTGAAATGGAAGAATTATTTGTGAAACCCAATTGTTTAAGGATTTTTCCATGGCATTTCTATGTCCTTCATTATTTTGGTACAATTTAGAATCTTCTATTCCTGGTTTTGGTGTGGTTTGTAATACCCCCCTCTCTCCTTCACTCTTGTGCTGACCCACACTCACATAGGCCACACCTACATCACCCATCATCATTTACTAGAAGGCACAGAATCCCCAATATCCACTACATGCCAAGAGGGATTTACAGTGAAGCATATACTGCTGGAGTGTGTAGACTTTGATCTAGTACGAACAAAATACTACCAAGTAAATAATTTGAAAACCTTTCACAAAAATAAGACCATCCAGGATTTTACATTTCCTAAAAGAAGTGGGATTGTACTAAAAAATATGAGTAATTGAACAATAGTTAAAACCTATACATAAATACATTTTTTCTCTACCAAACTATCGCTACAAATCCAAAATTTAGTCAGCATTAAATGACCCACTGAGGTTGATATGCCATAAAACGAAACAAACCTAAACCTCACCTTGAGCTTATCCTTTATTATGTTCTTTTTTTGGCATTGTAAATAGCAATGAACAAAGCAACTTTCATTGTCTCATACGAGTAACACAGAGTTTTGCAATAACAAGTTTACTAAAGTGTATTACTGATAAAGTTTATCAGTCAATTTGAATATTAGCGATAAAGTGGGAAAAATTTGTATAAAAGTTTCTGACTCACAAACAGTTTATTTCAGGTGGCTAATATAAATTGCTTGGCCTACCTGAAAATTAATGGGTTTCTACAACCTTTTATAAACTAAATTTTGTGATCAGCTAAGACCGTAAATTGATCTTTTATTTTATTTTATTTTTCTCTTTCTCCAAAAAATGAGCAACTTCAGTACAGCAAAAACGGTAGATAACTAAGAAAAACTAAAGTCGTTTTTGAAACCAGCACCATCAAATTAGCTAAAAAATGTTCTATCTGTTGGCACAAAAATGTTATTTGGAAAATATCTTATCTAGTTTTATTCTTAAGCAATGTAGCAATAGAAATCACACACACACACACACACACACACACACACACATATATATTATACACACACACACACACACACACACACATATATATATACACACACACACACATATATACACACACACACACACACACACACACACATATGTCGGCTGGGTCGTTAGAATGCACCGACCTATTACCTATATGATTGCCCCAACCCTATTGCCCTTATGGCAACCCCCAATCCTTCTTATCATATGGGTGCTAGAAGGCAGTGACTGAGGGTCTACATGTCCTGGGAATGACGTTAAACTCTATCTGATGGTGAGGTTCCAGTTCTGGAGGTTTGGGGGAAGGTGGAGCACCCTTTTATCACCATTGCTCTCTGGTCCACTCTGACCTGGAGTGGTAGTACCTGTTAGGGTCCCATCTATGGGTTGAATAGAAAAACATGAGTTTATAAACAAAATTGTATTATGCATTAAGAATGAATTTATTTCACAACTTTATCGGCATTAAATGACCCACCGAGGTTGATATGCCACAAAACAAACCAAACCACACATATATACAAGGTGTGTCAAAAAGTATCGAGATTGAAGGTGTATTTACCAAGATAGAAATGAACAATAAATGTAACTTAAATTTTTTTCAGAATACAATGTGTGTCAAAAAGTATAGATTTTAAAGATGTATTTACCAAGATAGAAATGAAGAATGAATGGAACGTTAATTTTTCAGAATACAAGGTGTGTCAAAAAGTACAAAAAATCTCAATACTTTTTGACACACCTTGTATATATACAGTGATGCTAATAGCTTTTTAATTTAGTGAGTCCTGGCACAGACAGATTTGATTTGAATGGGTCCCAACTAAAGTTTCTAAGTGTAAGGTTAAACTACAGGGCCCTAAGATTTATTTTTACCATCATCCAAAAAAAAAAAAAACGATTTTAATTGTCCTGAATCACTTAAAATGACAGTACGAAAGTTTAAAAAAATAATTAGATTCATACATTTAAAAGAAAAACAGAATTTACACTTAATCACAATTTAATCAAGAAACAATAATTTTTGAGAATTATGACAACAATTTAAAAAAAAAAAAATTACTGGGTGTGCTAGACAGGCCCGGACACTAATTTTTTTCATGGCCGTCCCAAATGGGGTTTGGACCGTCCCGAAATCAAAATATTTTTGTTTAATTGATTAGCATCATCTATACTTGTCAGTCATAATAATGTAATAAAACATTAAGAAAAGCTGAAGCAGTGATAATTCTGGATATTTGGACAAAAAATCCATTTCCTAGTGTGTTTTGAGCTAAAAAAAAAAAAAAAAAAAAAAAAAAAAAAATACTTTTTTGCTTTAAGTTACCCTGAGTAGGGTTAGTAGTACATAATTCGGTCATTTTAAACTATCTCCCTCCACTATTATTCATTACATGGCTTTGGGAATAGACCTGCGGTGCCGTAGCCTCATTTTGAGGTCAGCATTCGGGCAATCACTGGACGGCCAATATTGGAATGTAGTACTAACTTTTAGGAAAAATTTATACCGTCCCCGGCAAACTGTCCTGGATGACATATTGATCGTCCCGGATGTAATTTTTATCGTCCCCGGGACGGCATTTATGTCGAGCCCTGGTGCTAGGGTGGGAGAATTTTTTCATTGATTCTTGCGAGACCCCACAACTCGGAAGTCAGGCGAGATCAAAGACAAATAGATTTCAACTGAATTACTAAAAGACTCTTATGATGCCGACATTTTCTTTAGCAGTCTTTTAGTAATTTATTTCTTAAACATTTATGTTTTTTATCTTAAAACTAAGAGACTGTCATTTATGTAAACTTAACAGGGGAACCTTAGCAAATTTTTTTTCCAATTTTTCTTTAAAGAAATATTTTTTTTAACAGAATGTGAACTTGTAGTAAAGTTATTTTTAAGCATATGTTTTATACAGTATTCCCTTTAATTGAAATGATTTTTTTAGATTACTACTACACAAGCAATGATAGAATTTAATTTATAGTTGTCAATTTTACAAAAGTCACCCACAAAAAATAAATGTATCAGTGTTTTTTTATGGAAAAATTGTGTCCCTAGGACACATGGATACGGTTTTACTGTGTCCTTTTAGATTTTTATGCATCAGGGACACAGGACGCGTAGTTATCATCGTGTGTGTGTGTGTGTGTATAAGTAAGTAAAGTTGTCGGGGAGGCCTAGGGTCAGTATCAGCCATGCAGCGAGAGAGTCTATCCCATTTTCACTAGCACTAGACCAAGGAAATTGTTTTTTAGCATCTGAGACGGAGTGAAACACCTACCACCAGCTCCTAACTTTATCGCATAGATCCCTGTGCTACTCATACGCTGAGTTGGAGAGGGCCGGTATCGAAATGGGAACCTTGAGGTTCGCCAACCGAACACTCTACAGACTGAGCTAAACCGGCCCTATGTATGTAATATATATATATATATATATATATATATATATTAGCTGCAAGTTATTAATTTCATCTTGATGATTTTTATATGTAGATGTTTAAGTTTTCTTATTGTTTTTATTTATACATGTTTGGTTGAACGCAACAAGACATTTCCTGTCTGACAAGCTTCTTTTTGATCTTTTCCAATTGTTTGGCCCACTTTTTTTTATGCCTGGGTAAAATTGGTGAATGAATCCACTGAAGGTTCTTTCACTAGTACTTTCGGCATTACTTAGTGACTTGTCAGGTGTAATGAGATTTTTCCGTGGTTCTTTTTAAACAAAGTAGTAGTAGAAGTAGGAGGAGGAACTCACAGATTTATAAGAAATGTTATGGAGAATTGGTGGGAAATTATTGGCATTTGAGAATGTAACAGCTGTATTCAAAGTTGATCTTGTTTAAAGTGTTGTTTTTTTTGTTTTCAAAAAATATAGGGCTTTGAGTATTTGAATTTCTTTATTTTTTTCTTTATGCAGTATGTGTGTGTTTTCAGTTAGAATTTTTGGTAATTAGAGGTGGGGGCATAAATGTGATTTTAAGTGTTGCATGATTGAGCTTGTATTAGATAAATGTAGTGTTAAACAGAGTGACAAGGTCATTGTGGTGAGACCAATGTAGGTGCTTTCAACTTAGGAGTTGGATTTATTGTTTTTCGTATATCAGGGTCTAGTGGCAGAGAAAGTGTCCCATATAATAAACCCTACCAAATTAATAAAGCTCACACCACAAAACAAACAGCTACTACGACCATTGGTTGTAGTATAGACATTAAAGTTTTCTTGTTTTTTGTCCAGATGATAGAGAATGTGTACCATGTTTTACATAAGCAATTTCAACCATGTCATTCTCTAACATCTGAACCCTGATATACGAAAAGCAACCAGAAAACTCGAAAGTCTACACTTGAAGATCATCAAGAATAAATATTCCTTGGTGGTTTTTAAAGAAACTTTCTTAAGAATATGTCATTAGGAACATCATTTACTTACCCCAACTATCGGGGTATGTAAATGGTGTTCCTAATGATATAGTTTGAAATTTCTATTTTAGAATATGTCATTTTTCTTCTAGGTTTCGATAAACCCAGTTTATTTTTCTATATCTATCATATATATATATATATTCCCTTTCTTAGAAATCTTACAAAATGATTTTCATGTTTCTTTAAGTTCTCTGACCATATTTTTTTTTTTTGTTTTTTTTTTAAAAATTTAATTCGCTTGGCAAGCTCAATTTTTCCTAATCCCAATTATCTATCCAGTGCTCAATGTGTGACCTAACAAGTCATGTTTTGTCTAGTGTGTGTGTGTATGTATATATATATATATATATATAATATATATATTATATACATACACACACACACACACACACATAGATTGAACCAACGTCACCTGAAGAATGTTTGCGGTTACGCATGCATGAAACCAAATGGTCGTGACTGTTCCTTTGTCGAATAAATAATATATAAGACCTTTATATATATATATATATATATATATATATATATTATATATAATATTTTTTATTCTTTCTTTATACTTTTAATTTAAATGTTTATTTTTTAAACATTCAATCAATAGTTTGGTTTAAGTTTTTAAATATATTAACTTTAGACTTTTTAACAGTAGCTGTTTTCATAGAATATTCTCAACAGGAAAGTGGAAGATACAATAGCTACACTTTAAGACCTTCTCATTTCAAATCTGATGAAACTGGTGGGATAAGTAAATGGCGTTCCTAACAACATATTTTTTAAAAAAATTCTTTTAGAATATGTAATTTTTCTTCTATGCTTCGATAAACCCTGTTTATTTTTCTCTATCCATCATATATAATGGCCAGCTATATAGTATTTCATGAATAAGAAATAAAAAAGGTATTTTTATATTTGGTAAATTTAGAAGAACAAGAAATGTTTTGTCTAAAGACGCTCTGAGAAACTTAACATATTATCATTAGAAGACCCTCATGGCATAATTATTAGCATTGTAAGAAGTGCATTCAGCTATCAGAGTTCAAATCGGGTCTGTTTACATGTCACTTAACGCTAATAAATAGTTGGGATTTTCTGGCTCTTAATCTTGGTAGGGTAACTGATGTAGGAGAAGGAAAACTCAAATCTGTTGTAAACCTGTAGAAGAATAGGCTCCTCTAGGCTATTTCTGCCTAAGACACGCTACATGATTGGTACCTCTACAACCAAACCATATTACGGAATAACTCTTTTATTAGAAATGTCTGATTTTGAATTTTGGTTTTAATCATTCTTTGATAGAAATGGTTGTAAGTAAATAAAAGTTGTTTTGAATACATGCTATACACTGCTGATAAGACCTAATAGGTCGAAACTGTTGTCCAGTGTTTCTGTTTGTCTGATAAAGTGTTTGCCAGGTTTTCTGGTTGTGGTAATTTAATTATTTTTGTATTTATTATCTCAACACCAAAGCAATAAGAAAGAGCAAAATATCTTTAAATCATGTTGCAATCATTTTAGTATTGGACTAAAGATGTGAACTTAACTGGAGTTTCCGGGTTAGCTCAGTCGGTAGAGCATTCGGCTAGAAACCACTAGGTTTCTAGTTCGATACCGGTCCTCGCCAACTCAGCGTATGAGTAGCATAGGGATCTGTGCGGTAAAGTAAGGAGCTGATGGTAGGTGTGGCACTCCACCTCAGATGCCAAAACAATCTCCTTGGTCTAGCGCTAGTGAAAAGGGGATAGACTCCCTCGCTGACTGGCAGATACCGACATTAGGCCGCCCCGACGACTTCACTTTTTACTATAGATTGGTTACATTTCTAGGTAGGTCCATTTTCCTTGCTTAATTTTTTCCTGTATTACCAACTAAATAGCCATACCCATCTAGAAAAATGTATTTATAAACAAAATTGTATTATCCATTAAGAATTGATTTATTTCAAAACTTTATTGGCATTAAATGACCCACTGAGGTTGATATGCCGTAAAACAAAACAAACCAAACCAAACCAAACTAAATAGCCATATTGGCTGGGGCTTTAGAATACAGAGGGGTAAGACTCCCCCCAATGGGGCTACCTGTTGGCTGTGAGTGGTGACCGTAATGCTTAAGGATGGAATCTTAGATGAGCAGTCCATGCCATGCAACACTTTGGCCCTTACTTATGCTAGACGGGCTGTCAGAGAGGCCCCCTCTGATCAGTTGGCTGGCCATGTCAAGTCCCAGTACCTATATGATTGTCCTGACACTATTGCCCTTATAGCAAGCCTCGGCCCTTTTTATCATATATGTGCTAGAAGGCGGTGGCTGAGGGTCTTCATGTCTTGGGAATGATGTTAAACTTATGGTGAGATTCCAGTTCTGGAGGTCTGGGGAATATGGAGCACTCCTTCATCACCATTCTGACCTAGAGTGGTAGTACCTGTTAGGGTCCCATCTATGGGTTGAATAGAAAAACATGAGTTTATAAAAAAAATTGAGTGTTCATTAAGAATGAATTTATTTCAAAACTAAGTCGACATTAAATGACCCACTGAAGTTGATATGCCGTAAAACAAACCAAACTAATCTATCATTTGCATTTCTTAATCTGATTTCCCTTGAAAAATTTAATTAGGTTGTTGATTAAAAATATTGAAAGAGATTTAAAGTAATTTTGGGATAAAAGTATTAAGGTTGAAGCTTAGAATATGAACAGTGCGATATTGGATCATCAAAAGATTAGCTGTGTGTGTGTGTGTGTGTGTGTGTGTGTGTGTGTGTTATGCATACTTGTGATGTATACCTTGGGCTAGACGGGCAGTCGGAGAGGCCCCCTCCGATCAATCGGCTGGTCATGTCAAGCACTAGCACTTATGATTTTCCCAACCCTATTGCCCTTATGGCAAGCCCCAACCCTTTCCATCTTATGGGTGCTAGAAGGCAGTGACTGAGGGTCTACATGTCCTGGGAATGACGTTAAACTCTATCTGATGGTGAGGTTCCAGTGTTGGAGGTTTGGGGAATGTGGAGCACCATTGCTCCCTGGTCCACTCTGACCCGGAGTGGTAGTACCTGTTAGGGTCCCATCTATGGGTTAAATAGAAAAACATGAGTTCATAAAAAAATTGTATTATCCATTAATTATTGATTTATTTTAAAACTTTATCGGCATTAAATGACCCACCAAGGTTGATATGCCGTAAAACAAAACAAACAAACTTGTGATGTAATGGTTATCGTTGTAAGAAATGAACTCAGTGACTCACATTCAAATTCTGGACAAAACTACTCCATCGTCTCGTAGAAGGATGCCAACAACTACAACAGCAGCAGCAGCAGCAGCCTGTGGTGTAATAGTTAGTCATGTAGGAAATGGACACAGCGATTCAAATTCTGGACAAGGCTATTTGCATTTCACATAATGCTAATACCATTGTGAAAGACATTTATTTTCCAGGTGTCCCACCAGGCTGGATTTCCATAAAGTCTTTTTAACATTGGATTTACCAACCCATTTATTTGTCATGGATAGAATGTAACTCAAGGTTGCAAGTAAGGGTTAAAATTGCTATTCAGAAATAATAGATCTGTGAGACTAGCTTGCTAAACATTATACCATGATAGGATGCAACATGCCCAATTAGAGTTTGCTTATTTTTGTACACAGTCCTATTGAATACCCTTGGGAAAGGTACACATCTAACTATTTTTCCTCTAGCTGTGAATAAATTATAGGGTAGACTAGGCTCTTTAACCTTGGTAAGGCAACTGGTCAAGAAGGAAACTCTGAATTCAAATCTGCTTTAAAATTAACCTTGTGTCACGTCCTACTCATGTGGAGGGGTTGAGTAAATATATATACATAGGTAATTCTGTTGCCTAATCTTTTAAAAAAAAAAAAAAAGTTTTGCATAACATACTCTTCTTTTTTGTCAAGGCACTTAATTCTGTGATGAATATGACATGACAAAAATAAAACGTTATTCTGTGAAAATTTTGAATTCAACTTTCAGACAATAAGTACATGTCAGGCTACAGACTTATTGATCCTCTCTCATTTATGTATTTATGCTCTCATCACAAATTTAGGCATAAATGCATCTCTTCTTTCCTCTAGCTATGGATAGATAGTAAGACAGACTGGGTTCTTTAGACTTGGTTAGGCAACCAGTCTAGAAGAAGGAAAACTCTGAATTCCAACTAGTTTTATTCTGCTTAAAAATTGAACTTACAAGGTGTCAAAAAAGTATTGAGATTAAAGGTTCTTTTTGACACACCTTGTATTCTGAAAAAATGAATGTTTCATTCATTGTTCATTTCTATCTTGGTAAGCTTCTTACTGCTTCAATCTCGATACTTTTATGACACACCTTGTATGTCACATCCTGCTTGTGGTGGAGGAGGGTTTGTTGGGTAAATACAGACACATTATTGTGTGTCCATTTTTATGTCTTTATTTTTCAAGCTTTGATGAGTTTTCTCATCGAGGGTTGAGACTTTAAGGTTTAAAAATAAATTTTAAATTATTTTTAACCAAAAAACATTTTTATGTAAATTTTTAAGACCTTCCAATCTAGAATGTGAGAGTTAGTTGGACTTCTTGTGCCAGCTGTTATTTTCCCTTTCATCATTCCCGCCCTTGTCGGCTGGGGCGTTAGAATGCACCGACTGCACAGGAGTAAAACTCCCCCAATGGGGCCACCTGTTGGTCATGGGTGGCGACCCGTGATGCTTAAGGATAGAAGCCAGGTGGTTGAGCAGTCCATGACTTGCAATACTCCACTTTGGCCCTTTCTTGGGCAAGATGGGCAGTCAGCGAGGCCCTCTCCGATCAATTGGCTGGTCACGTCAAACCCTAGCACCTATATGATTTTCCCAACCCTATTGCCCTTATGGCAAGCCCCAACTCTTTTTATCATATAGGTGCTGGCTGAGAGTCTTCATGTCCTGGGAATGACGTTAAACTCTATCTGATGGTGAGGTTCCTGTTTTGGAGGTTTGGGGAATGTAGAGCACCCCTTCATCACCATTGCTCCCTGATCCACTTTGACCCGGAGTGGTAGTACCTGTTAGGATCCCATCTATGGGTTAAATAGTAAAGTGTTTATAAGAATATTGATTATCCATTAAGAAAAAAATTATTTCAAAAACTTTGTCAGCATTAAATGACCCATGGAGGTTGATGTGCCGTAAAACAAAACAAACAAAAAACCTTTCATCATTCATATAACTGTGCTTTGAAGAAGACTAATGGTTTATACAATGCCTTCTATTATTGTTTTTATTTTATTTTTAAAATAATTTCATTTGGATTATATTGTATAAACACCATAATGTCGAAACTGGCGCTTGTCAGTACAATCTATACTATTGTTTTTCCTTTTGTCTTTTTTACAAATTGTCAGATATAATTCCATTTTCGTATACACACATTAATATCTGCATTGTTAAACAGATTAATTATTTGAATTTTTCGAACTATTGTCTTTTTTTTCTTCTTTTTTAATGTTTCAGCCAGGGTGTCCTCTGGCCTTCTTCAGGTGTTTCTTGTCAAACTTGGGAAACCTTGTCATAATTGGGAGCCTTCACAAAACTTCAAACCAAACCCTTTATTCAATCCACAGGGGTGGACTGTTCTCATTCAGTTAACCATGACTGGGTACAAGTGTTTAGGACAACTGTATGAAAAATCCAAATAATCCAAGCCTCATCTCAAAAATTCTCAAGCCTCATCTCAAAAATTCAAATAGATTGATTAAACTCTATCTGATAGTGAGGTTCCAGGTCTAGGGAATGTGGAGCACCCCTTCATCATGATTGCTCCCTTTACCCTATAAACTTATCCCTTAAACTGATTTCCAATCCACTTAGCAACAAACAACTGCAAACAACCTACTGTCAAAATCGATAAAAATCCTTGAAAAAAAAGACATAACAATAAATTTGACCATCCCTCGCAACCTACGGCTTGGCATAATATAACCCTGGATGTCAACCATGCCATTAAATCAATCAATCAAAAAATAGAAAAATTCTGTCAAATTTGAGACAGCACCCATCATTTATGTTTTTGGAATTCAATGTCAATTTCATAGTATTATTTGGATTATTAGGACTATTGTCCTTATCTTTATTGTTATCTACACAATGTTTCAGTCGAAGTACCCACCGGCCTTCTTCAGGTGTTTCTTGTCATTTTTAATATGAGGCTTGATAATTTGTTTTTTTGTTTTTTTTTACTATTGTCCTCCTCTTTATTGTTATCTACACAATGTTTCGGCCGATGTGCACTCCAATTGGACACATGGTTTAGTGAATATATAGGCGTTGAGTTAATACAATTCTAAGAGACAGTTATCTCCAGGCTGCAGGTTCAATCCTGGACAGTAACCAAATAGTAGTTTAAACAGCTTAAAACTTGTACCCAGTCATGGTTAACAGAATGAGATCAGTCTTCTCCGTGGATTGAATAAAGTGTTAGGTTTGGACTTCTGTGAAGGCTCCTGAGTTCAAAGAGAAGATTCCCAATTTTGAGGAGGGGGGTTCCTGAGTTTGACAAGAAATACTTAAAGACTAAAGTACTTTGACCAAAACATTGTGTAGATAACAATAACAATAGTCCAAATAATACAAATTATTAAGCTTCATCTAAAAAAAAAAAATTCTGAGAAATAGTCAATTTCTATGTTAATAGCATTTTTCTTGTGAAAGACTTTTGGTCAAAATAAGTCTTTTTTGGAATGGTTTTAAGATCAGTTCAATAGTTCATTGATTTCTTGATACCAAAATTCAAATGTTTTCTTTAGCTTTTTGAACTTTTGTAGAATATTCACATTTGGTTTCACTCTCATTTTAACAGGTTTTTTAATTTTTTTAATAATATAATTGATTCTGTGAATGATTTTGACCACAAATTTTTTAAATACTTGAAAGATGACACACCGACTATAATGATGGGTTTTGTTAATGTTTTAATACTATATTGTAAGTTCGTTTTTTTTTTTCTCTCCAAAACTGAATGTTTGACAAAAAATACTAACAGTTGACCATCATGTAAAATATCACATTATATATCAAAATAATTCTCAGATTATCTATTAACTCTTAACATCCTATACCACCTCATTCCACCCGGTCAGAAGTCACATTCATTTTCCTAATCTACCCCAAATGATAGCCCTTGTTTAAATGTAATATTAAACATATTTAGAAGTCTTTGATTTAAGGGAAATAACAGGTAACTTTAAATGAAAAGGCCATTTTTAGCCATTTATTGATAAATGGTTATAGGAATTGGGCTCTGGACTTAGAAAATTCTTAACAGGATGTTAATAGTTAAGGATATGGTGCTTTTTAAAAAAAAAAATTTTTTTTTAACTTAGCTTATACTTTTTGAAGGAACCTGCATCATCTTTTGTTGGTAGTTGTTTCGCTTCCGAAGTTTGAAGAAGAAAAACCAACCTACACAATATAGTATAAAGTGTCTACTAATTAAGTGTTCAATTTCAAGAATATTGATAAAGATTATCCTCTTTAATTTTGCAATGCAAACTAACGACTGAAATTTAGGTTCGAAAAAAAAAAAAAAAAATTAATATTTTTCGTTTTCGGTTGTTTGAAGCAAAATACCATTTTAAATCATTGTAAAATATAATTCAATGCATAAAAACCCATGAAAATTACATATTTAGAAAGATTATTTTCTTTTCTTTCCAACCATATAAATATTTTTAAGATTGGATCTGAAATACTTGAGAAATTGCGAATTAAACTGACTGAGGTCGCAAATTTTTCAATGTCCGCCAATTTCAGCTAACTGCTGGCAATGCTAATTTAAGAGAAAGTTTAGGAACTGATATCCAACCAAGCAGCACCTTATATTGCAGTGCAATAATAATAATAAATATTAATAGATAATAATTCAGCTAAAAACTGCATTTTGTGAAGGATATATTGAGTGGGTGGGTATGGTGGTATTCACTCAATGGAGGTTCAAAGCAAAATACTGTTTTAAATCGCTGTAAAAAATAATTCAATGGATAAAAACCCATGGAAATTACATATTTAGAAAGATTATTTTCTTTTCTTTCCAACCATATACATATTTTAAAGATTAGAGCAGGAATACTCGAAAAATTACAAATTAAAGCGATTGCAGTCGGAAATTTAATGCATGCTGGGAGGTTGTTTATGTATTAAAAAATTCTAAGGTTTTTCCCCCCCCCCTAAAATTCAACCTTTGACCTGAAAGTCTGACGGTTAACCATCATGTAAATATCACATATATCAAAATAATTCTGAGACTATCTTCTATTAAGAATATAATATTCTTAAAAAATTTATTGGCACTGAGTAAAAATCCTGATAATTTTCATGCATATAATCATTCTTATACCGTTAATGTTAGCTTCCTTTCTGGTCTTTTGTCCCAGGCAATGCCAGAAACTCCTGCTAGTCAACTTATTATCAATCTTATTTTCTCTACTTCAATATATAATATATAATTTCTTTTTAAGCAGTTATAAGAATAGGCAAGTCAGCGGAGCGGCCTAATGTCGGTATCGGCCATATAATGAGGGAGTCTATCCCCTTTTCATTAGTGCTAGACCAAGGAGATTATTTTAGTGTCAAAGCGCTATATCTACCATCAGCTCCTCACTTTACTGTATCAAACCCCTGTGCTACTCATACGCTGAGTTGGCAAAGGCAAGTATCGAACCAGGAACCTTGTGATTTGCAGGCGGATGCTTTACTGACTGAGCTAAACTGGCTTAAATATAATAGTCCAGGTTAAAATTGTGGTAAGGGTAACCCGTTTGGTTTGTTTTGCGGCATATCAACCTTGGTGGGTCATTTAATGCCAACTAAGTTTTGGATTTGTAGCAGTAGTTTGGTAGAAAACAAATGTATATATGTATAGATTTTAACTATTGTTCAATTACCCAAAAATATGAGTACAATCCCACTTCTTTTAGAAAATGTAAAATCCTGGATGGTCTTATTTTTGTGAAAAGTTTTTTCAAATTACTTGCTTGGTAGTATTTTGTTCACACTAGATCAAAGTATACACACTCTAACAGTATATGTTTTACTGTAAATCTCTCTTGGCATGTAGTGTATATTGGAGATTCCGTGCCTTCTAGTAAATGATAATGGATGATGTAGGTGTGGCATATGTAAAGGTGGGTCAGCACATCTTATTTTCTTCTATTTTTGTTGTGGTTTTTTAAGACCTTGTTTTTCCTATGCAGGTATCATTGGGGAATGAGAAAAGTTTTAGTGGGCCAGGCTTTGGACTAGAAATTAAGGCGTTTTCTTTTAGACAAAACTGGTGGACTTTGCTTTACAAGACCAGTGCTCTTATTATAAAATGGGGGGTGGGGTTCGTAAATCATAGCCAGTGTGTGGGTGGGGAGTATAGGTTTTATGTAATTGACAGACTAAGTTCAAATTCCAACAAAGCGATTGTTTTTTTTCATTCATTTCACAATAATCCTCTTAGAAAATCTCTTCCCTCAGCTATAGGTAAAATATTAATATAGGAAGCACATGGTGTAATGGTTAAAGTCATGGGAAATGGACTCGTCACAGAGTTCAAATTCTGGACATGGTAATTGCATTTCATTTAGCGCTAATACTCTTGGGAAAGGTATGAATCCTACTCTCCCTCCAGCTATGGGTAAATAGCAGGGTAGACTGGGCTCTTTAACCTTGTCTAGGAAAAGGAAAACTCTGAATTCAAACCTGTTAAACTCCGCTTAATAAATTGACCTTGTGTCACATCCTGCTCATGTGGAGGGGTTGGTAAATATACATATATAGGTAAAATAGTAGGGCAATCTGAGCTCTCTAGCCCTGGTAGTTGCATCTATTTTAGAAGAAAGACAACTTTGAATTTAAAGCTCCAACCAATATGTCATGGGCCAGTATGATAGGATAAGGTCTATTAACCCTTAAAGATCTTGGTGAAGGGCTATTAAAAGGGAAAGCACTGGCAAACTATTCTTGGGTAATATTGTTAAGTCTATAAATTAGCAGCAGTGTGGAGAGGGGGGATTTGCTACTTGAGCAACAGCTCATCCTTCATATGAACACGCCCAGGCTATGTAGATCCAAAGAAATTTGGACACCACACCATCTTTTGTAGACTGGAGGATGCCAACACATAGATTTGAAAAAAAAAATGCTCACTCTTTTTGCTTTTTCTTTCTCTTTTTCTAAATTTCTTTTCTTTTTCCTTGTGAACTTTTTGTCTTTGGTCTTTCTTTGTCTTTGGTCTGTCTTTTTGGTCTTTGGTCTGTCTTTTGTCTTTGGTCTTTGTCTTTTGTCTTTGTCTTTGTCTTTGTCTTTTCTTTGGTCTTTTTGGTCTTTTGTCTTTGGTCTTTTGGTCTTTTGTCTTTGGTCTTTTGGTCTTTTGGTCTTTCTTTTTGGTCTTTGTCTTTGTCTTTCTTGGTCTTTTTGGTCTTTTGTCTTTTGTCTTTGGTCTTTCTTTTGGTCTTTTGTCTTTGGTCTTTCTTTTGGTCTTTTGTCTTTGGTCTTTCTTTTTGGTCTTTTGTCTTTGGTCTTTCTTTTTGTCTTTGTCTTTGTCTTTGTCTTTGGTCTTTCTTTTTGGTCTTTTGTCTTTGGTCTTTCTTTTTGGTCTTTTGTCTTTGGTCTTTCTTTTTGGTCTTTTGTCTTTGGTCTTTCTTTTTGGTCTTTTGTCTTTGGTCTTTCTTTTTGGTCTTTTGTCTTTGGTCTTTCTTTTTGGTCTTTTGTCTTTTGTCTTTCTTTTTGGTCTTTGTCTTTTGTCTTTGGTCTTTGGTCTTTGGTCTTTTGTCTTTGTCTTTGGTCTTTTGTCTTTTGTCTTTGGTCTTTGGTCTTTTGTCTTTTGTCTTTGTCTTTTGTCTTTTGTCTTTTGTCTTTTGTCTTTTGTCTTTGGTCTTTTGTCTTTGTCTTTGGTCTTTGGTCTTTGGTCTGTCTTTTGGTCTTTGGTCTTTTGTCTTTGGTCTTTGGTCTGTCTTTTGGTCTGTCTTTTGGTCTTTTGGTCTGTCTTTTGGTCTTTTGGTCTGTCTTTTGGTCTTTTGGTCTTTCTTTTTGTCTTTTGGTCTTTCTTTTTGTCTTTTTGGTCTTTTGGTCTGTCTTTGGTCTTTTGGTCTTTTGGTCTTTTGGTCTTTGTCTTCTTTTTGTCTGTCGGTCTGTCTTTTTGGTCTGTCGGTCTGTCTTTTTGGTCTTTTGGTCTGTCTGTCGGTCTGTCTGTCGGTCTGTCTGTCGGTCTGTCTTTATGGTCTGTCGGTCTGTCGGTCTGTCTTTATGGTCTGTCGGTCTGTCTTTATGGTCTTTTGGTCTGTCTTTTGGTCTGTCTTTATGGTCTTTTTGTCTGTCTTTTGGTCTTTCCTTTCAATTTTACTCTCTCCTTTTTTCTTCTTTTGGCTCCAAACAATATGTCATGGGCCAGCATGACAGGATAAGGTCTATCAATCCTTAAATACCTTGGAGAAGGGCTATTAAAAGGGAAAGCCATGGCAAACTAGTCTTATGTAATATTGTTTAGCCAATCCTGAAAGTTAAAATAAAAATGAATCTAAGAATTCACACAATGGACGACACTAAAGAAAAGTAAATGTCAATTTTTTGGTAATCAAAGAGAAAATATCAAATTCAAAGTTTATAAATAACTCTGCAATTATTACTGTTCTCAACATAACAGAGATTTTCTTTTGAAAGGAAATGTTGAGGACCCCTCCTTCCCCTCCACCATAATGTCTGGTCTGGTGCTAACAATTTTTGTAATAGACAAGGAAGGAATTAAATGGGCACAAAATGTGTCTATTGTAGAAAATCATCAGCAGCAGCTGGGTAAAGAATGAATTTTAATTAATCCTGACCAATAATCTTATGCTGTCTGGACAGTTTAAAGTGCTAATGGGATTTCTCTTTCTTTTTCTCTTTTTCTCTTTCTTTTTCTCTTTCTTTTTCTCTTTCTTTTTCTTTCTTTTTCTCTTTCTTTTTCTCTTTTTTCTTTTTCTCTTTTTCTCTTTTTTTCTTTTCTCTTTTTCTTTTTCTTTCTTTTCTTCTTTTTTTTCTTTTTTCTCTTTTCTTTTTCTTTTTCTCTTTTCTTTCTTTTTTTCTCTTTCTTTTCTCTTTCTTTTTCTCTTCTTTCTTTTTCTTTCTTTCTTTCTTTTCTCTTTTCTTTTTCTCTTTCTCTTTTTTTTTCTCTTTTTCTTTCTTTTTCTCTTTCTTCTTCTTTTTCTCTCTCTTTCTTTTTCTCTCTTTCTTTTTCTTCTCTTTCTTTTCTCTTTCTTTTTTCTTCTTTCTTTTCTCTTTCTTCTTTTCTCTTCTTTCTTCTTTTTTCTCTCTTTCTTTTTCTCTCTTTCTTTTTTCTCTTTCTTTTCTCTTTCTTTCTTTTCTCTTTCTTTTCTTTCTTTTTCTCTTTCTTTCTTTTTCTTTCTTTCTTTTTCTTTCTTTCTTTTCTTTCTTTTCTTTTCTCTTTCTTTCTTTTCTCTTTCTTTCTTTTCTCTTTCTTTCTTTTTTCTTTCTTTTTCTCTTTCTTTCTTCTTTCTTTCTTTCTTTTTCTCTTTCTTTTCTTTCTCTTCTTTTTCTTTCTTTTTCTTTCTTTCTTTCTTCTTTTCTCTTTTTCTTCTTTTTCTTTCTTTTTCTTCTTTTCTTCTTTCTTTCTTTCTTTCTTTCTTTCTTTCTTTCTTTCTTTCTTTTCTTTCTTTCTTTCTTTTTCTTTCTTTCTTTTTCTTTCTTTTTCTTTTCTTTTTCTTTCTTCTTTCTTTCTTTTTCTTTTTTTCTTTCTTTCTTTTTTTTCTTTCTTTCTTTCTTTCTTTCTTTCTTTTCTTTCTTTCTTTCTTTTTTTCTTTCTTTTTTCTTTCCTTTCTTTTTTCTTTCTTCTTTTCTTTCTTTCTTTTTCTTCTTTCTTTTTCTTTCTTTCTTTTCTTTCTTTCTTTTTCTTTCTTTCTTTTTCTTTCTTTCTTTCTTTTTTCTTTTTCTTTCTTTTTTTTCTTTCTTTCTTTTTCTTTCTTCTTTCTCTTTTTTCTTTCTTTCTTTCTTTCTTTCTTTCTTTCTTTCTTTTTCTTTCTCTTTCTTTCTTTTCTTTCTCTTTCTTTTTCTTTTCTTTCTCTCTTTCTCTTCTTCTTTCTCTTTCTCTTTCTTTCTCTTCTCTTCTCTCTTTCTCTTTCTTTCTCTTCTCTTTCTTTCTCTTTCTCTTTCTTTTTTTTTCTTTCTCCTTTTTTTCACTTTTTTCTTTCTTTTTTTCTCTTTCTTTTTTTTTTTCTCTTTTTCCCTTTCACTTTTTTCTTTCTTTTTTTTCTTTATAATGGTTACCATTTTTTTTCTCTTTAGAATTTTTAGTTTGATCTGATGACCTTCAAAATAAAAATGGATTGTTTTGTTCCTCTAAAAAAAAAAAATTCCCATTAGTTAAAATAATTGTTTGATTTATTTGAAGTATGTTCTTCATAAAGCCACAATGATCAATTGTTATACCAAAAAAAGTTTCTATTGTATTTACGATTTATTTATTTGCTGGATCAACATTTTTTTAAAGTGTGGTGATTCCATATTTTTGCCAAGTGTTATAAAAGCTCAGTCAATAGAGCACCTGCCTAGGAATCGCAAGGTTCCTGGTTCAATACGGGTCCTTGCCAACTCGGCACATGATCGACACAGGCTGTTGACCCATGTCTACTGGGTATTTCTTATTTATGGGGTTGGTTACAGGCCCCAGTTCCTATCCGGAAAGCTGATGCTGCCAATCGTCAAGCATGGAGGGCTGCAATCAGTTCTGAATGTTGCGCTGGTTTAACCCCCATTGAGTGAATACCACCATACCCCCACCTACAATATATCCCTCAGAAAATGCAGTTTTTTTAGGTGAATTATATTAAATTAAATTAAATGTTTTAGGTGAATTATATTAAATGCTATATAGGTGCACTGCAATAAAGGGTGGTGCTTGGTTGGATATCAGTGTTAGGTTAACTGAGTTATCCACCCTTAATAGATTGCTTGTTTGGAGAGGATCAATTGTGGTGCTAGTTGATAATTTGCATTGACCAATCAACAGCCACCTTAAGGAAGGCAGTTAGAGAGAGAGAGCAGCCTATTTAAGCTTAGTCTTTGGGAGACCATGGTAGTTGACACTTGTATAGAGGAATCTATACCAGAAGGAACACCATTTGGTAGCAGAGCATAGTTGGAAATGTAGATCCCCTAGGCTGCAGCTTTTCCATAATCTAGTTTTTACATGTGTCCCACTTTCACACGATATGGCACAAGGCCGTTTTATGTGGGCACCACCCACAAGCCAAGACTCATGCCAATTTTTCCTCAATCAGTTCCAAAATTTTCTCTTAGATTCAGTTTCATCTGAAATCTTTTCCAATAATGCTATTAATTATTTTGCAGATGTAATATAATAATTAGCGGTGTTTTAACTTATGGCTAACACCCGTACTCTTATAATGCATTAGGCTATCAAACAAATGGTAACCTAACACAGAATATTTGGTAGGGAAAAAAGACAAATCAGTTAATACAATATAACATTTAATTATACAACATACAAAGATGGAACATAGTTCCCATCTCATATAACAATTATCATTGTAGGAAATGGACTCTTCTATCTGAGTTCAAATTTTGAGTGAAGCTCATTGCATTTCACCTTGGAAAAGGTATAAGTCCAGTTATTCCCCCTCTACCTATGGGTAAATAGTAGGGCAGACTGGGTTCTTTAACCTTGCTGGAACCAGGATTTATTTGAAACAGCCTGCAGCATCCTTGTGTAGTTCCTACCATTTTTTTTTCCAATTCTTTTGTTAGTCCAAGTGGTGTAACCATAGAGTAGTATTAACTTGGATACAGCTTTGAAGAATTCACCTTTTTAAAAAAAAATCTTATCAGGTAGATCAGATTTTCATATGGTTGATAACCTGTCCATAGCAGTCCATTTTTTACCTATGTGTTTGTTGACAACATTTTCAGTAGATGGAGTGGGGGTTAATTTATATAACACACCAAATTTGACTGCTTCATGTTACCTATCTCTGCACCCCCCTCCTTTCCTAGGATAATTCTTTCTTTTATCTATATTACTATGTTGAATCTTGTACATTTATCTACATTTATCTAAACATCATGACAAATGTTAAGTACAGGTGACGTGATCTTCATATAGACAATGTGATCTTCCAACATTTACTGTTTGAGGAATTTTTAATGTGATTGGAGTCCATCAGATGGCAAAATATGCCATTTCTAGCCAAATGGAATAGAGATTTTGGATTTTTTGGAATATTGTCCTCGTCTTTATTGTTGTATACACAACGTTTCGAACGGTGTACTCTCTTGCCTTCTTCAGGTGTTTCTTGGGAACCTTCTTGAACTCAGAAACCTTCTTGTTGAATTTGGAGCCTTCATGTTGTAAAAGATGGAAGAATCAGAATTTTTCTTTTGTATTATTGAGATTTTTCAGACTGTAATCTTCATCTTTATTGTTTACACAATGTTTCGGCTGATATGCCCTTTGGCCTTCTTCAGGTGATATGCCCTTTGCCTTCTTCAGTGATATGCCCTTTGGCCTTCTTCGGGTGATATGACCTTTGGCCTTCTTCAGGCGGTTCTTGTTGAACTTGGAAGCTTTCTTGTCAAACTATGAAGCCTTAATGTTGTAATCGGGAGCCTTTACAGAAGTTTGAACCGAAGCCTTTTATTTAATCCATTGGGGTAGATTGTTATCATCCCATTAACCTTGCTCGAGTACAAGTGTTAAGCAATGTTAAGTATTCTAGGTTGTTATCACCCATAGTCAAGATTGAACCTGAAACCTAGAGATGATTGTCACTTATTATTGTATTAACTCAATCCTTATATCTATTGCACCATGTGTCTGAAACATTGTATATATAACCATAAAGATGAGGACAACAGTCGGAAAAATCTAAATAATACAAATTATCAAGCCTCATCTAAAAAAAATTCAGACAGAATTTTTCTTTATTTAAAACTTTATTTTCATATTTTTGAAGCCATATTTCTAGAATATTTATTGGAATTATTTAAAACATTTTGTGTCCACCCCCACCCCCTCAGCATAAAAATAATGCTTAATTGTTTTCTTTCTATTTCCAGTGAAAAAGCTGCAATATCTCCAGTTCGCCTTCGTCGCATCACAGATCTTCCTATGCCCCCTGTGGTCGATGATCCAGAACCAGAATTGGAAGCAGATAATGAAAGTCAAGAACCTGAACAAAAACCATCGTCTTTAGATTTGGAAATGATGGAGATGAAGAATAGAATGGATTCCAATTGCTCATCGGCTCCAAAACTAAAAAGGCCAAAGTAAGTGGACACGGCTTTTTCATATCAGTTTTGTCTTTGTTGATGTTTAAAAGATAGATTCACATATAAGCAAACAACCCCCCCCCAACACACATACACACACACACACACACACACACAGAATTTGGAAGACATGAGACAGAACAAATTGAGCAGCTACTAGCACAGTTCTAGTGATCTTCTGATAAGGGTGTAAGGATTCAAAGTGATAATACTTGAAGATAAAACTCAGACAAAGGTTGATAGACAAAACATTTTATATGCATCACAGAATAAACAGGGTACATAATACATATAGGTGTACATGAACATACATACCTAAGTAATACAAAGTTACATGTAAAAGGATAAACATAAAAGCAATAGACATGAGTCTAGAAATAGTCCATGCTGTATGAATCACTTACAGTAATGTAATGTGGGGGGCCAAAGCCCCGACAAGAGGGGGGTAGACCAGAGTCTAACCCATAGTGTTTCGTAGGCCAAGCGACAGGAAAAGAGGAAGAGACGTTCAAATTAGCTGCTTAAATATCCAAGGCCCCTAGCGGGAACCAACGAAACTAAACGGGCAGACAACTCCCCAGGTGAATACGAAAATAACGCCTACAAGGGGATTTTTTATCCCGAAATATTAAGAATTAAATAACAGGTTAACAAACAACATCATAGTTACCTTCTTTTTTCTTTACACTTGCACTGTGACAGCCTTCAAAACCAACCAACAAACCAATATAAACACAATGCTCCAAGCAAATTACAAAACCCTGTTTTTTTGTTTTTTTTCTTCTGTTTCTTTGGCAGCATTCACCCTGGGTTGGTTGAGCCAGCTCCATCCAACAAATTCACATATGGTGAATTCATGCAAGGAGTAACAAGGAAATAGTAAATTCACAAGGGTCCCCAAACCCTACATGCATATCCCGGTCAGGGAAAAGAGATGCCCTTGTTTGGTACAGATTTTACACAGATCCTGCAATGAGTACACCAAAAGCCGTTGATTCCTGACAATAATGGATTTGGATTTTTGCCAGGGCCCCTTTGGTTGGGTTGTAGCTGACTGCCAGGCCTATCTGCCTTGAATGACCCTACCAGGAACTTTAGTTCTCAACGGCATGGCTCTCACACTACCAAGTTTACATTACCCTACTGCAATGAGGAGAGGTTGGACTTTAGAAATGATGTGCTAAATGTCCGTTGAGCAAAGAGCTTTCTCTGCCCTTTTACAGGCCCTTTTTTTGTTCTGTGGGGGGTTCTAATCACCCTCCTCACCAGACAAAATCTGTGGGGTTACCGATTTAGTCACTAAATGAATGACGTTAAACTCTATCTTATGGTGAGGTTCCAATTCTGGAGGTTTGGGGAATGTGGAGCACCCCTTCATCACCATTGCTCTCTGGTCCATTCTGACCCGTAGTGGTAGTACCTGTTAGGGTCCCATCTATGGGTTAAATACAAATATGTTTATAAAGAAAATGAGTACCGATTAAGAATTAATTTATTTCAAAACTTTATCGGCATTAAATGACCCACTGAGGTTGATATGCCGTAAACCAAACCAAAGCCAAAACACCCAACTCTGCTGCACTTTTAACCTGGACTAAAAAGCACTGATTGATTGATTTTTTTTTTTTTTTTTTTTTTTTTTTTTTTTTTGGAGGGGGGATTAAATTTGTAACATATCTGCAACACTACCGTTGCCAAACCACATTGGTACCTTACCTTTCCTTTGGATCACAGTGGCAGTGTGGAGAGGGGATTTTCTGCATGGGCAACAGCTTATCCTCCGTGCAACCCCGGCCAGGCTATGTAGTTCAAAGAGAGAAAAAAACTTTGACACTGCTCCACCGTCTCTCGTAGACGGAAGACTACCAACCAACCAACCAACCCTGTATTTAAAAAAATGGAAAAAAGTTTTTGTATATTAATAAAATTGTTTCTTATATTTTTCAGAATTTGTATGAATCGGCGATATAATGAAAGGAATAAAGGTGATTGGGGGGAGAGGTGTGTTGATGTATTCCGGAAAATCTGTCAGATTGGTGAGGGAACGTATGGACAAGTGTACAAAGCTGAGGATACATTTTCAGGTAAGATTCACCTGCTTCGTTATATACTTCTTATTATTCTCTGCAATTCTGTACCGATTCTCTCTTGTTGCCATCTTTCGTGGGTCATATTGGGGGGAGAGGGGTCTGTTTTTCTCTGCGTCCCCCTCTGAGCATAAGTAATTAAGCTTTGATATAATTAAATATTATATTGAATTAAAAAGACAAATGAAGTTAAATATGAACACAAAAAAGATTACACTTATCTTTACTTTATTCTAATTGATTTCAATATAAAATTATACATAGGATTTCTTTTAATACATTTGAGAATAAAACAATATTAGAAATCAATAACACCAAGTAATTATTTATTAAACACTGTTTTGTTAAAACCAGTATGCAAATTATTCACACCATATACTATGTAAACATTTATTTTTTAGTGATATATAACACACATTGCAGTATTTTAATCACATTAATAATATGGGCAGTTTTGAGGCAAATCCATCTCCGCTAGACCTTAATAGAGACATTGTTAATAAATAATATGCTAATTAAGATTGAATAAGGATTATTTAATAACCATTGAGAATATAACGTAAATAGCTAAGGGAATTGCGACGTTGGTGGTGACATAGTTTTGGGTACTGACATACACACAATCTTTATTATTAGTTCTTATTACATCAGTAACACAAAGACATATTTTCTGTGTATCTTTTTAAAAAAATCCAATTCCCCTATACATAGTTTAACCTGAATACAGAGAGAGAGAGAGGCAGCAGCACAGGTGGAATACATTTGTCCATTAGAGGTGCTAACTAGCTCAACTCTCACTGAATCTAAATCTAACTTTCCTACGTTCATCTGATCATGTGACCTTCTAAGCCAAAATTTTGCAAAGAGGGCCAAATTTGATAAAATGAAAATGTCTGCGGGCCAATGGTTCTTTTTGATGCTTTTGTTAACCACAAAATTAACTGTGAATATTGAATATACATTTCAATAGGACTGGTTTAGCTCAGTCGGTAGAGCGTCTGACTAGGAACCATAAGGTTCGATACCTGCCCTCACCAACTCAGAATATGAGTAGGAATGGGATCTGTGCGGTAAAGTGAGGAGCGCTCCACCTCAGACACCAAAACAATCACTTTGGTTTAATGCCAATGAAAAGGGGAGGGGATAGAGTCCCTTGCCGTCTGGCTGATACTGATATTAGGCCACCCTAATGACTTTACTTTTACACATTTCAAAGACTTCCTGTAAGTTGTTGGGAGTTATTCTGGAAACTTGGATGGGCTAGGGCTCTCATCATAAACATACACCAAAAGGGTTTTTACTAAAATGATTAAATTTATCAGAAGAGAAGATCTCCCCATTTAGCTATTTATGTTTAGAAATCAACTGGAAAGAAAGCAAAAGATGACGTTGACAACTTGTCTGGTGATTTTTACGTATTCTGTCCCAAATTATCCCGGGAGGAATCGACGCTGCGTCCTGTTTGATATTGCTCTAGCGGGCCATAAGTAATACATTATAAGACTGAAGCTACTGGCCATAAGAAATTTTACTGCAGGCCAGACGAATATGAAGTCAAGGATTGTCAATTTAAATTTCCATCAAGTTACTGTTAATTTTAAAATCTAAATTACACGTCCTTACAAAAATGATAGGCTGTGCCTATTCATTATGTAACAGTTTCTCATTCAAGGTTGTTAAATTATGTTTTAATCTTCTCTTACAACATCATTTTGTAAATAAACAAATAATGAACTCTATTTTTAGTCCGCCCTGTCGGCTGGGGCGTTAGAATGCACCGACTGCACCTCTGCAGAGGGGTAAGACTCCCCCAATGGGGCCACCTGTTGGCCGTGGGTGACGACCCGTGATGCTTAAGGATAGAGCCCAGGTGGATGAGCAGTTCATGACGTGCAATACTCCACTTTGGCCCTATCTTGGGCTAGACGGCGGTCGGAGAGGCCCCCTCTGATCAATCGGCTGGTCACGTCAAGCCCTAGGGCTTGCAATTGCACCTGCAACACCATCACTGACATAGCACCTATATGATTTTCCCAACCCTATTGCCCTTATGGCAAGCCCCAAACCCTTTTATCATATGGGTGCTAGAAGGCGGTGACTGTGGGTCTACATGTCCTGTGAATGCCGTTAAACTCTATCTGATGGTGAGGTTCCAGTTTTGGAGGTTTGGGGAATGTGGAGCACCCCTTCATCACCATTGCTCCCTGGTCCACTCTGACCCGGAGTGGTAGTACCTGTTAGGGTCTCATCTATGGGTTAAATAGAAAAATGTATTTATAAAAAAATTGTATTATCCATTAAGAATTGATTTATTTCAAAACTTTATCTGCATTAAATGACCCACTGAGGTTGATATGCCGTAAAACAAAACAACCAAACCAATCTATTTTTAGTTAATCAATCAAATTTATTTTTCATAGTATTATCCCTTATTTAACACTAGCTGAAGTACCAGTATACAGTGGGCAAATAGTTATTTGTGAAACAGGAAAAGGTGTAGCCTTATTTTTAATTATTGTAAAATATATATGGATCTATGCAATCAGTACTAACAGACTTGGACTTATCTGGTAATCTGTGGTGTTATTCATGAAACGTTTCTTGAACGGGAATTATCTGGTATAGCCCATCCTTCTCCAGGTCTTCTTTTTTTCCCCTCCTTGCTATTTATAGTAACTGTATCCTGTATGTTTTTGTTGCTAATAATCTGCAATGTACATATTTTTTTATTTCAGGTGAACTTGTTGCTTTAAAAAAGGTTCGACTGGAAAATGAGAAAGAAGGTTTTCCCATAACAGCCGTTCGAGAAATCAAGATTCTTCGACAGCTGAACCATCCAAATATTGTGAATCTAAAAGAGATAGTCACTGATAAACAGGATGCCTTAGATTTTAGGAAAGATAAAGGTGAGTACTCCTCAATTATGCAATTCAAGGAGCTGACGGTAGGTGTTGCGCTCCACACCAGATGCTAAGACAATCTCCTTGGTCTAGCGCTAGTGAAAAGGGGATAGACTCCTTCGCTGATTAGCTGATACCGATTTTAGGCCGCCCCGGCGACTTACTCCTCAATTATGCAATTAATGGGGTGGTGGGGGGGTTACTACTTGTGCACTCTCTTCTGCCTGCGGCTTGATCATGTCATTGATGGTGATACTGTCTCAGTAGTAAATTGGGGTTTTTGGGAGGACTTGCTAATTCTATACCCAAAGATGCTGATAGATGTGTGTCCTGCGTCCCTAACGCATACAAATCTAAAAGGCAGAAAAATGTATCCATGTGTTCCAGTGTTTTTTTTTGTTTTTTTTCTCTCTCTCTCTCCTCACCATTTCCAGCTAAGTGTAAATTTCAATATTTTCTTGGACACGAATTACACTGTATGAGGTATAAGGTAGGGGTTAGACAGTTTTAGTTGTTCATAGATAAAAACTCTGCAATTAATTAAGAAACTTTAGTTGGGACCCATCAAATTTTTCAGGGACTCCTTCAAATCAAATCTGTGCATCCCAAGACACACTAAATTAAAAAGCTATCAGCATGACTGATACCCACCTGTTTTTTGGATTCAGTTGTCTTTCTCCTAGATTGGTTGCCAACTAATTACTACTATAACCTGTACACTGTTTTTTAAACCTGGGACTGTACCCTCAATATGTCAGTGATGGTTTTGCAGTTTCAGTAGCAAGTGGTTTTCAGAGGGTGGAGTTGCAAAGCCCTGGAGCCACCTGGGTATTAAATTTAGAATTGTCCTTCTCCTAGATTGGATGACAACTAATTACTACTACAACCTGTACACTGCTTGTGAAACATGAAACTGTAGCCTCACTTTGTCAGTGATGGTGTTGCAGGTGCAATTGCAAGCCCTAGGCCCACCTGGGTTTTAAATTCAGCAAAAACCTACATCAATCAACTCTGTGTTGTTACTGGATGTCGTGAGGAAGACTGACCAGGAATGATGACCAATAAGAACGGGTGGTAAGAGAGACAGTCATGAGAATGCTATCAGCTCAACACGATGAAAATATGTGTTGAATTCAGACCCCGCAACTCCATTTTTTAGTCTCTTATAGCAGAGATGCTGATAGGTCCCTGATGCACAAAAATCTAAAAGGATGCAGTAAAATCATATCCATGTGTCCTAGTGTTTTTCTTTTTTCTTCCCTCATCATTTCAAGCTAATTGTAAATACATTTCAATAGTTTCTTAGAAATGAATTACACAAGATTGATTAAAAGGTAGGAGTTAGATGGCTTTAGTTGTTTCACCCAGATCATAAATAAAAACCCTACAATTTATTAAGAAACTTTAGTTGGGACCCATAAATTTTCCCGGAGAAACTGCAGCAGCCATGCCATTATACATGATGATGTAGATGAATAACCAAATTATTGTACATTGAGCTCTCAATATGAACTATAACAATTTTAACATTCCGATGTCAAAAAAGGCCCTACTTAGAATCATCCCTAACATCAACTAACTAACCTGGATATTTACTTATATATATATATATATATATATAATTAGAATTATCCTCAAGATCCTTTCCGTGAAACCTGGGCAGTTAATTCCTATTGCCGATTTTTATATATATATATATATATATATATATATATATATATATATATGGTCAAACCACCATCTATACGTCTTAGAGGCAGTCACAATTTTTTTGCACTGCCCGGTCTTGTGTAGGCAGAGATAAGGGAAACATTCCCTAGCACTTTTCATAATGTGAATGGATTTATATCTTGAATGACAAGGCAAATATGTGCGTCCTAGGATGCACTAAAATAAAAAAGCTATCAGCATCACTGTAATAGAATGTTAATTATGAAACTGGTCTAACAGCAAGTTTACTATCTTTTAAAATTCTCTGTTTAAATAATGTTTAATGAATCTCTTCATTTTTTTGTTTTTTATTTTATTTTAGGTGCCTTTTACCTCGTATTTGAATATATGGATCATGATTTAATGGGGTTATTAGAATCTGGATTGGTCCATTTTAATCAGGATCACATTGCGTCTTTCACTAAACAGCTTCTTGATGGTTTGAATTATTGCCACAAGAAAGACTTTCTACACAGAGATATTAAATGTTCCAACATTTTACTTAACAACAGGTAAGTTTTCTTCTTTTCAATACTCACGTGTGTGTGCGTGACCAACTCGTTAGAACACGTACTGTAAGCAATCTTGAAGTCTGTTTGTCAGACTAAGCAAAAGTTTAGTAATATAATAACAATAGTTAATCTTTCTTTTTATATTATTATCCTTGTATATAGTTAGATTATTATAGAAGGGACAGAATATTTAAAATGGCCCTGAAACTAAGCCAACAGAAATGGGAATACACCTCACTTATTTCTGACTACTTTATATAAACTAGCAAATATATGCACCCTCCGGGTGCAAGTATTTAAGTTTTAATGTAATAGAATATCGTATTAAATTAGAAAGGCTAATGAAACTAAATAAGAATGCAGATAAAAAGATTTGAAACAGAGGGAGTATAATCGAAAAATAGAACAACTGAAACTTACTCTTCCATCACTCCCGTCTTTCATTGTTATTTTTTCTAATTTAAGTATTTAGTTAAAATAGGAAGTAAAGAATAAAATGACAGTTATTTTTTCTTGTTAATGGATTTCTTTTAAGATTCATTGAAGAGATTTTTGTTTATATTCATTAAAATAAAACCAAACAATTAGAAATCAATAATACTAAGCAGATATTTATTAAAATCACATTTTAAATATCAATATGCAAATTAGCCTTCCCGTTCACACTATAAATCGCTATTTTGTTGTATATATAAATATAATAGCATGTTATTAATATGTAGATATGGTTAACGGTATTAATAATGTAAAACAATTTTATTAATAATTGAGGTTAAAATTAGAATAAATTCATGGTGAATGTGACGTCAATAACTAAGGGAATTGTGACTTGAGTAGTGATTTAGTTTCGGTTACAGAGAGAAAAACACACAATCTCCATTATAATAGGATTAGGAAGAAAGAAGAAAAAAAAAAAACACTCTCCAAGTGGTGTAAAAATGAATTTTTTGAAAGATATTGCCTGAGGAGGTGGGAATTAAAAATTTAATATCAGAGTTTGTACCATAAGTAAATAAAATCATCAAATTTATTAAAAAAAAAAAAAAAATTTGAAATTAGTTCTGATAATTTATCTGCATTCTTATTTAGTTTCATTAGCCTTTTTAATATAATATTTTATTATATTAAAACTCAAATACTTGCACCTGGAGGGTGCATATATTTTCTAGTAATAATAATAATGGTTTACAATACTTCATCTGAAAATAAAATAGATGAGGATAATCGTCCTTTAAGAAATTTCAAATGTTTGCATGTAAAAGAAGAAAAATAAAATCATGATTTCAAAACATTAAGCTTTTGATTTCTATCTTTATTAAATAAAGGGACCAAATAATATTTAATTTTTCTTTCTCTTTTTTTGTTAAATAAAGGGGTCAAATAATATTTAATTTTTCTTTTCTTTCTCTTTTTTTTGTTAAATAAAAATAATATTTAATTTTTCTTTTTTCTCTTTTTTTTGTTGAATAAAGGGGTCGAATAATATTTAATTTTTCTTTTCTTTCTCTTTTTTTTTTGTTAAATAAAGGGGTCGAATAATATTTAATTTTCTTTTCTTTCTTTTTTTTTTGTTAAATAAAGGGGTCAAATAATATTTAATTTTTCTTTTCTTTCTCTTTTTTTTTGTTAAATAAAGGGGCCAGATAATATTTAATTTTTCTTTTCTTTCTCTTTTTTTTTGTTAAATAAAGGGGTCAAATAATATTTAATTTTTCTTTTCTTCTCTTTTTTTTTTTTAAATAAAGGGTCAAATAATATTTAATTTTCTTTTCTTTTCTCTTTTTTTTTTTTTAAATAAAGGGTCAAATAATATTTAATTTTTCTTTTCTTTCTCTTTTTTTTTTTTAATAAAGGGGTCAAATAATATTTAATTTTCTTTTCTTTCTCTTTTTTTTTTTTTAAATAAAGGGGTCAAATAATATTTAATTTTTCTTTTCTTTCTCTTTTTTTTTTTAAAAAGGGGTCAAATAATATTTAATTTTTCTTTTCTTTCTTTTTTTTTTTAAATAAAGGGTCAAATAATATTTAATTTTCTTTTCTTTCTCTTTTTTTTTGTTAAATAAAGGGGTCAAATAATATTTAATTTTTCTTTTCTTTCTTTTTTTCTTAAATAAAGGGGCCAAATAAAATTAGCTGATTTTGGTTTGGCTCGGTATTATGAACCAGAAGACAGAGACAGATTATATACGAACAAAGTCATAACACTTTGGTACCGTCCACCAGAACTGCTCTTAGGGGAGGAGCGATACGGACCAGCTATTGATGTTTGGAGTTGTGGGTAAGTGATTTTTTTTTTTTTTTTTTTTTTTTTTTTTTAGATGAATGGTTCTCATTTTGGCATCCAGACCCCACATCTCTACCTATACAACAAACACTCGTTGGTTTTTGGTCTACCTTAAATTTAATTGGCGCATATCGCATAAATATGTCCTGACCTCCTACCCTAAAAAACGCTAAGCGGTGCTTGCTGAACATCTGACCCGTGCTACTAGTTTGTTTAATGTCTTGATTGTTTTTGTGATGTTTCTTTTGAATTAAAATAAGAAAGAATATCTAAATATTTTAATTTTTTATTTGTATTTGTTTAATAATGTATTGGTTGTTTTTATTTTCAAAACTCGGTCGTATTTATTTAAAGAATTCATGACAGTTTAAAAAAAATTTTTTTTTTTTTTAAAAAGTTTTTAATAAAGTTGCATGGGTCGTATTTTCAGCAGGCACTGGTTAGCGTTTTTTAGGGCAGGAGGCCCAGGATGCATTTATGCGATGTGCACCATTTAATCATACCTACTTAATCATCAAAATATAATATCAATTGTCTCATCTGGCTGGTGTGTACAATGCTATTAAGTTATAATCCTTCTTTCAAACTTAAGTCCAGTTTGAATGACAGAATGAATAAATCTAAAAAAACAAACTGAAAAACGTTTCATGTATAATTTTGTTAATTTTATTATTTGTAAAGCATTGCCTACTTGATTCTGATACCACCTTCTACTGCCCTATTTTCCCCCTCCCATTGCTCCATGTTTTTCTCAACTGTCCCATTTTCCCCTGCCCCCATCTTTTTCCTCACCTCTCTGTGTCCCATTTTCTCAATCCCTACCCCATTTTTCTCACACATCTCTCTGACCCATCTTTTCTCTACATGTCCTATTTTTTCTGTCCCACTTTTCCCCAGCATCTCCTGTCTCATTTTCCCATCACCTCTCCCTGTCTCATTTTCCTCAACTCTCTTGGTCTCATCTTCCTATCACCTCTCCCCATCCCTTTTTGTCAACTCTCCCTGTCCCATTTTCACCAATTCAAGCTCTCCAATTTTCCCATCACCTCACCTTGTCCCATTTTCCCATCACCTCTCCCTGTCCACCATCTCCCTGTCCCATTTTCCCATCACCTCTCCCTGTCCCGTTTTTCTTAACTCTCCTTGTGCCATCCCCCCCCCATTTTCCCTCTCAAATCGCCCCCTCCTCGCGGTCCTATTTTCCCTTCCCCTCTCCATTGACTTCTTTTCTGTTTTATTAAATCTTAATTTTTATTTCCCCCTGTTTCAGGTGTATTCTTGGAGAATTATTCACCAAGAAACCAATCTTCCAAGCCAATACAGAAATAGCTCAGTTGGAACTCATAAGTCGAACTTGTGGCTGTCCATGCCCAGCTGTTTGGCCAGATGTCATCAAATTACCTTCATTTCATTCAGTAAAACCCAAGAAACAATATCGAAGGCGACTTAGAGAAGAATTTTCTTTGTAAGCAAATATCACCTTCTATTCAAACTTTTTTTTTTTCTTTTTTTTTTGTTCTCTTCAAAAAAACAAAACATTGCTCATCTCTAACTAATTGGATTCACCTGATGGGATCTAACAGAAATAAAATCTTATATTAATCATTTTAGCTTGTTATAATAGTAGTACTTTTATTTCCCCAGAAACTAGTGTAAGGATTAAAGTGATAATACTTGAGGATAAAACTCCGAAAAAGGTTGATAGACAAAACATTTAATACAGCACATGGATAAATAGGGTACATAATACATGGAGGTGTACATAAACATACATACAAAAGTAGAGATAATGACACATTCATGAATGGTAAAATACAAGATATTTAGGTATCAAAGAGATACCTAAATGTACATAAAAACATAGTTACGGATACATGACTAAAAGATAGTCATATATCGTATACGAGACTTACTAGCAGTGAGTGGCCAGTGTTAAGGGCCGAAGCCCCAACGAGAAGGGGGTAGACAGAGTCTAACCCATAGTGGTGTCTCGTAGGTCGGCAGGCAAAGAGAGGGAGAGAAGTTCAAACCAGCCGCTTAAATATCAAAAGCCCCTAGCGGGGACCAGCGAAACTAAATGGGCAGACAACTTCCCAGGCAAATCCGAAAATAACGCCTACACTAGTAAACACCAGTTTACCAGTGTGAAGATGATGCTCTGATGATCATGGCTAAACTGATAAACAAACCCCCTTAATCCCTTATCTACCATTGCTATCCACAATAGCCATGTCCCAAATGGTTGACAAGCTAGTATCATATCGCTGATCCTTTTACTACTTAATAGAAATATATTCATTTAATTCATTTCTCTTTTTTAAATCTAAACCCTTTTCTAAGACCGCCCTGTCGGTGGGGTGTTAGAATGCACCTCTGTAGAGGGGTAAGACTCCCCCAATGGGGCCACCTGTTGGCCGTTGGTGGCGACCCGTGATGCTTAAGGATAGAGCCCAGGTGGATGAGCAGTTCATGACATGCATTACTCCACATTGGCCCTATCTTGGGCTAGACGGGCGGTTGGAGAGGCCCCCTCTGATCAATCGGCTGGTCACGTCAAGCCCTAGCATCTATATGATTTTCCCAACCCTATTGCCCTTATGGCAAGCCCCAACCCCTTTTTATCATATGGGTGCTAGAAGGCGGTGGCTGCGGGTCTACATGTCCTGGGAATGATGTTAAACTCTATCTGATGGTGAGGTTCCAGTTTTGGAGGTTTGGGGAATGTGGAGCACCCCTTCATCACCATTGCTCCCTGGTCCACTCTGACCCGGAGTGGTAGTACCTGTTAGGGTCCCATCTATGGGTTAAATAGAAAAATGTATTTATAAAAAAATTGTATTATCCATTAAGAATTGATTTATTTCAAAACTTTATCGGCATTAAATGACCCACTGAGGTTGATATGCTGTAAAACTAAAACAAACCCTTTTCTAAGAGCTGACAATCTCTGGTGTTTTTCAAGCGGTCCAGCATTTTGATTGTCGAACGCTTTGGGGTTTGGTAGATAAAGGGTTAATTCAATTGTAAATCTGAAATGTAATTTCTTATCAAAATTGTGTTCATAATGAACTTCAACATCTTTTTGTTTTAATTTAAAAATATAAATTTATTTCTTCTATCTTTTGACAGACGATCATTTCTTTAACTTTTTATCTCATTTACTTTTAATTTTACAATAGTAATCCCAAAAGGTAAGGTCTCCAAAATATTTAGAAATCACAGAAATGTTTATTGCTTATTGTCAATGATGTTTACATAATTTTTAAAGTTTGAATATCTATTTTTCTACATAATCTAGCATTCCCAGTTGATTTTTTTTTATTTGAGGTTATTGTTATTTAATCATATATTAGTTAAATAGGGTTGTGTAAATGGAGTTCAAAACTGTTTGAATTATGCAAATATTCCCTGTGGTTCAAAAGTTATGAGAATTTAAAGCCCTGAAATTGGGGGTACAAATGTGGACATGATTTTGATAAAAAAAAATGTCAGCTCATGGACCAATTCAGAACAAGAAATTCAGTATTTTCTTCAACATTTCTTTATTTTTGAAACAATTTTGATAAAACTTTGCATTCTTATGTAAAATTGTATGTTCTTTTGGATTCTGGACTTAAATTTTATGTATCCATGCTAGAATCCATTATTTGGGAAATAAAAAGTAGGGATATCAAGATTTTTATGTTTTTTTAAAGTTTACCACTAAGATTATTCAACATTCTCATTTTTATAATGCATGTATACACATAATATTAATTTAAAATATATAACATCACTTTGAACTTAAAAATACATTTCTGAATGTTTATGTTAAATTACATAAAAGAAATAGATTACCTATTTACAAATGTTTTTACACAAACCCGGTCCGCGGTACATTTCTCGTAATTAAAAAATTTTTTTTCCAAAATTGAAACTCACGTAAAAAATAATTCAATTGTTAAAAACACATAAAATTTACATATTTAGAAAGATTTTATTTTATTTCCAACCATATAAATATTTTTAAAAATGGACGAGAAATAATCGATGAATCGCTATTTAAACTTTACGGTCTGGATAAACGATGCCTAGTTGAAAGTTGTTTACGTTACGGAAGAGACAACTAAATTTGAGTTTTTTTTTCCTTCAAAATCCAAAGTTTCAAAGCAAATCCCTGACGTTATACAATGGTTTTTATTTCATATTTTATATGGAAATAATCCTAAGGTTGTCTGGTATTCGACACATAGTGCTTTTTTTTTTTTTTTGCTTATCTTAGATTTTTTGAAAAAATCGCTTTTAACTTTGGTCTATTGTAATTTCACTGCCAAAGGTCGGGGGGGGGGGAAATTCTGCTTGTAGTTAAAACTGTCTCCTATTTAAGTGTACAATTTCAAGAATATTGATAAAGATTAACTACTTTGATTTTACGAAAAAAATAACACAAAATTTCTATCACTCATTTTCGGCCGATTTAACGCAAAATACCATTTAACTCGCTATAAAAGATAATTCAATGGATAAAAAACACATAAAAATTACATATTCAGAAAGATTTTCATTTTCTTTCCAAACATATGAATTTTTTTAAAAATTGGGCCCGAAATACACTAGTAATTACCTTTTTAAGCTGATAAGGTCAAAATTACGAGAGATTGTTTATATTTGAAAATCAAGTAAATTTGACAGTTTTCTTTTCAAAATTAAAACTTTGAGCAAAATCGTTTTTATTTCACACATTATATATGGAAATAATCTTTTATTACTGGTATAGTCCTTTTTTTTTTTTTTTGGCTTTTATATTTTTTAAAGAAATTGCCTTCAAATTTGCTCTATTGTATTTTCGCTTCCACGGGGCCTAGGAAACAAAAAAAAATATCCTGTTTGTACTTCCAGGTGTCTTCTAATTGAGTGTAAAATTTCAAGAATATTGATAAAGATTAGCCACTATCATTTTAAAAAATAAAGTAGCATGTAAAAATTAGTCTTAAAAAAATGTCATATTTTATATTTTCATTTTTTCGAAGCAAAATATCATTTTAACTCGCTGTAAAAAATTATTCAATTGATAAAAAACACGTAAAAAATTATTCAATTGATAAAAAACACGTAAAAAATTATTCAATTGATAAAAAACACGTAAAAAATTATTCAATTGATAAAAAACACGTAAAAAATTATTCAATTGATAAAAAACACGTAAAAAATTATATATTTAGAAAGATTATTTTCTCTTTTTTCCAACGATATAAATATTTTAAAGATTGGTTCAGAAATGCTTGTAATGCTACATAATCACCCTTTTTGGTCGATGCATTTTTGTAGGCGCCCGTCTCAGTTGTTGTATGCTCATGTCATACCAGCTTGTCACCACACCATTGAGGAAGCGTTAAACCTCTTTATAGTTGCAACCTCCTTACGCTATTTGTGGACGTTTTTGACATGCATGCATGACTTGCCATACACTTCATAAATTGACGATAAATTTCAATCAGTTTAATGCCTTTTGTGTTCTAAAACTGTATATATATTTACCAACCCCTCCGCACGGGCAGGATGTGACACAAGGTCAATTTATTATGCGGAGTTCAACAGGTTTTGAATTCAGAGTTTTCCTTCTCCTAGACCGGTTGCCTAACCAAGGTTAAAGAGCCCAGTCTGCCCTACTATTTACCCATAGCTGGAGGGAGAATTGGATTCATACCTTTCCCAAGGGTATTAGCGCTATGTGAAATGCCAACAGCTTCGTCCAGGAATTGAACTCGCATTGATGAATCCATTTCCCACAACTCTAACCATTAGACCACGCGCCTAAAACTGTATAACTGTGCAAACTTTGCATTTAGCAATAGCATCAATCTGAAGCTCCATCAGAAACGATTGCCAACTCATGACTGAGCATGACGGCAAGGTGCATGCACAACAAACGCAACAGTGTTGCCAATAGCCACATGAACAAATTCCCTGCGTCCCCAGCACTTTGGAGGGCTTATTTTTGGGATTACCCTCATATGTTCAGGATTTATTGAATATAAACTAGAAAATGCTAAGCAACGTAATGTTTTTTGTGTTTATTATAAGAACCATGTGATGGCAACATTTAAATATTAAAATCTTTTCTTTTTTTTTTCTCACTTTAAAAAAAATCTTTCTTATTAAAATCTTTTCTTTGTTTTTTTCTCACTTTTAAAAAAATCTTATTAAAAGCTCTTCTTTTTTTTTCTCACTTTTAAAAAAAAATCTTTCTTATTAAAAGCTCTTCTTTTTTTCTCACTTTAAAAAAAAAATCTTTCTTATTAAAAGCTCTTCTTTTTTTTTCTCACTTTTAAAAAAAATCTTTCTTATTAAAAGCTCTTTTTTTTTTCTCACTTTTAAAAAAAAATCTTTCTTATTAAAAGCTCTTCTTTTTTTTTCTCACTTTAAAAAAAAATCTTTCTTATTAAAAGCTTTTTTTTTTTTTTCTCACTTTTAAAAAAAAAAAAATCTTTCTTATTAAAAGCTCTTCTTTTTTTTTCTCACTTTTAAAAAAAAAATCTTTCTTATTAAAATCTTTTTTTTTTTTTTCTCACTTTTAAAAAAAAATCTTTCTTATTAAAAGCTCTTTTTTTTCTTTTTTCAATGCTGATACTTGTTAGTAAATAATTTTCATTTCTTCTTTTTACAGTCTACCTAAACCAGCCTTAGACTTACTTGATCGTATGCTTGAATTGGATCCTAGTCGTCGTTGCAGTGCAGAACAAGCTCTTGAATCGGCTTGGTTAAAAGATATTGATTCAGCTCAAATCACTCCTCCCGAGTATGAATTTCTTTTCTCTCTTTTGTATCTTTGTATATCTTTTGTATTTGTATGATTTTTCTTATTTAAGTTTTTTTTTGTTTTTGTTTTTTTTTTTTTGTTTGTTTTTTTTTTTTTAACATTTATTTAGAAATTTGTAGCAGTGGTTTTTCTACTTGAAAGGTAAAGGATATTAATGAATTTTCACTTGAGGATTGTCTTTTTCCAGTTTTTCAAATTATATTAATGGATGTGGAGGCTTTATGTATAAAGCTTCTAGTATTTGGAGTTTTTGTTTATTTTTTTTCTTTGTGCAGAATGTGTGTGTTTTCCATCAAGATATTTCGGTAATTTAGGTAATTTTTTAATATACATAAAACAATATAAACCATTCTTAAACAAAATTAATTTCCAATGTAGTACTCACATTTTAAAATGCCTATAACACTTTTCCTATCAATTCTCTTCATTCCAGCCTCCACATCCATTAATATAATTTGAAAAACTGCAACACATTACCCCTGATGATGGCACTTCGAAGTGCCGAAAGTACTTGGGACATGAACTTTGGTGGACTAATCCACGAATTCCATCCAAATATTAAAAAGTTGGCCAGAAAACTTGAAAAAACCACAAATAAAATTGTTAAACAGGAGAAGTCTTTTGTTTAATTCAACATGCATAAATGAAAAAATGCTACACACACACACATATATATATATATATAAGTTAATCCACAGACACGTGTTTTGAGGTTACACCTCTCATCAGTGTGGCTATACTTTTAACAGCTACCTCTAGCCGGGATCGAGACCTGACTGAATTTTCGTCTGCCAAGTCTCTTACCCATACGGCCATTAGTGGCTGTCAACTTTAAGAGAATAATTAATTGATACATTCCTCTAAATATTGTAAACAAATTGAGGGTTAGCTATGCGCCAGACAGTGAAATTTCAGTTAAATCCCTTATTTTATGAACTCAACCATGTGGGAGTATATATAAATAAGTTAATCCACAGAAACGTGTTTCGAGGTTTCATCTCTCATCAGTGTGGCTATACTTTTAACAGCTACCTCTAGCCAGGATTGTGACCTGACTGAATTTTTGTCTGCCAAGTCTCTTACCCATACGGCCATTAGCGGCTTGATTAGGTTAAATTATTGTTGTTTCTTTATTGAGAAATAATAATTATCATTTACGAGTGATAACTTTTTGACCCATGGGATCCAAGCACTGCAACACTGATGGAAGAATTGTGTGTATCGCAATGGGAGCTATGTTGAAAAATAAACCTTATTTGGTCACATTCCATGAGAGCATCTTGGTCAGCCTATGAACTTTTCAGCCAAGCCTTGTATAGTTGCAGAAGCTATTTTTAAACTTTCTTAAAAATATATATTAGATTGTAAAATGATTTTTTTTATTTTTGTTGTAGATTTCCACGGGACCAAGATTGCCACGAAATGTGGATCAAGAATCGGAAACGAAGTTTGAGGGAAGCAATGAAACGCGAGCAAGAACTGGGACACCATCAAAATATTCCACCCAAAGGTAATCCTCCACCTATTGGGGCTTCTAAAGGTCGAATGGCTAGTACCAGCAGCAGTGGTGGGAGTAGTGAGAATCCAAAACCTTACTCACATATGTCAAGAGACAGTACAGGCCATGGAATAAACATGGAAAAATCCAAGAGTGAAGAGCAGTCTGTTAATAGTCAGAACTCTGACTCGAAAGATCCGTGGATGTCCGTAAGGAATAAGGAATCTTCAGTGATGGGTATGGACCCTGCTGATGGCAAAGATGACGTGACAGGTTCGTCTTCAACTGATTCAGAATGCAAGTCTAAGTTGGTAGGCTCTCCAAATCCGCAACAGTTGCAAGCCATAATTCAGATGCTTAAATCGAGCCAGAGTGGGCTCAGTGTGGAAGACTTGGCTAAAAAATTGAATGTCCGCTGTGATGAAACAACAATCAAGTTATTAGAGAACCTGAACAAACAACTGCAGGCGGGTGGCAATCCACCAAAAACAGATTCCCTAAGTCAATCTGTGACCCCACAGACCCCTAAAACTCCTAAAAGCCCACCCCCTGGCTTTCCAGGTTTGGACAGACATGCAAGTAGTCAATATCGACTTAGTAATTTTGCTCAGAGAACTTTAGATGGTTCGCAGGCTTTAGAATCAAAAGATGATATTAACCATGGTGGTGGCGGTGGTGGTGGTGGGAGTAGTAGTAGTAGTAGTAGTAGTAATGGTGGTATTGGCACTTTGAATGAAAATGGAATGAAAGATAATTTGAGTAAAATTCTTGTACCTCAAGGAGTTGGGATGTCTGCAAGTGGGGTGCAATTTGACAATGCATCCATGCCTTCCGAGGGTTATCCGAGGAGTACAAACAATTTAGAGAGTACCTACCACAACCGATCCAGACTACAGGAATATGGAGAGGCTCCGGTTGTAACGCCTGTTCATCAGGAAAACACTTCGTCTTTGATGGATGCCGGATCTGCGGGTAGCAGCATTGTAACGTCGCAGGCTATCCTGGAGAGTTTGGCCACTGATGTTCTAGTTTCAGGTAAACCCAGTTTTGGTACGACACAAACTGTTCCTTCAGTTCCTTCAGGGGTGGAATTTGAACAAAAGCCTAACCAATTTCCTTCACCAACTGGGCAGAATCCTCAAGTCTTCTCTGAAGAAATAAGATTTCCACCTATAGGACATATTCCACTTAACCGACCCCCAACAAGTGGTACTATACCCAGCACTAACGCAAATCTTTCTGTCGGTGCTGCAGCTGTACCTGTCCCCGGCAGTGATGGGGCAGTGTCATTACGAGCTAAAGTACAAAGTTATTTTGACACCTATGGACAAGACGATCCCTTACACCCTCGTCCTAACCAGCCTCCCTTTGGAATGGCGGGAGCACCACATGGTGCCGGTGCTGGTGCTACTGGCAGTGGTATGGGCCGTAGAAACTATCATGGATCAGGTCTCCCTGGGCCACTTACTGGGCCTCCACCTCAACCACCTGGTCACAGACCCAATATGCCCCCTGGGGTTAGCAACCCCTCACAGTCTATGCCACCACACACTGTTGCTAGCAACATGGGTGCAAATGTTGGTGGTGGGATGTACCAGACAGGCCACATGGGTTGGTAGTCACAGACACATTCTATAATTTACAAAAATTGGAAAAAGAAGACAAAAAAAAATACGGAAATGTTCTTATATGATTTTTTTTTTTGTTTCCCAATTGTTTTCTCTTCCATTGTCATTTTTTTTCTTTCTTTCATTCATTCATTATTTTCTTCCACAGTCCTTATCTCCTTTCCCAGTACATTCTAAATAAATAATCATTTTCATTTCTTGTGATAAATAATTATAAGAAGTGCTTTAGTTTTTTTTTATATATATATATGTATGTATATATATATATGAATATATACTTTTAGTTTATAAAACACAGTTATCAATTTTTACCTGGAAAAAAAAAACAAACAACCAAATCTTTTTTTCCTTTTTTTCTCTCGTAACCTTTGAAAACTTCTTGCCAGATTTTGTAGAAAAGATTTAAAAAGAAATTGATAATTCGCCAAGAAAAATAAGAAAAAAAATTCTAGCTTGAAAAACGGGGAATTGCTTTTTGGAAGTATGTATGTGTGTGATTATGCATGTGGTGTGTGTGTGTGTGTGTGTGTGAGAGGTTGCTTTCTTTCTTACCGATCCAAGAATAAGAATTAATACTAGACTTATTGCTCTTCTAAAAAGAAAAAAAAAATTCTTTCTATGATATGCCATTGTTGATTCATATTAGACTATTTCTTGTTTTGTAGACATTTTTTGATTCAATTTGAATTAGTATCTCCTTTTGATTTCTCTTAACTTTTCTCCACAATTTTCTTTCTTCTTAAAAAATTAATTTTCTCTCAAGTCTTTTCATTCAATTATACCTCTTCTCCTTATGATACCTCCAAGAGCATGCATTTATTTTTTCCAAAACTTCCTTTCATAAATCCTTTCGAACATGATTTTTGTTTGCGTCAGAGGCCGGTTTAGCTCGGTCGGAAGAGCACCCACCAAGGAATTGCAAGATTCCTGGTTCCGTATCAGTCCCCGCCAACTCAGTGCAAGAGTAGCACAAATTAGGTAATCTGATCTGTGCGGTAAAGTGGGGGGGAGCTGACGGTATGTGTGGCGCTCCACTTCATAAAAAACACTCTCTAGTCTGGCGCTAGTGAAAAGGGGATAGACTCCATTGATGTCCTACTGATATCGACAATATAACCCATTGTCGATATCTCTGATACCAACTTTTAAGTATTAGAATTAACAGTGATGTATTTTAGCATTTTCTCTCACTGTTGAATTATTTACTAGATCTCATATTACAACTTCAATTGATGTTTTCTTTGTTTTTTTATATTACTTGGTGCATTTTTCTGGTACAATGAATTAATGTGATCTCCTATCTCCTCATTATTATTGTTGGGACACTGGTCCATGATGATATCAATGCTTCTGTTTAGGAAGGGTTGAAGGATACTTATTTCGTAGTTGTCACGGTTATATCAACATGTTGGATGATTGAATTATGAATAATTCTAATAGATTAATAGATTGGACTTAATCATTCAATTGCAAATTGAACTGGAAATGGCCTTATTCTTTATGCTCATATTGACCTGCTATTCTTGCTTGGTTACAATTAACATTTTACATGCACATGCACGAGAAAGAAGACATTTTTGAAAATCAAATTGACACGTCATTCAAATGCAAATGAATTTAATACCCAAAACGGATTCTGAACTTCAAGGGAGACAACCCCGTAATAATTGCTGTAGAGCATTTATTTATTTATTTATTTTCATTTTTATAACTATGAAAGTAAAATAAAAAAAAAAGATAAAACTGACACAATTAATTTTAAAAATTAAAGCATAAATGCAGAAATTTTCAGATTTCAAAAGCAAAATTTATTTTTGGTAACAATTAATTTGTATTCGATGACGCTAGACCATTAGTGAAACAATCTGATTTTCCATACTGTCTTCCAAACTTTACTCATTATGAGAAACTTAATTGATAAAAGTAACTCAGGAATATTACAAAAAAAACCTTATTGTGCTGCTATTGAAAAAAAAAAAAAAAAAAATTAAAACGGCTTTTACTATCATTTTTAGGTAGGAGCTGATTTATAATCACTTAAAAATTCTGCATGTGAAAATTTTAGCAGATTTAATTTATTTAACTTAACACATCTTTATCTGTAATGGACAACACAGTCTTTAGCATCCTATCATATTACCATGGATTTTATTTTAAAAATCAATCCATAATTTTTTTCTTTTTGTGACATTTGACATAGCTATAAAGCTATTAGAAAAATGGAATTTAAATTTTAAAAAATAAAATAAAAAGAAAGTCACAGACAGAAAACAGATTTGCTTTGTCACATGCAAGTATATTTTTATGTTCTACAGAAAGGATTTAAAAATTAAAATCAAGGTAAATTTAGATTTAAGGTACCTCAACCATTTTCACTAGAGAAAAACATACGCCTTAGAAATAGGGTAAATAAAAGCCTTGTCAAACATTATCTTGGTAATCAGATCTGTGCTGTAAAGCATCTGGGAGCTGACGGTAGGTGTGGCACTCTACATCAACAAAACAATCTCTCTGGTCTAGTGGAGTGGTCCCATCTATGGGTTAAATAGAAAAACATGAGTTTATAAAAATTGAGTATCCATTTAAGAATTTATTTCAAAACTTTATTGGTATTAAATGACCCAATGAGGTTGATATGCCGTAAACCAAACCAAACCTCTAGTCTAGCTCTAGTGAAAACAGGGTAGACTCCCTACTTTCTGGCTGATACCGGCAATAATCCACTCTACCAACTTTACTACTAGTGACATAGCATATAGTAAAGTAGGTACTGTGGCTTATTGTTGGTATAAGTCGGACAGTGAGAAAATCTATTCTCTTTTCACTAGCACTAGACCAGGGAGATTGTTTTTGTATCTGAGAGCGCCACCTACCATCAATTCCAAGTTGTGCTACTCGTGTTTATATTTAATAAATAAAACCAAAAAAGAAACCGGATTGTTGCTGAAACTTGATGACAAATAGCAAATAGATGCTAATTACATTTTAACTTTTAAATACTTGGATATACACCATTGAGTTTGAAGCAATAGCACTTGAGGTTTTCAATGGATTAATTTTAAAAACTAAAAATAGGGGACCCTTAAAAAAAAAGTATTGCAGAAATATGAAAATAATTCTTTTTTTAAATTTTTTTTTTTATCAAATTCAAAGATCTTATGAATTAATGAAATAATTATTAATCTACACAGTATAAAACCAACCTGTTATAATGGCAGATCAGTTATGAACCCAGGCTGCCCTACTATTCATCCATAGCTAGGAGGAGAACAGATGGATCTATGCTTTTCTCAAGAGCATTAGCGCAAAGTGAAATGCAAACAGCCTCATCCAGGATTTGAACTTGGTTTGTTGATTCCAATTCTTACAATAAGTTATACTAATCGCACCTCCAGGTATATCGCCACCAGGTGAACAATTAATAAAGCACTTAGTATATAGCATTAAAAGTGACCAGTGGGACACGTTGAATTTCCACAAAACGATATATCGCCACCAGGTGAACAATTAATAAAGCACTTAGTATATAGCATTAAAAGTGACCAGTGGGACACATTGAATTTCCACAAAACGAAACAAGAATCAAGAGGAACTATTTAAGCCAGAAACAATGATTTGCATTTTCACTACATATAAATCCTACCAAAATTACCAAGATATCTTCCGTAATTCAGTTTTAATATTACAAATAAAAAAAAAATGTAGATTATTTTTTTTAATCAATTTTAATTTTACATTGGGTATTTAAGCGATGTAAGACCATTTGGAACGTTTCATTTTTAAAATTGGGTGAAATAAAAATGGGACAAATAAGAAATCTGAGATTAAGCAACACCAGATAATCTAACATTTTTGCATTGCATCTTGGACAATTTGAATGTCATTTTTTTTTTTTTTTTTTTTTTTTCTTTTCTTCCCCCGTTGAAAAAAATGTTTATTTCTAGAAATCCATTACCCTCTTTTTTTTTCCTTTTTTTTTTTTTTGTCCCTTTAAAAATCCTTTTGCACTTTTGAATTTAATTCTATCCTCTTGCTAAGGATTGAACCCAGATTTCTAAAGCTGAATCCCCTTGTGTTTTTTTTTTGCATCTAGTTTAGTTTTTCTTAACGGCAATATCATAGAATGATTTTAACATCTTTGTTTTATTAGTTTTCTCTTTTTGAAATGATATCTTTTAATAACGTCTCTCAGCTGTGAATATTAATATATTTTTCTATGGATCCAAAAGAATTCTTATTCTTGGATTGGTTTCCAGTGTGGGACCAGAAGAAAGACCTGTTAATCTGGGTATATATATATACACGCATATATATACATATGTAAATGTATACTTTTTATATAATAGATTGTATGTGTCTATATCTATCTGTTATTGTCACTTTTTAAAATTTTCAAAGTATGAAGTCACCACATGAGTGATGGAAACCTGATACTGCAATTTGATATTTTTTTAAAAACTTTTTTTTCTTTTTGTTATTTTCTTTTAAATTTTTACCTTTTTTATTTTTGATGTTTTTGTATCTTAGATTTTTTAAAAACTTGATATTAAATAATAAGGATGTTGAAGAGTGCAAGATATAAGATCTTCTTTTTTTAATTTTTTTTTTTAGTAATTTAATGCTGTTTTTATATATAAGATATATATCAGAAAACAATGAAGCTTTAGATGTGCCCTCGTTAGACTTTCAAATAATTAAAACTTTTGTCTAATAAGCTTTTGTATTAGAATTATGAAAGACGCTATTTGAAATATTGATTATTGAAAAATTCAGGATTTGTGCTTAGCTTTAAAAAAAATTATATTTCTTTCATAACTTTCGATAATTTTTTTAGATTTTAATGCCTACTTTGTATTTTTTAATTTTTTAAATTCAAATCTATTATTTCTTTTTTTTTTTATTTAAAATTTTTTTTTAAATAGAATAAAAAAAAATTTAAGAAGAAAATAAAAGAAAAAAGAAAGATAAGGAAAAAGAAAAAAAAAAAGCAAGCTTGTAAATTTTTATCTTCTGCACCATTTTTGGTTATTTTTTATAAGTCCAACATAAATAAAGGGGAACCACTCTTGACTGATAAATTATTTATTTATTTATTGATCTACTAGAAAAAAAAAAAGACGGGGTTAGGGTTTAGGGTTAGTTTAATTTTAGTTTAATGGGAAAATAAATAATTTATCAGTCAAGAGTGGTTCCCCATTGTTTATGTTTGACCTATAAGAAATAACCCCATTTTTTGTCTCCCCCCTGTCCGATCTTATGGAAGAACATGTATTTCTGAAGCACACTTCTGGCCTCTTTTTTTTTGCTAATATTCATGTTTATTTACCTTATTATATTCCAGTGGCTGCCCAAACAACCAGAAATGCTTTTGTGTCGTAAGTGTAACTTGGAAATTCAATCTGCTTATGGTTGAGGATGAACAAACAATGCAGATAAAAAAGACTCAACATCATCTTTATATTTTACTAAGATCACCCTACCCCCCATTCCCACCCCCTTAAACACGACATTTTTCCACTTGATTCTCCTTTCCTGTTCATCATCACAATTTTTATTTTGGTTTTTATAAAGAAGAAAAAAAAATATATAAATCAAACAAAATTGTAAATTTGACTTAGTTACTTTAAATTTTTATTTATTTTTTATTTATTATTTTTGTTCTCATTATTATCTCAACAAACATTTTTTGTTGTGCTAATATTTAACCTGGAATTGTATCAATGGCTGTGCATCTCTCAAATAATGTGTCATTAAATATATAGGATTCTATAAAACATGATCATGTTTTATACCTACATAAATAATACCTAACACTTGCAAGTAAGATACAAATATTAAAATCACAAAACAAAAACATGGTTATTAGAACATGTTATTTCTTAACTTAATAAAAAGACATTTGTTCATTAACAAACTGTATTTTATAAACCTAATTCTTTCTTTGAATTAATCAGCTGGCAGTGATGCTGATAGTTTTTTTAATTTAGTGCATCCTGGGACACAAGGATTTGATTTGAATGAGTCCTTTGGCAATTTGATAGATCCCAACTAAAGTTTCTTGATAAATTGTAGAGTTATTATCTATGAACAGCTAAAGCTGTCTAACCCCTACCTTGTACCCCATACAGTGTAATTTGTTTCTAAAAAAAATATTAAAATGTATTTACAGTTAGCTGGAAATGGTAGGGGAAGAAAAAAAAAACACTGGGATGCATGGATATGATTTTTATACGTCCTTTTAGATTTTTAATGATGACTTCATTGCATTTGAATAAAAAGAGACGTTAAAAATTACATAACCAGAATATGTATACAGTGAGGCTAATAGCTTATTGATTTAGTGCATCTTGGGACACACACATTTGCTTTGAATGAGTCCCCAGGAAAAATTTATGGGTCCCAACTAAAACCATCTAACTCCCACCTTCTAACCTATCCTGTGTAATTTTTTTAAAAGAAACTATTGAAATGTATTTACTGTAAATGGTGGGGGAAGAAAAGAAACCACTGGGACGCATGAATATGATTTTACTGTGTCCTTTTAGATTTTTAAGCATCAGTGACGCAGGAAGCGTACCTATCAGCATCTCCTAGCTGGTGACCTGATCTTAACTCTTAACATCCTGTTGAGATTTTTCTAAGTCCAGAGCATTCCTATAAGGATATATATAAAAAATGGCTAAAAATGACCTTTGCATCTAAAGTTACCTATTATTTCCCTTAAATCAAAGATTTCTACATATGTTTAATATTAAATTTAAACAAAGGCTATTGTTTGGGGCTGATTAGTTAAAACTAATGTGACTTCCAGCCGGGTGGAATGAGGTGGTATAGGACTTTTTTTATTTATTTTTTTTATTAATTACACCTGTTCCTTGCGGTCAGTCTACTTTTGTATTAGCAAATTTTATAATATAGATGACACAGTTGAAAAGAGGAAAAAAAAAAAGTTTTTTTAGCCATTGAGTTTAAATTTAGAAATAAGAACTACCGTCTTTATCTTACCTCCTTACATTTAAAAAATTAACTTCTTATTTGTGTGTGGGATTTTCCACAACTGACCACACCGGAAACATAAAATGTAAAAGTCTCTACTATGGTGTAATTTCATTTTTGCTTATAGTTAATTACATCTGCAATCAAGGTATAGTGAATGGTGGGGAACCATCCATTGATTAGTGGTGTCTTTTAAAAATGGTTTATGGTATAAGAATAAGCACAAAAAAAAAAAAAAAAAATTAGTCCACATCACATTCACAGCTCCTATTTCCTTCCCCCCCTCAACAGGTGTGTCACAGTAGCATTGAATAGAACTATAAAGTTTTACCACCGTTTTTGTTTAGGTCATAGGTTCAAATCTACCCCAATGCATTTTAAAACACTTTCCCATTAGATTAATGATCATTCCTATTTAGTTATCTTGGCCTCTAACAATTCCAATACTCTTGATTAATAAGTGCTTGTATTAATAATAATAATGAAATTTATTGTGTACAGTGCTCAGGTGCACCACAACTCATTAAAGTCTCATGTCAAGTACACAGAATAATGTATTAGTGTCAGGAACATGAACAGTTTACAGTAGTAATATGCATGCATGTGTGTGTGTATGTGCATATTGAATCTTTTTTTTTAATTTAAAAATGTTTTTTGTTTTTTTTAACCTATCTTCCCTCCATATCTCCAAGTTATATAATATCTTGGATCATATCAGATACCAGATGTAATATTCTGGATCAGTGACTGTAATAATGCATCAAATAACATATTATATATATATATATATATATATATATATATATATATATATATATATATATATATATATGTGTGTGCGTGTGTGTATATATTAAAGAAATGGATACAATAGAAACCTACTCGAGTTTCACCATAAGCATCTTCAGGGTTAAATCCACTGAATTAATCGAGGTACTGATTAATTGCAGCGATTACACGTGTGTTCATTAAATAAGATACCTCGATTAATTCAGTGGATATAACCCTGAAGATCCTTATGGTGAAACTCGAGTAGGTTTCTATTATATATGTATAGATATATATATATATATCCCGACTTTTACATTTTCCATTGATGTATGCACAGCTACAAGATACCATACACTCTCCAAGCACAAAAAGAAACAAGGGGGTGACCCAGAAATATTTCTAATAAAATAGGATAGTTTTAGGGAAAGAAAAAAAAATCATAGTTCTTTACTTTTATTGACATTACACAGGGGCTTACAGTCAAGTCATGCTGAAAATATCTAGTTCCCACTAGATCACCAAAGTTAAGCACCAATGAGCCAGGTACAGTAAGCAACCTGAGTCAAAAAGGTCTTAATTCGGCATTAAATGACCTGAAAAGGGTTAATATACTGTAAAACAAAACAACCAACATAAGTAGGGTTAACCCTTGTACGGTGGGCAAATTATTTTCAACAAACTTGCAAAATATAAGGTATGTTTAAACAAGTCAATTAACTGTTAACATCCTGTTGATAATTTTCTAAGTCCAGAGCCCCATTCCTATAAGGATTTATTAAAAAAAATGACTAAAAATGGCCTTTTCATTTAAACTTACCTGTTATTTCCCTTAAATCAAAGACTTTTGAATATGTTTAATATTACATTTAAACAAAGGCTATAATTTTGGGTATATTAGGAAAATGAATGTGACTTCTGGGTGGAATGAGTTAATCATATACCCCCCCCCCAAAAAAAAAACCTGATAATTAGATTAGCAGTTGTGTATCCATAGCAACAATAAAGCACTCACTTTTAAATAGGGTATTTTGCAAAACAATCTTTATACAATCATATACCAGGGTGATGCCTCCTAGCGATGTTTCTATGCATTAGCATTGGTTAGTAAGCTGCCAATAGGAAAAATACCTTACATTGAGCTACAACCAAGTGACAGAAAAGGTCGTTCAGCCTGTATACTGTTGGCAACAACAATCTTGCTCTTCCTGTGAAAAGGGTTAATTTGAATTTACCCTCTAGATGAAAAGGTGGAATCTAAATTTTTAGGTAAGTCCTTTAGAATTTGTGGCCACTTCCGTTAGCCCTTGCTTATTTTGGCTGCTTACGATACATTTTAAATTTGGATTTTAGTTTTAAATATTAAATGGAAAAGAAGAGAAATGATAAAAATGATTTAAAGATAATGATTTGCTAATTTATTGTAAAAGTGTTTTTATTTATGACAGTCTAAAAGTCAATCAGAGTTCAATCCCCCCTCACTAACACCACCACGACCATCCTGCCCCGCCCCCCCAAAAAAAAGGTGAATAGGGGCCGGTTTAGGTCAGTTGCCTAGAAAACCACAAGGTTCCAGATTCCAGCCTTCGCCAACTCAGCGCATAAGTAGGATAGCTTGGGTTATCTGATCTATGTGATACAGTGGGGAGCTGATGATACATGTGGTATTCCACCTCAGCAAAAAAAAAAAAGAAAAAAATCTCCCTAGTCTAGTGCTAGCAAAAAGGGGATAGACTCCCTTGTCTGGCTGATAGCAACAATAGGTCACTCCACCAACTTTTACTTTTTTCTCTTTTAGTATAAGTTAATTTTTAACTTAGTCCTTTAAAATGATGACAAATTTTATTCTGCACATAAATATTAAATAAGTTGTGTGTATATATATATATGTATATAATCTGAATATTGATTTAGTTTTTAATTTTTATTATAAACACATGGATAGAAAATGAATCATTTATTCAAATATATTAAGATAAAAATGAAACTGTTTAATCTAGATAATTTGACACATTTCTTAGTAAAATTAGATTTTTTTTTCTGATTTCTATAAAAGCAGAGAAAGTGTGTATTTTTAAAAATTTTGGTCTTTTATTTCTGTGTGTTCTGCTCCTTTGCCCAAATCTGCATATAAAACCTATTGTACAAGAAAAAGTAGTTGAAATAGTTAAAACAAAAGAAATTATTACTTCCTCTGTCCCATAATAGTTGGTACATTTAGTGTGCATCATTTATATGCAAATGTAACAGTTTTTATGGTAGTAATTCCATTTTAAGGGATACTTGAAAAAAAATTTTTTTATTCTAGACTTGTGAAATTGCAGAAATAAATTCTTGTATTCATCCTTCAAATTCTACTAAAGTTGTTGGCTTCATAGAGGAGACTTGCTCCTTCAACCAACCTCAAAGAAAAAGTCGCAGGCTGTTAAATCATGCGGACCACATCTACCCATCCATCTCCCAGGTAAATGGTGATTCAGTCATTCACAAACAGCAATAACAAAATGTGGAGGAACACCACCACCAACAACACAGATTTAATTGCCATATATTAAGGAAGATACTTTAACTCTTAACATCCTGTTGAGAATTTTCCAAGTCCAGAGCCCCATTCCTATAAGGATTTATCTAAAAATGTCCTTTTCATTATAAGTTACCCGAGATATTTCCCTTAAATCAAAGACTTCTAAATATGTTTGATATTACAATTAAACAAAGTCTATCGTTTGGGGCAGATTAGGAAATGTGACGTCTGGCCTGGTGGAATGAGGCGGTATAGGACGTTAAGAGTTAAAGAATTGAGTAAATTGTAACTGCATATAAAACAATTATGAATTGTTGAATACAGGGAGTTACTTTTCAATCACCCTCTGTGTATGTAATATATAGATATATATGGAAAAAGTGGAAGTAAATGAAGGCCCTGATGCAGGTTTGTTAAACAAATTCAAAACACTGCAGAGTTGGTTTATTAAACATCACTCATAAATAAATGAATAGAGGTAAAAGTATCCAATTGACTGGTGTGTTGGGGATAATTCTATTTGGGATCCCCAATATCTCCTGTACATCCACAATTGCAATGCACATGTTGATGCACACTTATAGATTTATACAAAGATTTTTATAAATCCCTAAGTGAGCTCAATGTATGATAATTGATAATAAATGGTTTCAATAAGAAAGAAAAACTTAAACTGTCATTTGGATATTATAAATTTATTTTGACTAGAATTCAATAAATGAGCCAAGTCTCATCAGACAGCCAACTACATAAAGACTAAGAAAACAAACTAGAATAGAGAAAATGTTTTTCCTTTATATATATATATATATATATATATATATATATATATATATATATATGTGTGTGTGTGTGTTGAAAGGATAAATAAAGGAAAGAAATGATGAATGGATAAACTTAGTTTAATGAATTACTAACACATGTTTTGGCCAGGATTTTGTACACATTGTATTCTATTCAATGTACGCATTGTATTCTATTTATTAATACAATGTGTACATGAACAAACTCCTGGCCGAAACATGTGTTGGTAATTCATTAAACTAATTTTATCCATTCAACATTTTCTTTCCTTTATTTATTTATCCTTTCAACATATTGTCAGATTCATTTCCATTTTTCAACTTATATATATATATAATATATATATATATATATGTGTGTGTGTGTGGAGGTGCGTGGGCTAGTGGTTAGAGTCGTGGAAAATGGACTTGTCGATTCGAGTTCAATTCCTAGACGAAGCTGTTGGCATTTCACATAGCGCTAATACCCTTGGGAAAGGTATGAATCCATATATTCTCCCTCCAGCTATGGGTTAAATAGTAGGACAGACTGGGCCCTTCATCCTTGGGTAGGTAACCGGTCTAGGAGAGGGATAACTCTGAATTCAAAATTCCTGAGGTCGGTTGTTGATTGGGTTTGTGGCAACCCTTGATGCACCAATTCTTTCCTATCGACTGTGCCAAAAAGTGTGGATGGTCCAACACAAGCCTTCACCACTATAAACAAATCACTGTGTGGGTGTTCATTGTATGTATGAACCCTCGTGTCGAAAATCGACGAGAGAGTCCATTATATATATATATATATATATATATATATATATATATATATAATATAATAAGATAAATATATAGGTTTTACATATCTATTTATTGGGTGACAAAGGAACTTTTCACAACCATATTGGTTTCATGCAATGCATTCATCAGGTGAAGATGTTTCAAATGTGAGAAAAATCCAAAAAATTTCAAAAAATTCAATAGACATGGGATGCGTATGATATATATATATATATATATATATATACACACACACACACACACACACACACACACACACACACATACATACGTTCATTACTTTTTGGCCTTAGGATGGTGTAGAAGAAATCCTTAAAACCTAAGGGTGTTGTAATAATAAAAAAAAGGTGTAGGAACCATTATATTATGGGACTGAGGTTGTATAATTTAGAATTTAAATTTGTCATCATCCAAGTTTTCCTCTTTAGAGATTTTTAAAAATTCTAATTTCATTCAGTTTTTACTGATAATCTTCCATTTTTCTTCTTACAAATTACCAAGTACAATGGGTTCTTTCTAATGCCTTTTTCCTTTGCTGTGCATTTTTCTGAAAACAAGCAAAAAGAGATTTTTTTTCTGGGTCTGTCCCTGCCCCTTCTCTCTCCTCTCTCTCTCTTTACCCTCAGTTTGCTTTCTTTTTGGTGCAATTCAGATTTCCCTTTTAGTTTCGTAATTAATTGTATTACTATAATAATACAGTCATTAATACAGCAAATAACCAACATTTTCATTTTACGTTTTTTTGTTTATTTAATTCTACTTCAATCCTGTTATAGTTGGTACATTTAGTGTGTGAACTACAGATGCAAATGTAACGACTATTATGAGACAGGGGACATAGTATAGTAACTTAGTAGATTAATAACTTTTGTTTATCCTATTTATTTTTTAATTTGCCAAAATATCTAGTAGATATTTTTTGAAACATTAAAAATTGGTTAACAGCTATCTTAAATTAGCCACTTATATACAAATACATAAGGGAAGCGCGTAGTGTAATGGTTAAAGTCATAGGAAATGGACTCGTCGCCCCGAGTTCAAATCCTGGACGTGGTAATTGCATTTCACTTAGCGCTAATACCCTTGGGAAAGGTATGAATCCTACTCTCCCTCCAGCTATGGGTAAATAGTAGGGCAGACTGGGCTCTTTAACCTTGGTTAGGTAATCGGTCTAGGAGAAGGAAAACTCTGAATTCAAACCTGTTAAACTCCGCTTAAGAAATTGACCTTGTGTCACATCCTGCTCGTGCGGAGGTGTTGGTAAATATATATATACAAATGCATAATAAAAAGTTTGACTTCTAAAATGTGTGTGTGTGTGTGTGTGTGTGTATATATATATATATATATATATATATATATATATATATATATATATATGTGTGTTTATGAAGACGGGGTGACTAAACGGAGAAGGCGTAATATCGAGTTGTCTACCTGGGTTTCAACATTCTTAACAGCTATCATTTCAAATTGGCTACTTATACACAAATACGAAATACATAATAAAAATTTTGCTTCTGAGTGTGTGTGTTCACACATATATATATATATATATATATATATATATGAAGTAAATACACATTAACGATGTCTTTATGTTATAGCTTTTTTTTAGCTGACAATTTTTAGGAGAATATGTGCTTAATTGAAGTCGTACCTAATTTTTGAAAGTTAATTAATTAACTTTCAAAAATTAGGTACGACTTCAATTAAGCACATATTCTCCCAATATATATATATATATATATATATATATATATGACGGGGTGACTTAACGTAGAAGGAAAAATATTGAATGAGTCACAACTTTGGCTGTCAATTAGATAACTAATCAAATTAGTCGGGATTATTAATGAATGTTCAATACATTCATAGAGCAATTATAATAAAATAGTATTGTCAGAAAGCCTACTTACCCAGTGAAACTTGGATAGGCTTTATGACTATACCATTTTACTATATATATATATATATATATATATATATATATATATATAAAGATAAATACAACTTAGACTTTTTTTATTTATTTATTTTTTTTGTGGGTGGGTATTCATTGCTCAGAATCTTGGGTACGGCCATAAAATGTTGAATATAGACAGTGAATAAAAATCACTTTTTTAAAAGGTTTAAAACTGAACAGTTGTCACAAACTTTCTTTCATTATTTTAAGTTTTAAGTCTAAGATAAACATCTGATGATCAATTTGCTATTGTAAAATTGACTGTAACACACACACAAAAAAAAGCTTGATAATGAAATTTATTGTGTACAGTGCTCAGGTGCACCACAACTCATCAAAGTCTCATGTCTAGTGCATAGAATAATGTATTAGTGTCAGGAACATGAGCAGTTTACAGTAATAATATGCATGCGCGTGTGGGCTTATTTGTGTGGAGAGGGGCATCGGGTATGGTGTTGGCGGACTACAGGAAGTATGGAGGCCTTGAAAGATGCAGTGTTTCAGCAGCCTACAACGGATGCCGGCAGCTTATTCCATGCCTCGACAATTCTGAACGTGAAGAAATGTTTCTGAAAGTCATGTGAGCAATGCTGTTTTCTGACTTTGTAGGCATGCCCACGTGTGTTAGAAACATGGAAATCAAAAAGGTGCTCAAGGTTGTTGTTGTCAAGATGATTAATGACCTTATGAGCGTTTACCAGGTCAGCTACCAAACGCCAAAGTTTCAACAAATCCATTCCCAGGGCAGCAAGACGTTTAGAATATGGCAGATGCCTGATGGAGGGTATTCGTTTGGTTGCAATGTCTATAGTTTCATATTCTGAGTGAGATAGGGGTTCCATAATGTAATCGGGAAAATGAATAGCTTACATTAATAATATACAGGTATGTGTGTGCGTATGTTTATGGAGGGGAATATCAGGTATAGTTTTGTTGAATTACAGGAAGCATGGTCGTTTTGAAAGATGCAGTGTTTCGACAGCCTACAACGAATGCAGGTAGTTTATTTCATGCCATATGTTTCTGAAAGTCATGTGAGCTGTGCGGTTTGTGATAACCATTTGGTTTTAAACATTTTTTTAAAAAGTGATTTTAAAATCCGTTTTATCCAAGGTCGGTATTTCAACTTTATACAAAATGCAAATGTTGGTTTTTGCTAGATTATCCATGTTTTTTAAACTTCTGAATTGATTCTAATGTTTAAATCTTCTGAGTACTTTAATTTCAATCTCCCCACTTTCTTTTGAATTGTGCCTCAGTCCTGTGCATTTAAATGTGCCCTGCATGTGTCATAACTAGAATTATTTTGTGTGAAGTTAATATAAAACTAATACCATTACTTTTAATATAATGATATTGACTTATGATGTTTGTCTAAGTGTCAAAAATCAGTGTCACTATACTAAAAGGGTCCATATTACCTTTCGGGGACCCCTTTTTGATCTTGATTAAGAAAGGACATGTTTTTCATTTACACTGTCAATATCCGGTTGTTTGTTAAGGGTTAGTTTTATAATTTAAAAAAAAAATCTAAAAATCATCTGTTAAAACAACTGGATATTGACTGTGTAAATGAAAAACATGTCCTTTCTTAATCGAGATCAAAAAGGGGTGCCTAAAAGTTATATGGTCCCTAAAAGTACTGATATTAGTTGGGTTTTTCTTTTTCGTTTGTTTTCTTTCTTTTCTTTTTTTTTCTTTTCTTTTCTTTTTTCTTTTTTTTTTTTTTTTCTTTTTCTTTTATTTACTATCATTTAATATACATGTATATTTCTTGTATAAATCCTCAATGATATTTTTCTGAAACCGATTCAAATAATTGTTCATAAAAAAAACAATATCAGTTGAATAATATTTTCTCTTATAAGACAATTTAAGTAGAAATTAGTCAATTTACTAAGTTTAGTTTAATACAAGGCCAGCAAATATAGGGCACCCAGTGAGAATTCAACTCACAATGACCTATTAGTCTAACCAGAAAACCATTACACCATAAGAAAGTAAACTTTCATTATTTATTTCACTTTTTTCTTTTCTTTGTTAGAATTTTTTAAATGAGGTTTGATAATTTGTATTATTTAGATTTTTCAGACTGTTGTCCTCATCTTTATTTTTAGTAGCAAATATATGCACCCTCCGAGTGCAAGTATTTAAGTTTTAATGTAATGAAATATCGTATTAAATTAGAAACGCTAATGAAACTAAATAAGAATGCTGATAAAAAGATTTGAAACAGAGGGGGATATAATCGAAAGATAAATAACTGAAATTTACTCTTCCACCACTCTCGTCTTTCATTGTTATTTTTTCTAATTTAAATATTTAGTTAAAAGAGGAAGTAAATAATAAAATGACAGTTATCTTTTCTTGTTAATGGATTTCATTTAAGATTCATTGAAGAGATTTTTGCTTATATTCATTAAAATAAAACCAAAAGTTAGAAACCAATAAAACTAAGCACATATTTATTAAAATTACATTTTTAATATCAATATGCAAATTAGTCTTCCCATTCATACTGTAAACTGCTGTTTTGTTGTATATATAATGTTGTTAGTATGTAGATATGGCCA
>CM042180.1:19896298-19966298 GCA_023376005.1 Doryteuthis pealeii | reverse complement strand
CATGTTGTTAGTATGTAGACATAGTTAACAGTATTAATAATGTAAGACAATTTTATTAATAATTGAGGTTTAGATAAAAATAAAATCATGGAGAATGTGATGTCAATAACTAAGAGAATTGTGACTTGAGTAGGAATATAGTTTCGGTTACAGACAGAAAAACACACAATCTCCATTATAATAAGATATATATATGCACACACACATGGTATACTAACTTTTTCAAAAGATATTTCAACTTACCTTGCCAACAAGTAAATATTTTAGGATTTGTAGTGCTTTTTTTTCTTTTTAGTAAGTAGGATAACTAAGTTTAAAGTATTTTTTTGTGAAAATTACCTTTTACACACACTCACGATGCTACCAAACTTATTCTGCAAATTCTATAGAACTCTGACAATTTTTGTCTGATTTATTTTATTGGAATCTTAAAAAATTAAAATATTAACTCTTAACATCCTGTTGAGAATTTTCTAAGTCCAGAGCATTCCTATAAATTATATATAATTTATTATATAAAAAATGGCTAAAAATGACCTTTGCATCTAAAGTTACCTGTTATTTCCCTTAAATCAAAGACTTCTAAATATATGTTTAATATTACATTTAAAACAAGGCTATCATTTGGGGCAGATTAAGAAAAACGAACGAGACTTCTGGTCGGGTGGAATGAGGTGGTATAGGACTTTAAGAGTTAATCTTTTGCCATATTTTAAGGGGTCAATTTTTATTTTTCCCATTAAATTCTGATGTGTGGATCTTGCTTTTCCAATTGCTTCATTTGTTCATCCATCAAATCCTTCCACTTATATATATATATATATATATATATATATATATATATTACAAGGAAAATATAAAACTGGCAGGACTTTATGATAAGATTATTATTTTCTTCATGATTACTAAAAAAAATTGTATTTATAATCTGGACTATCATCATAATTTACCTTAGGTAACTTGTAATATTTCAATTAGGCAGGGAATGGTAGTACCTGTTAGTGTCCCATCTATAGGTTAAATAGAAAAAAAGTGAGTACCCAGCAAGAATGTGTAAAACAAAATGTCTGGCATAAAATAAGCCAACAAGGGTTGATATGCCGTAAAATCCAACCAACCAATGAAAGTCCCTCTGGCGTAATGACTAAAGTACTGTATATATATATATATATATATATATATAAGATGAAACCAGCCATGTTAAGTAAGATATGTCGCCTGAGGGAGGTGTCTGAAAATATGGGATTGTAGTAACCAACTTCAAACTCCATTTGTGTTATGTTTACTTTTCAGACTAATTCCCTTGGGAAAAAGTATGAAAAGCTGAGGTTTTAATAATACCACTACTGTTCTTCTTCAAGGATGGCTTTGGTATTAAATAACCCCCAAAGGTTTAATGTGCCATTAAACTAAGAAACCAAACCTCATCTCAACAGATATGGGCTAAATAGTACCACTACTGTTCTACCAGCATGGTTTTAGCATTAAATAACCCCCAAATGTTGATATGCCATTAAAACAAAGAAACCAAACAAAGCCTTGTAATATTTCAGCTAGCAAATCCTCTTTTAGTTATTATGCATTATTAATTGCAAAGATTCTAAAAATATATATATATATATATATATATATATATATATATATATATATATATATATATGGAAGATGAAACCAACCATGTTAAGTAAGATATGTCGCCTGAGGGCGTGAGTGGCTGAAAATTTAAAATGGTTAACATTTGCCTACCAAATTTCCCTCATGGCTGTACAAGACTGGTAGAATTTCACATAGAAAAAGTGTGCATCTGAGTGTTTTCCCTCCAGCTATGGGTAAATAATAGGGCAATTGTGCTCTTTAACAGTAACAAGTACCATGAGATCTGGTTTCTCTCTTCTGAGGTTTCATCAGTTACTATTTATAGGAAAAACAGACATTCCATCCTCTTTATTTAGGTACTATATGACACTTTTATAATTCATTTTCAATGGCAGAAGGGAGAGAATAAAAAATGGTAGTCTAAACAAGAAATCCAACACAACGTTACTTAGTTTGGCACAAGGCCAGAAATATAGGAGCACTCAGTGATAATGGTCTCACTAAACCTTATATCATGGGAGTATATATTTCCTAGTTAATTGTAGTTATAATGGGATTTTTTTTATTTATTTGAAACAATATTATTAATTAATTAAAAAAAATTTTTTTTTTTTTTTTTTTTGGTAATTTAGATTTATTTTTGTTAGATGTTCAGGTAGAGTTTGCTGATGAATCAGTTTTTGTTGCCAAGGAATAAGTGAAATATTTTGTCATGTTATTTTGTAATTTAACAATGTATGCAATAAATTTAGGGATAAAAAAAAGAATTACATTAAATATATTCAGTCACTATTTTTTAATCTGTGAGAAGAAAAGTGCCTTGTAATTTTTTTGTTATTTCCTCTGTTCAAAAATTTCTGCTAAACATGTTTGTTTTGTTTTTTTTTTTTTTTCTTTTGTTAAAAGAATTTTTGTAAATTTGAAGTGTATTTTAATGAATATTGAATTTAAAAAAAATTTTTTTCTCAGTTGAAACTAAAATATACTTTTTTTTTTTTTTTTTAATATTTTTTTTAGTTGGTTTATAATGTATTTGTTTTTATCTATTTTATTTTCATCATAAAATGTATTTTTTTTGGTGAAAAAAAAATTAAGATTTTATTTTATTTTTTTTATTTTAACTTTAATTTGCAATCATTACTAAATTAGAAAAATATCTTTCCCCTCCCCCCAATTCAGTAACAAAATGCCTTTATTTATACTATCACTTCAAAAGTCAAAATAAACATTACCCCTATGTAATTTCATCTAAAATCATTTGCTTAGCATCTGCCATAGAAAATTTGATATTATTTCCAATATAAAAGGGAATGGGTTAATGCCTCAGGTTTTGGGGGTCCTGTTGGTTAAAAAGATTGGCCCCTTCAGGAGATCCCTTCTAATATTTAGTGCAGTCGGTAGAGTGTTCAGCTGGGAACCTTAAGGTTCGTGGTTCGATACTGGCTCTCACCAACTCAGCATATGAGTAGTACAGGGATCTGTGAGGTTAAAGTGTGGAGCTTATGGTAGATGTGGTTCTCCGCCTCAGATGCTAATAAACAATCTCCTTTGTCTAGCGCTAATGAAAAGGGATAGACTCCCTCACTGTTCCGTTGATAATGACTTTACTTACTTTTATTGTATATAGTCAGTAGAAATACAACTGATTTATCACTTCAGAGCTGGTTTAGCTCGGTCAGTAGAGAATCCGCCTCTGAACCACAAGGTTTCAGGTTCCTTACCAGCCATCACCAACTCAGCACATGAGTAGCACAGGTTGGGCCTGGGTGGTAAAGTGGGGAACTGATGGTAAGTGTGGTGGATAGACTCCCTCACTGACCAGCTGATACTGACAATAGGTCACTCCACCTACTTTACTGTATACAGGGGCCGATTTAGCTCAGTCAGTAGAGCATCTGCTCAGAAAATGCAAGGTTCTGGGTTTGCACCAATTCAGCGCATGAGTAGCACAGCTTGTGTAATCTAATCTGTGCAGTAAAGCATCTGGGAGCTGACAGTAAGTGTGGTGCTCCATTCCAGATGCAAAAACAATCTCCCTGGTCTTGCACTAATGAAGAGGGGGATAGACTCACTTGTTGTCTGGCTGATAGCGACAACAGGCCACTCTGTGGGCTATTATTTATGAATCTTTTTGGGGCTCAGGGTAAGGGTTTCAAATCGTCCCCTCTCCTCTTGGCTAAACTTCTGTCTGGAAGGTTTTTTTTTTTTTTTTTTTTTTTTTATACCAAGATGGCTCCCCCTAATTCTTATTTAGCAGATGCAACAGCTTTTTATAATTGTTATCGGGATCGGACGGGTTGGGGGTGGGTCATTCATTTAGGTTGTGTACAACTACCTCTATAAGAGTCATTTCTGCCCTTCAAGAACATGCACTTAAATTTTGCAGCGGCAGAACTGGACACATTTTTACTGCATAAACACAAATACGCACGCACCCACACCTGACCTTGCATTATAGTTTATTATTCACACCTGAAATTTTTCATCTTAGCCAATAATCTGTTTTTACACCTTCTAGCTTTGTAGGGTCTTCTCCCCTGGCAGCACCTCCCCATTATATTAAGGGTAGATAATACCTGATATTTAAAGCCACCCAAAAGAGAAGTGAAGGAGCTTAATCCCCACACGCATACATATGGAGGCTTCCCATGTTAAAAAGGCCGCCTGCTATATTCCACCCCTCAGAATGAATGTGTACTAAAGTTACTTTTGTTAAATGGGAAAACTTGTATATTAAAAATCACGGTCAAAATTGACGGAGGGGCGGGGGTACATTATATTCCAGTGTACCAAAGAAATTAGAGAGAAATAGTTCTTTACATTTTTTATTTTATTTTTTTAAACTGTAAAAATTGTCCGAATCTTTTCTGGCGTGTCAATCTTGGGTAGGAGATTAAAGGCTAAGGTAAGAATTAAGGGTACTGATTAGAGAATTGGTTAGGAAAGTTGCTAGGCAGACATGTTCGTCTGTATTTGTCTGTATTTTTGAGATCTCAATAATTTTGATTTTTCGGACTATTGTCCTCATCTTTATCATGGTAGTTATTAACACAATGTCAAACTATTAAAAATGATTTCCCAGGTTGTATCATCACTATACACAGGAAACACCTGAGGAAGGCTGGAGGATACAGTGTCCGAAACATGTTAACAACTAATTTACTTTTAAAAACAATTTGATACACTGGAAACACCTGAAAAAGGCCAGATGATACAGTTGCTGAAATATTAATAACTACCACAATAAAGATGAGGACAACTGTCCCAAAAAATCAAAATTATGTTTTTCTTTTGAGATTTTAGGAAAAAATGTATCTTGGATGTATCGATATCATTGTCCCCATTTCCTTGTAACCATAAGTAAAACCAACAATAAAACCAGCAAACAAATAAACTTTTCTTTAAGATATGTTCTTAAAAATATTCTTAAGTAAATACAGCTTAATTCTTTAAAATTTGTGATAATTACTTGATGTAACTTAAATTTATCAGGTTGATTTTGCAGCCATTTTGAAATCATATTTTGTCACTAGCTCTTTTATATATATATATATATATATATATATATATATATATAGTGTGAGAGAGAGCATACTCTTCATTCATTTTTATTCAAAATTATTTCCTTAATGGAAAAGTTAATTCATAATACTAGGATGATCACTTAAAACTTATTATTATTATTTTCCACCCAATCATTTTAGCTGTGAAAGTAGTGTTCCATTCTACTTGCTATAAAAATGAACTTGCCTATCCCCTCCTATGGCCAACAAAATTTTTTTCTTTTTTTCTTTTTCTTTAAATGTAAAAATTAAAAAAGTGGAAGAAATCCTATAAAATTCATTTGTGACTGAAACTTTAAAAAAAAAATGAGAGAGAAAGTTCACCTATAATTTTTTTTTTCTTCAAATTTTTTTCTTTTTTTCTTTTTTCTATTTTTTTTTCTTTTTTCTTTTTTTAACTTTTTCTTTTCTTGTGAATGAATTGTGGGTTCACTGTATTTTTGTATGGATTATTTCTTTTGTTACTTGTACTTCTCTGATCATATTGAAGATTTTTTTTTTTTTTGAATTTCCTGTTTTGTATATAATAAATTTTGTGCAACTATTTCTAAAAAAAAAAAAAAGAAAAAAGATATCTCTCTCTCCTTTCTATTATCAAAAACTGTGGGGGTGGGGACGGGGAGAGAGAACTTTTTGTACTCTGTATATTATTGGACATTGGTCAATAGATTTTTCTTACAGTTTGACAGCATATTTTTTTTGTTTGTTTATATATATATATATATATATATATATATATATATATAAATGTGCAGAGACTTTACAAGAATAAATTGGACAATTCCCTCCGAATGTGGAGACTGCTTTCTGGACTTTCCCCCAAAACTAGTTTGCTCTTTCTGTCTCTTATTTTTTTTTTTTTTTTTTTTTTTTTTCTTTTTGCCCAGAGAGCAGTTTAGTCAAATAAAGTGTTCATGGGCACCTGTTAAGCAGTTTTGGAACGAGAAAAAGAAATGACACATTGTTGCATTCATTTTCTTGACTCAAAAAAAAAAAAAATTTAATAAACCATGGATATTTGGTCAGTTTAAGACATTACAGAGTTCTCAGCTTATATACAGATTCTACATTGAGATCTCATGCTGAGGAGTAATGAGGAAAAAAAACACACACACACATATATATATATATATATATATATTATATATATGAGAAAATTCCACACACAAATATACTTCAAAATGGACAAATCTGAAAGTACTTTTACCAACCTCCTCCCCCTAAAAAAAGGGGTGGGGTAATATTGCTTTTTCTGAATCTCAGGAACAGGGACCATTTTACAGTTTTAAGTAGAAGGGAGAATGAAAGGGAAAGAAAGAAAAACAAAAATTATCTGTGGTTTAGTAAAAAAAAAACCAAACAAACCAAATTCCATAAGAATTTTTTTTTTTTTTTTAAGAAAAAAAAATGTATTAAAAAAAAAAATCTTGATTTTTTTTTTTCCTGGATTCACAAAAATTTACTATCATCATGCAAAAACACATGGAAAAAACCCCCCAAAAAAACCAAAAAAGAAAAACAAACCAAAAAAGAACTATTTTTTTAAAAGAAAGAAAAAGCAGAAAGAAAAAAAACCCATCCCTAAACACCTTCCTGGGTGATCCTGAAAAGGTATTGGAATACTCCTGTAACGTCATTTTAAGAACCAATGGAATGTGAAAAAAAAAAAACCTTTGGGCCGGATTATTACCAAATATCGACAAAGGAAACAAAAAAAAAAAAAAAAAGAAAAAAATATCTTGATTGCTGCGACAGGTTTAAAATAATGGATTACTTACATCTGTTGTCTGGGTTGCTGTCTCTGATTTTCATCTGAGAGTTATTCTTACCTCTCTTGGAATGGTACAGACAGGTTGGTATTTTAATTTCTCTGTGTAGAGAAAATTAGTTTTTTTTTTGTTTTTGTTTTTTTGTTTTCAAACTTTCAGATTTTTTAACCTAATAATTTTAAATCTACATTTGAAATTTTATTTCCCATTTTCTTTGAAAAAAAAAAAAAAAAAAAAAAAAAAAAAAAGAAAGAAAAAAATGAAAAGAAGAAAAATAATTATTTTATTAGACATGTTTTATATATACACCCATGAAATCTAAATGTGTGTATGTATGTATATGTATATATATACATATATATATATTAAGAACTTAAAATTTGTATGCAGTTAAAAGAAAAATTAAAAGAAGGATGAACTGGCTTAAAAAAAAAAAAAATTTACAATTTCTTCCATGTCCCAAGTGAAAAAAACAACAAAAATGTAGACCTTAAAAAGACTGGAATTTTTTAATAATAAATAACTGGAAAAATGCCGTAATATATTTTGAATGTTTTATTAAGATGGACTTTTTTTCCCCCTGATCAACAGTCTGTTTTTTCATTGACATTCACTTTAACAATTTTAACACCCTGGATTATTCGGACTATTGTCCTCATCTGGTTTTGTTGTGTTCAACAATATTGCTATGAAAATTTTATAAGTAATAATTATTTCTCTGAATTTCTGAGATACAGCTTGATAATTTGGATTATTTGGTCCTTATCTTTATTGTTATATTCACAATATTTCTGGCCTTCTTCGGTATTTCTTGTCAGTCTCGGGAATCTTCTTGTCAAACTTGTTATGCTCTCAGGATAATTGTGACGTTGTGTAGATAACAATAAAGATGAGGACAATAGTCCGAATAATACTAATAATCATTTTTCTGTATTTTTTTGAGATGAGGCTTAATGTGAATAATTTTTTTTTTTTTTTTTTTTTTTTTTTACTTTTCCTCACTTTTATTGTGTTATGTATAAACAACATTTCAGCTGCTGTATCCTCTGGCCTTCTTCAGGTGTTCCCTGTGTATCCGAGCATAATAATGATCCAATCTGGAAATCATTTTTAATAGTTTGACAATTGATCAAACCGACGTCAAAGAACTTTTAAAGATCTTATCTTATTATAATGGAGATTGTGTGTTTTTCTGTCTGTAACCGAAACTATATTCCTACTCAAGTCACAATTCCCTTAGTTATTGACATCACATTCTCCATGATTTTATTTTTATTAAACCTCAATTATTAATAAAATTATTTTACATTATTAATACTGTTAACCATGTCTACATACTGACAACATGCAATTATATTTATATACACAAGAAAATAGCGGTTTACAGTGTGAACGGGAAGGCTAATTTGCATATTAATATTAAAAAATCGAATTTAATAAATATGTGCTTAGTATTATTGATTTCTAACTGTTTGGTTTTATTTTAATGAATATAAGCAAAAATCTCTTCAATGAATCTTAAATGAAATCCATTAACAAGAAAAAATAACTCATTTTATTCTTTACTTCCTCTTTTAACTAAATGCTTAAATTAGAAAAAATAACAATGAAAGACGAGAGTGATGGAAGAGCAAGTTTTAGTTGTTCCATTTTTTATTATACTCCCTCTGTTTCAAATCTTTTTATCTGTATTCTTATTTAGTTTCATTAGCCTTTCTAATTTAATACAATATTTTATTACATTAAAACTTAAATACTTGCACCCGGAGGGTGCATATATTTGCTAGTTCAAATAATAATGTCATTGTTTTTAAGTTTTCAAGTTCTTCGATACCTGCTTGATCAACAGTCAAACTATTAGGGGGGATTTCCGAGGTTGGATCATTTCCGAGGTTGGGTGATTACTATGCATGGATAACCTGAGGAAGGCCTTGAGGACACTGGCTGAAATGTTGTGTTTATACATACCACAATAAAGATGAGAACAACAGTCCGAAAAGTCTAAATTATTCACAAGTAATAATTACTTATCAAATTTTACTCCTTTTTCCCGCACCCCCTTTCTTATTGAAAAAGCGAATGTCACCTCTTTCAATTTGTATTCATAATTTTATATCTTGTTCTTCAATTCATCAAATGTTTAATTTTTAAAAGAATTTTTTTTTTTCCTAATCAGAAGAAATAAAAGGAAGTATTTCTTTTTCTTCTTCAATCTCTTAGAGAATACTCTAAAGAAATTTCTGGTAGGATGGTCTGTGGAATCGGTTGTTTAATTTTCTGCTTTTAATGTCCATAAAAATGGTACAAATTTTATTCCTCCTCGGTTGATTTAAAATAAAAAAAAAAAAAAAAAAAAAAAAAAAAATGACACTAAGACCTCTTTATTGTAAAGGTAGGTAGGTGGGTCTCAAAACAGCTTCTTGAATGGATGATAAAATCTTCACAGAATTATATATATATATATATATATATATAAGTATATGAAAAACACAATGCTGTTAAAATGAAAATATTTTATATCATATTCATAACTAATATTGAACAATATTTCGATTTATAAAAATCATCATTAGAGCTTGTTTTTACTCCGGACTCATCGAGAGAGCAGCTGAAAATAATTTGAATTCAAAATGAAAACATTGATATTCCAAAAAATCATGCAATCGTTTCTTCATAAGCACATCCGATTTTCATTTTAACAGCATTGTGTGTTTTCATATCCTTTTATCTATACTTATACCGTCGGATTCATTTCCTTTCTCTTAATATATATATATATATATATATATAGATAGATAGATAAAAGGGTATGAAAACACAATACTGTTAAAATGAAAATATTTTATATCATATTCATAGCTAATATTGAACAATATTTCGATTTATAAAAAATCATTATCAGAGCTTGTTTTTAATCCGGACTCATAGAGAGAGAAGCAGAAAACAGCAATGCTTCCGGTTTGAATTTAAATTATTTTCTGCTTCTCTCGATGATTCCGGATTAAAAACAAGCTCTGATGATGATTTTTTATAAATCGAAATATTTTTCAATATTAGCTATGAAAATGATATAAAATATATTCATTTAACAATATTGTGTTTTCATACCCTTTTATCTATACATATACTGTCAATTCATTTCCTTACCCTTAACTTATATATATATATTAGTCCTTTATTAGTATTGGAGAATTGAAAATAAAGTGCTCGATTACATGTTTAAGAGCTGTATTATTTATTTATTTATTATAGTGTACAATACATTTAAGGTGCCATTGTTACCATTGGTTTCCAAGCAGCATGTTAGCCACCTTTCTTCAAGACAGCGGGCCTGTTCTTGAAGAAGGATGAATGGCACCTTAAATGTATTGTACACTATATATATATATATATATATATATATATATATATATATATATATTAGAAGGATCTGTGGATATACCACAGTATGATAATTTAATTCTCACAACATTTGATGTTTACATAAGAGCTATTGCTAAATTGTTCAGTGTGTAAAAAGTATCGTCTTGATTTAACTCTTTCACTCTTTTTCTTTTTTCTTTGCTTCTTTTCATTATGTTCGATTGAAACAGATTAGTGTTATCATTTCCAAGCGCTCACCCCCTCTCTCTTTTTTCTCCCTACTCTTTATTTCTTATATTTTTTCTGTGTAGAATGTCCTTTTTCTTCCCTTTCTTTATAATGAAAATGGAATGGTCCATTATATAAGTGAGGTGAAACACATAAGAAATAAGAATTCAGCATATGTGCAACACCAGATAGTCAGGATTTACATTTTTGTATTTCATCTTCAATGATTTTGGGCAGTCTTATTTTTAACCAGAGGGTTTTGCAAAATGATAAGTCGGATTATTAAGGAACCAGAGTATCAATATATATATTATTTGTAGGTTGTTCCATAGAAGGGACTAGCTTACCAAAGTGTGTACCCATGGAAGGGTAAAAGACAATCTAAACACAAGTAAACCTAGAGGGAAATCTTACCTTGTGCCATTTATAGTTTTTAGTAATAACACAAGGCCATTTCTTTTTCTCATGAGATTTTTATTCTTTGATGTTTTGAGTCTGGAACCAACTTGGGATGCTAGAGGATATCTTGCCTTGTACCATTTATAGTTTTTAGTAATAACACAAGGCCATTTCTTTTTCTCATGAGATTTTTATTCTTTGATGTTTTGAGTCTGGAACCAACTTGGGATGCTAGAGGATATCTTGCCTTGTACCATTTATAGATTTTAGTAATAACACTAGGCCACTAGGAAACTCACCAGAAAGCCAGCAGACTGCAAAATGCCCCTCAAGCCATTTGCAAATCCACTTAGCAGTTCAACTCCATGATTGTTTTATCTTTTTGGTTTCATCAGGAGAGAATGTACACTGTTTTGGGACCTTCCTCTCAACAGCTTTATTTGCACATCGATTCTGCTCACTAATGTGAGGCCCCACAAAATGTATATCCAGTATATCATACAATCAAATCCATTCATGAATAACAGTGAAATGGGTTTTTTAAGTCTGCAAGCGTTATGGGAATATTGTGCAAATCTCATTACGTATTTGCAGTTATAAAATATCATTTTTACTTCAAATCCTGGCCCTCAGCATATGAGTTGCACAACTTGGGTCTGTGTGATAGAGTGGGTAGGTATGGAGCCCCACCTCAAATGCAAAAAAAATGATCTCCCTAATCTAGTATGCAATACTCCACTTTGGCCCTATCTTGGGCTAGACGGGCGGTCGGAGAGGCCCCCTCCGATCAATCGGCTAGTCACTTCAAGCCCTAGCACCTATATGATTTTCCCAACCCTATTGCCCTTATGGCAAGCCCCAACCCCTTTTTATCATATGGGTGCTAGAAGGCGGTGGCTGCGGGTCTACATGTCCTGGGAATGACGTTAAACTCTATCTGATGGTGAGGTTCCAGTTCTGGAGGTTTGGGGAATGTGGAGCACCCCATTCATCACCATTGCTCCCTGGTCCACTCAGACCCGGAGTGGTAGTACCTGTTAGGGTCCCATCTATGGGTTAAAATGTATTTATAAAAAAATTGTATTATCCATTAAGAATTGATTTATTTCAAAACTTTATTGGCATTAAATGACCCACTGAGGTTGATATGCCATAAAACAAAACAAAACAAACCAAACCTAATCTAGTGCTAGTGAAAAGGGGATAGACTCCCTCGTTTTCCAGCTGATACCGAAAATAGGCCACCCCGCCAACTTTATTACTACACTATAATTATTGAATGTTGGGGGGAGGGTAAGATTAAATATAGCTGCAGCAAACCAGCTGTAAAAATATTACTCTATTCAACAGTAATATTTTCACAGAAACTACATTACTGCTTATGTCACAATACCCTCAGGAGTATCCAATTTCTTGCTCTAACCTTGATTTTAAAGATAATTTAATTTTATAATTGAATAATGGGTAACACAAACTAACTTAGTGGTTATCATGGTAACATAATTAACCATTTTTAACCAGAGGGTGTTGTAGGATAGTGGTGGTTGTACAGTTGTGGAGCACATGTATTAGTATATAGATGTAAATTAGGGGGGTGAATCCCGAAAAAAATAAATCTGGAGCTGGAGTCCCTAAGGTGATGTAACGCTGAATTTCACCAACTCCTGTGACACTGCCGTTGCTGCGGGTCAAATAAAATAGAATTTCATTTTGATTACTTCCCCCTCCCCCTTTTTATTTATTTATTTTTTTTCATTTTTTAATTTTTTTTTTTTTAATTTTATTTTTTTAATTTATGTGCTAATTTGAACATATCCTCTATTTTGCAAATTTTCTGAAAATACCTACTATACCAAGACTTAAAAAAAGTTGTCTGCCTTGCAGGGTCAGATAACTTTTTTTTCCTGTTGGTTTAAGCTCAGTCGGTAGAGCATGTACCTAATAACCGCAAGGTTCCTGGTTTGATACCAGCCCTCACCAACACAGCGTATGAGTAGCACAGCTTGGATCTGCGCGGTAAAGTAAGGAGCTGATGGCGAGGTTGCATGTTTTTGCTAGTCGTTATAAAGATGGATTCAATTTTTTAGAATCTTTTGAAATTAATACTATATAATGACTAAAAAATGATTTGCTAGCTGCAATATTATAGATATTACACTTGATCATTGAAGTTAAGCACCAGTAACCCTGTTCAATACTTAGATGGGTGACCATTTAAGCAACAATAGGTACAGTAAGTAAGTAAAGTCAACGGGGCGACCTAAAGTCGGTATCAGCCAGTCAGCGAGGGAATCTATCCCTTTTCAATAGCGCTAGACCAAGGAGATTGTTTTTAGCATCTGAGGTGGGGCGCCACACCTACCATCAGCTCCTTACTTTACCGCACAGATCCCTGTGCTACTCATACTCTGAGTTGGCGAGGGCCGGTATCGAACTAGGAACCTTGTGGTTTCTAGCCGAACGCTCTACCGACTGACCTAACCCATGACTCAATTCGGCATTAAATAACCCAAAAAGGGTTGATATGCTATAAAACAACCAACCAACCATGCAGATATTTTATATGAATGGCGATAATTATGAAATGTGTTTTAACATCGACTTCCAGCTACAGAAATGAATAAAACAACGCAGTAGTAAGTGAGAATAATAATTTTTATTGCTTCATTTTATTCTGTGCTAAGCTAGGTTATCTGCCCTAAATTTGGTATTTTCCACTTTATATTGGGAGGGTGTACTGGTTAGTTGTAGGAAATGGACCCGTCGACCAGAGTTCAATTCCTGGCTGTTTACATTTCACATAGCGCTAATACCTTTAGGAAAAGTATGCACCAAACTACTCTCCCTCCAGCTATGGGTAAATATATAACTGGTAAATCCACTTAGTTTATGTAACAGCATTCCATGATGATATTGATGCTTCTATTTAAGGAGTGAAAGGTTCTAATTAGCTTTTGGTTGAGCTGGACCCCTCCACCCACAATATATCTAATCTAATCTAATCTATCTATCATATATATATATATATATATATATATATATATATATATATATATATATATATATATATATATAATTTAAACCCCGCATGAGCAGGATGTGACACATGATCAGTTTCTTAAGCAGAATTTGACAGATTTGAGTTCAGTTTTCCTTCTCCTTGCCTGGTTACCTAGCCAAGTTTAAAGAGCCCAGTCTGCCCTACTATTTACCCAAAGCTGTTCCAGCAAACCAACCAGCATAGAGATGCTGATAGGTACAAAAAATCTAAAAGGATGCAGTAAAATCATATCTATGTGCCCTAGTGTTTTTCTTTTTTCTTCCCTCACCATTTCAAACTAACTGTAAATACATTTCAATAGTTTCTTAGAAATGAATTACACAGGATAGGTTACAAGGTAGGAGGTAGACGGCTTTAGTTGTTTCCCCAGATCATAAATAAAAACCCTACAATTTATTAAAAACTTTAGTTGAAACCCATAAATTCTAAGCAAATAAGTGCATTCCAGGATGCACTAAATCAAAAAGCTATCAGCATCACTGCAACATATATATATATTTACCAACCCCTCAGCACGAGCAGGATGTGACACAAGGTCAATTTCTTAAGCAGAGTTCAGCAGGTTTGAATTCAGAGTTTTCCTTCTCCTAGACTAGTTGCCTAACCAAGGTTAAAGAGCCCAGTCTGCCCTACTATTTACCCATAGCGGGAGGGAGAGTAGGATTCATACCTTTCCCAAGGATATTAACGCTAAATGAAATGCAACATATATGTTGATAACTGCTAGTATTAGAATCTTATTTGATGGAGGGGATGCAACTCCCCCTAACCTCACTAAGATTAAATATAGCTGCAGCAAACCAGCTGTAAAAATATTACTCTATTCAACAGTAATATTTTCACAGAAACTACATTAGTGCTTATGTCACAATACCCTCAGGAATTGCATAAGTTTATCAATGAATATCCAATTTCTTGCTCTAACCTTGATTTTAAAGATAATTTAATTTTATAATTGAATAATGGGTAACAAAAACTATCTTAGTGGTTATCATGGTAACATAATTAACCATTTTTAACCAGAGGGTGTTGCAGGATAGTGGTGGTTGTACAGTTGTGGAGCACATGTATTAGTATATAGATGTAAATTAGGGGGGTGAATCCCGAAAAAAAAAAAATCTGGAGCTGGAGTCCCTAAGGTGATGTAACGCTGAATTCACCAACTCCTGTGACACTGCCGTTGCTGCAGGTCTACATGTCCTGGGAATGACGTTAAACTCTATCTCATGGTGAGGTTCCAGTTTGGAGGTTTGGGGAATGTGGAGCACCCTTCATCACCATTGCTCCCTGGTCCACTCTGACCCGGAGTGGTAGTACCTGTTAGGGTCCCATCTATGGATTAAATAGAAAAATGTATTTATAAAAAAATTATATTATCCATTAAGAATTGATTAATTTCAAAACTTTGTCGGCATTAAATGACCCACTGAGGTTGATATGCCGTAAAACAAAACAAACCAAACTGCCGTTGCTAAACTGCATTTATGCTGATAAGTATGTGTCCTGCATCCCTGACATTTAAAAATCTAAAAGGATGCAGTAAAATTGTATCTATGCATCCCAGTGTTTTTCTTTTTTCTTTCCTAACCATTTCAAGCTAACTGTAAATACATTTCAATAATTTCTTAGAAATATGCTTCCTGCATCCCTGACATTTAAAAATCTAAAAGGATGCAGTAAAATTGTATCCATGCATCCCAATGTTTTTTTTCTTTTTTCCTAACTCACCATTTCAAGCTAACTGTAAATACAATTTAATAGTTTCTTAGAAATGAAGGACACCGGTTACAAAGTAGGAGTTAGATGGCTTTAGTTGGGACCCATTATTTTTCTGGGGACTCATTCAAAGCAAATATATGTGTCCCAGGATGCACTAAATAAAAAAAAAGCTGTTGATAGATATGGTAACATCCCAATATTTCTTTTCACACCAGCAGAATCATTGTGCACCCCTCCCACTGTTAGAGGGAAAGGAAATCCAAGATGGGGCCCACAGCAAGTGCTCACTGGGTTGATTTAGCTCAGTCAGTAGAGCATCTGGCTCGGAACCACAAGGTTCCTGGTTCAATACCGGCTATCGCTATCTCAGTGTATGAGTAGCACCAGGGATCTGTGTGGTAAAGTGGAGAGCTGATGGTAGGTGTGGCGCTCCACCTCAGACACAAAAACAATCTCTGGTCTAGCACTAGTGAAAAGTCTGGCTGATACTGACAATGGGCCACTTCATCAACCTTACTTTACTTATATCCCCGAGAGATGGCCAAACATTTTTCTGTAGCGCTACCAAATGTGCAATGTATTTTTTTTTTAAATTTTTTTTTTAACAGTAAAATCATTTCCTATGTATCTATATTAATAAATGGGAAAAGTTTTTATTTATTTATTTTTTAAAATTTTTTTTATAGATAACCAAATATTTTAACATAGAGTTATCAAACCTAATATGAATACTTATTGGACGTAGAAGATTTCAATATAATAATATTCATAATATAAAGAATTTTTTTTTTTTTTTAAGTAACAATTACAATACTGGGTTTGTTGGTTCTAGGGGAGGATATTTAATTAAGTTCCCATTCACCAAGAACCAATAATAGCATTAGAATATTCAAATATTATTTTTTTGGTTATTTCCTATAAGTCTAACATAGATAAAGGGGAACCACTCTTGACTAATAAATTATTTATTTTCCCATTAAACTAACCCTAACCCCATCTTTTTTCCTGGTAGATCAATAAATAAATAATTTATCAGTCAAGAGTTGTTCTCCTTTGTTTATGCTAGACTTATAGGAAATTACCATTTTTTCTTATGGGGGAATGGAGAGCGAGCTCTTTGATGATAACCAATCGGGAATCCATATCTATCTATCTATCTATATATATATATATATATATATATATATATATATATATATATAAATTGGGAAAAGTTTATCTGTCTTTTATATAGATGGCCAAACATTTTGGTATAGTTATTTACTAAGCTTAGCTTAGATGTGGCACAAGGCCAGGGGTATGGGGTACCCAGTGAGGATGAACTCACTAAAAATGGTTTGCAAATCTAGCTTGCTAACCATTACACCACATGAGGTGCCCAAAACATTTTAATATAGATTCTACCAAACTTAATATGCCTACCTTATTGGACCTAGAATATTTTAATATTAAAATATGATGTTCTTCATTGGGAAAGATGGGTTCTCTAATAAATAACCAGGAAGCCATGTTGCTGCAAAATGTGACTCCTACAGAATTTGAATTTCCAAACTTCAAGAAATAAATATTTGTTTATTAAAATGATTATTTATATTTAAATCTAACAAATTTCTTGGTAGTTCTTCAAAGTTGGTATGTAGTATTATTGCTTAGCTGTGACTACCAATCTAAACAAGGAAATTTTGAAAAAAAAAAAAAAAAAATTCTGCAAATCTGTTTTTATTTTTTAATAAGGTAATATTAACTTCATAATATAAAAAAAAATTGATTTAAAAATTTTTTTTTTTTTTTTTTTTTTCAAATCTTTTATAGAAACAATTACAATATTGGGTTTGTTGGTTCAACATATCAAGATATTTAGTTTAGATATTTAAATTTAAATTTTTGAAAAAAAAAAAAAAAAATTCTGCAAATCTGTATAGTTTTTTTAATAAGATAATATTAACTTCATAATATAAAAAAAAATTGATTATTTTTTTAATTTATTTTATTTTTTTTTTCAAATCTTTTATAGAAACAATTACAATATTGGGTTTGTTGGTTCTAGAAGAGGATATTTAGTCAAGTCCTCATTCACCAAGGACCAATAATATCATTAGTATATTCAAATATATTTTTTTCTTATGGCTAGGGGTGTTCTTTGTTGATAATAATAATAACCAGGAAGCCATCCTGCTGCAAAATGTGACTCCTACAGAATTTAAATTTCCAAACTTAAAAGAAAAACAAATGTTTTACTAAAATAATTATTTATATTCAAATCTTAAGTTAGGTTTCTAGATTGTTCTTCAAGTGTGGTATATAGAATTATCACTTAGTTATGACTTCTTAGTTGGTAGAGTGTCCGATTAGGAACCATATGGTTCCAGGTTCGATACCAGTCCTCGCCAACTCAGCGTATGAGTAGCACAGAGATAAGTCTGATAAAGAGGAGCTGATGGTAGGTGAGGCATTCCACCGCAGACATCAAGACCATCTCCTTGGTCTAGCGCTAGTGAAAAGGGTACTCCCTCGCTATCTGGCTGATACCGACTTTAAGCCACCCCAACAACTTACTACTATGACTGACAATCTAGACAGCAAAAATATTAAAATCTTTTAAGTGTTAAATTCAGAAATATATATATATATATATATATATATATACATAGATCGGGAAACCCCAAATGACAAACTGGTGTCGTGACAGGGGGTCGTCTCGATATGGGGTCAACATCAATGCCCTTGCGGAAGTCAGTTTCAGCGATAAGGACCAATTGACAGAAGGGGTTGGGCTGGGTACACACTCTTGAAAGACAGGCCGATGGTAGCTGTAAGAAGTTTGAGGATAAGGCGGCTCGAGCACTCCATCCTGAAGCGACACATGACGGATGTCATGGAAACATGTCCTACATTTAAGTCTGATCTGTGTGGTAGGGTCTGTCTGTTGAGGGCTTCATATGTGTGATAGGGTACATAAAAACAAGTTGGATCCGTGGGCCATCTGCGTGCTCACAACTGAACTACTTGTAGAAATGGCCTTATTCTGTGAAGAAGTGGCAATCACCATATATATATATATATATATATTATATATATATATATATATAATATAATATGATAAATGTATAGGTTTTACATATCTAATAAAAGAACATTCACAACCATATTGGTTTCATGCGATGCATTCATCAGGTGAAGATGTTTCAAATATATATATATATATATATATATAATATATATAAAGCTGCATGATTATTCACTTCATGATATAAAGAATTGGTGAATCTCTTTGTCTTTTCTTTTTTTTTACTCTTTTTCCACTTATAATAATATTAATAATGAAATTTATTGTGTACAGTGCTCAGGTGCACCACAACTCATCAAAGGCTCAGGTATAGTACATATGATAATGTACTAATGTCAGGTACATGAATAGTGTACAGTAATAATATACATGTTCGTGCACGTGCTTATATGTATGAAGGGGGGATTATGAGAATTTATCTTCTATAATTACAATCTGAAGCCATTTAAATTTTTAGTTGATAAAGATTATAAAACAGATTTGTTTTTAGAAGAAGCAATTTTTCATATTTGTTAATATCTTTGTTCCAAATTTTGACCTGACCAAACGTAGATAAGTACTTCACCTAGTTTTAATACATGTTGATGATAAATCAAACCGTTAATAACAGGTTGGTTGAGTCAAGTAGATAGTTTGATGAATTAATTATCTGACGGGTCATTATTTTTTTTACTCATATATTTGTCCATCATGAGGATAAAAGGAAAACCGCTATTTATAGTGCAGAGTTTTGGGGAGTGTTCAGTACCCCTTCCTTGCCATTACTCCCAGGTCCACTCTGTTAGGATCCTTATCTATGGGTCAAATAGATCTGTTTTAAATTTTTTACTTGACTGACCCAATGTAGCTAAGTACTTCACATAGTTTTAATACATGTTGCTAATAAATCAAACCAAAAATGGGCAGTCGGAGAGGCCCCTACCGATCAATCGGCTGGTCATGTCAAGCCCTAGCACCTATAAGATTGCCCCAACCCTATTGCCCTTATGGCAATCCCCAACCCCTTTTTATCATATGGGTGCTAGAAGGCAGTGACTGAGGGCCTACATGTCCTGGGAATGATGTTAAACTATATCTGATGGTGAGGTTCCAGTTCTGGAGGTTTGGGGAATTTGGTGCACGCCTTCATCACTATTGCTCCCTGGTCCACTCTGACCTGGAGTGGTAGTACCTGTTAGGGTCCCATCTATGGGTTAAATAGAAAAACATGAGTTTATAAAAAATTGTATTATCCATTAAGAATTGATTTGAAAACTTTATCAGCATTAAATGACCCACTGAGGTTGATATGCCGTTAAACAAACCAAACCAAACCAGGTTGGTTAAGTAAAGTAAGAAGAGCCTAATAATGATAGCTTGATGAATTAATTATCTGATTTAGTATTAAAATAGGACCAGTTATTATTATTTTGTATTTGAGTATTTTCTATCATTATTAATAATAATGTGACAATGCTTAGAGTCTAAACATAAAAATAAATAAAATTTATTATTGTTCATTTGCTGGTTTAGCTCAGTTGTAGAGCGTCTGACTAAGAATCACAAGGTTCCTGGTTTGATACTGGCCTTTGCCAACTTGGCATATGAGTAGCACAGAGATCTGTGCAGTAAAGTGAGGAGCTGATGGTAGGTGTGGCGCTCCACCTCATATGCCAAAACAATATCCTTGGTCTAACACTAGTGAGAAGGGGATAGACTTGCTGTTACCGTCTTTAGGCCGCCCTGTCGATTTAACTTACTTTATAATTTCATTTTAGATTTTTTTTAAATAGTAAATCTTTTCTCTCTCTTCTTTTTTTTTTTTTTTTTTTTTTTTTTAGTAACAATTCCAGTTTGTTGTAAATTTTAAATTAACAGCAAATATTGTATAAGTGTAAACCAAAAATTACAACTACCGAAAGCAAGAAATTCCACTCTGTTAACGCATTCTCCCAGACTCAATTTACACTCTGACCTCTCACCCCTCCTTTCTCCTGCTCGCCACTCATCCAATCAAACCACGGGTCCATGCCAAATCATCACTTAAACTTTTCTGTTCTAATCCGCACATCAGGTCACCCTCACGGCTCCACATCACGCCCATTATGTCACAGCAAATATGCCTGCACAGGCCGAATCTCTACTGCATAGCCTGGAGAAGGTAGCACGGAACATCGGCCTCTATGTGAACTCCAATAAAACAGTTCATCTGTTTTAAAAAGGAAGGGGGCATCTTCCCACTCAACGGTAAGCCTCTAAAGAGGGTAGAACAATTCACATAGCTAGGTAGTAATATCTCATCCACAGAAAGTGATATTAATGCACACATAGGCATGGTCTGCTATAAACAGATTATTAATCATATGGAAATCTGATCTTAAAGTTAAGGAGACAATTCTTCCAAACCGTAGTTGTATCAGTGCTACTGTATGGCTGCACCACTTGGACCCTAACAAAGTACCTAGCGAATAAGCTAGATTGTATCTGCAAGAATGCTGTGTGCAATCCTAAACAAATCATGTAAACAATACCCGCAAGAAAGCAGTTGTACGGCCATTACCCCTATAACACAAACCATATGAACGAGATGAAGAAAACATGCTGGACACTGCTGGATAAGCAAGGACGAACTCATAAGTGATGTTCTTCCTGTGGAAGCCAACACATGGGAATGCCAGTGCAGGCTGTCCAGCAATGACTTACATTAACCAACTCTGCGCAGATACTGGATGCTGTGCAGAGGACCTACCGGGGGGGGGGATGAATGATAGGGACGGTTGGTGAGAGATTGTCATGTATATCTGTGCTCTATTGATGGCAATTTGAAACAATCCTGGGGTGAGGGTACGGTGCGTGTGACACTTTGCTTTTCAGACAAAGTTGATCTGACCCTAAATATAGCAATATGGACGGCGAACAAAACTTAGGCGCTGGTCAGTTGTCTGCCTCACTCTGTCTAGCTGCAATTCACTGATAACCCTACCGGTGATTCACCTAGAACTACTAAGAGACCTTCTACCTCTGCTGAATATATGGAGTTTTGATTTCGTAAGGAAAAAATACTTTCCCCGCATCGTCAATGATGATGATGATAAAGAGTGAAAATTTAATGTGGTCAACAAATTGTTAAATTTGGTGAAATTCTTTTTTCTTTTTTTTTTTTTTTTTTTTTTTTTTTTTTTTTTTTTTTCTTTTTATGCCAATTTGTATATTCACCTTGCACTTCTCCCCCGGCCCCTCCCCACCCCGGAAAACATCAGTGTCGTAAAGAGGGAGACCTGCTGCATGAGCAACTGCCAGCCTTCCTTACAACCCTTCTCAAGATCCAGGCGCAGATTCTTCGTCTCCCAAGTCTGACAGATACCATAAGTATGTATTTACCCAACCCCTCCACCCAAGCAGGATGTCAATACAAGGTCAGTTTTGAAATGAGGTTTAACAAGTTTCAATTCAGTTAGCAGTCATCATCAGGAAATCTAAGATGTCATATCTGGGATAAAAAAAAAATTAAAAAAAAGATTTTGGTGCTACTTTGGTATACAATCTTCTCAAAGTTAAGAACAAAACACTAATCTATTGTTAACCCTTTTGCTAGCAGAGCAACATTTTTGTTGTTTTAGTAGTAGCTTAATGTAAGGCATTTTCCCATTTTTGTATGCAATCCCTGTGCCAAAATGATCTAGAAAAGTCAAATTTTAATTTAGTATATTATCTAAACATCATTTGTTTATCATGGCTTGAATAAAATATATTTGGTTATTTCCTATAAGTCTAACATGATAAAAGGGGAACCACTCTTGGCTGATAAATTATTTATTTATTTTCCCATTAAAGTAACCCTAAACCTTAACCCTGTCTTCTTTTTTCCTAGTAGATCAATAAATAAATAAATAATTTATCAGTCAAGAGTGGTTTCCCTTTGTTTATGTTAGACTTATAGGAAATAACCACATATTTTATAGATTTATTTTTAAAAAATTAAAGTTATACAAATTTCAAAATAATTCATTAAATTTATAGGCAAATTAAATATACATCCACCAAAAGGATAAAAAATAGATAATAAATTATACCAAACATTTTCTCAAAACCGATACAGGTGTTTCCCTTATACTTGATGAATATAACATTTTCTTGTTATAAGTAAAGTCGGTATCAGCTAGACAGTGAGGGAGTCTATCCCCTTTTCACTAGCACTAGACCAAAGAGATTGTTTTTTAGTGTTTGAGTCAGAGCACCACACCGACCATCAGCTTCTCACTTTACTGCACAGATCCCTGTGCTCCTGATCAGGCCCCGATACTAACTTTTTTCATGACCGTCCGGAACAAAAATTATCAACCGTCCCGAATGGGGTTTGGACCGTCCCGATATCAAAATATTTTTGTTTAATTCATTAGCATCATCTATACTTGTCAGTCATCAGTAGCATAATAACATGTAATAAAACATTAAGAAAAGCTGAAGCAGTGATAATTCTGGATATTTGGACAAAAAATCCATTTCCTAGTGTGTTTTGAGCTAAAAAAAAAAAAACAAAACTTTTTTACTTTAAGTTACCCTGAGAAGGGTTAGTAGTACATAATTCGGGCCTTTTAAACTATCTCCCTCCACCATTATTCATTACATGGCTTTGAGAATAGACCTGCGGTGCCGTAGCCTCATTTTGAGGTCAGCATTCGGGTAATCACTGGACGGCCATTATTGGAATGTAGTACTAACTTTTAGGAAAAAATTTTACCGTCCCTGGCAAACTGTCCCAGATGACGTATTGATCGTCCAGATGTAATTTTTATCATAGACGGGACGGCGTTAGTGTTGAGCCCTGCTCCTCATGCTGAGTTGGTATTGAAACCGTAACCTTGTGGTTTCAAGTTGGATGACTCTACCGACTGAACTAAACTAGCCCTATTTTTTTGTTATAAATCACTAGGTAATTTATGAGGAAGTGCGTCCCGTCTTCTGCCTTAAGAGTTGCTGCCGGTGACTATTAAAATAACAACCCAGCTCAGTCTATTCAAAACTATCCATCTTCATATCTATCTATCTCAATTTGTTCATATTTATCTATATTACTTTAAATACTAAGATTTTTTTTTATTCATGTTTGTTTAATGTCTTGTTTTTAGTTTAAATAAACAAGAATTACGACAAAAAAAAAAAAGTGACCTCCCCCCCCAATACATTTACTTGTCGAAAATATCTATCTCCATTTGTTCGTATCTATCTATATTATTTTGTTTAACTATCTATCTATCTCAGTCTATTCCAAATTATATATCCATCTTCATATCTAAACAAGAATTACGGGTTAGCTCAGTCGGTAGAGCGTTCGGCTAGAAACCACAAGATTCCTAGTTCGATACCGGTCCCCGCCAACTCAGCGTATGAGTAGCACAGGGATCTGTGCGGTAAAGTAAGGAGCTGATGGTAGGTGTGGCGCTCCACCTCAGATGCTAAAAACAATCTCCTTGGTCTAGCGCTATTGAAAAGGGGATAGACTCCCTCGCTGACTGGCTGATACCGACTTTAGGCCGCCCCGTCGACTTTACTTTTACAATAAATAAACAAGAATTATGACAAGCTGGGGTTGTTATTTTGATAGTCACCGGGCAGCAATTTTTGAGGCAGGAGACCAGGACGCACTTCCTCATAAATTACCAATCACTATTTAAAATGGTAGATTACATATCAAATCCATTTTATCACACGTAGATCAGCATATATCAAAGTAGCACCAAAATTTTCTAGTATGGATATTAATTTTAGTTGTGATACTTACCGTGTCTTATAAACAACCACCCTGTTGGCTGGGGTGTTAGAATGCACCTCTGCAGAGGGGTAAGACTCCCCCAAATGTTGGCAGTAGGTGGCGACCCGTGATGCTTAAGGATGGAGTCTTGGTGGAGGAGCAGTCCATGACCTACAGCACTCCACTCAGACCCTTTCTTGAGCCAGATGGGCGGTCAGAGAGGCCCCTTCCGATCAATCGGCTGGTCACATCAAGCCCTAGCACCTATATGATTGCCCCAACCTATTGCCCTCATGGCAAGCCCCAACCATTTTTATCATATGGGTGCTTGAAGGCGGTGACTGAGGGTCTATATGTCCTATGAATGACGTTAAACTCTCTCTGATGTGAAGTTCCAGTTTTGAAGGTTTGGGGAATGTGGAGCACCCCTTCATCACCATTGCTCCCTGGTCCACTCTGACCTGAAATGGTAGTACCTGTTAGGGTCCCATCTATGGGTTAAATAGAAAAATGTATTTTAAAAAAAAAAACTATGTATCCATTAAGAATGAATTTATTCACAACTTTGTCGGCATTAAATGACCCACTGAGGTTGATATGCCATAAAACAAAACAAACAAACCTTATAAACAGGTCTTATCTAGGATTTTGTTACCCCCCCCGTTTAGTTATCAATTTTAGAAAAGCATATCTATAGCCAAAATAAATACATTTTTAACTTTTTCTCTGAATGTTTTAGATGAGGCTTGAAGATTAGTATTATCTGTGTTATTCGGACTATTGTCCCCATCTTCATTGTTATTTGTACAACGTTTCAGCCAATATGCCCTCTGGCCTTCTTCAGGTATTTCTTGTCGGACTCAGGAACCTTCTTAGACTCGGGAACCTTCTCGGATTCGGGCACCTTTTTTTTTAACTCGGGAACTTTCTTGTTGGACGAAACATTGTACAAATAACAATGAAGATGGGGACAATAGTCCGAATAACACAGATAATATTTTTAACTTTATTAGCAAAGATTCCTGACATTGTATAAATGGCTTTAGTCAACACTTAGGGTGTCTTATTAAGCAGGTCTTTACATATCAACCTCGGTGGGTCATCTAATGCTGACAGGTTTTTGAAATAAATTAATTCTTAATGGATAATCAATTTTTCTTATAAACATATTTTTCTATTTATCCCATAGTTAGGACCCTAACAGGTACTACCACTCCGGGTCAGAGTGGACCAGGGAGAAATAGGGTCTTTGTTGAGAATAAAGATTGTTTAAAATGGATATTGTTTAGAGAAAATGGAAAATAAGTAGAACGGTTTTTCACTTTAGTCTGTTCATCACTCTTTGTTCCAAATTTTGACCTGACCCAACGTAGGTAAGTACTTCACCTAGTTTTAATACATATTGCTGATAAATCAAACTGGTTGAGTAAAGTAGATAGTTTAATTAATTAATTATCTAACGGGCCTTTTTTTTTTTTATTAATATATTTGTCCATCATAAGGATGAAAGGAAAAAGTTATTTATAGTGCAGAGTTTTGGGGAGTGTTCAGTACCCCTTCATTGCCATTACTCCCAGGTCCACTGTATTAGGGTCCTCATCTATGGATTGAAATAGATCTGTTTAAAAATTTTTACCTGACTGACCCAACATAGATAAGTACTTCAACTAGTTTTAATACATGTTGCTGATAAATCATCCCATTAATAATTGGTTGATTGAGTAAAGTAAGAAGAGCATAACCTGGCAACCCCCAATCCTTTTTATCATATGAGTGCTAGAAGGCGGTGACTGAGGGTCTATATGTCCTGGGAATGACGTGCTTAAGGACAGTCTTAGTGGATGAGCAGTCCATGACATGCAACACTCCACTTAGACCCTTACTTATGCTAGACGGGCAGTCGGAGAGCCCCTCCAATCAATCGGCTGGTCACGTCAAGCCCTACCCTATTGCCTTTAAGGCAAGCCCCAACCCTTTTATCATATGGGTGCTAGAAGGCAGTGACTGAGGGTCTACATGTCCTGGGAATGACGTTAAACTCTATCTGATGGTGAGGTTCCAGGTTTGGGGAATGTGGAGCACACCTTCATCACCATTGCTCTCTGGTCCACTCTGACCCGGAGTGGTAGTACCTGTTAGGGTCCCATCTATGGGTTGAATAGAAAAATGTATTTATAAAAAAAGATTGAGTATCCATTAAGAATGTATTTATTTCAAAACTTTATTGGCATTAAATGACCCACTGAGGTTGATATGCCGTAAACCAAACCAAACCAAACCAATCAAACTCAACTAACTAATTAAGATTGTTAACGATTACATCAAGGGAGATGCCCAGGGAGAACAGAACAGCATAGATAAAACATTTTAGTTACAGTCAGTAACACTAGTAGTGAGAAGGCAACTGGTCCGTCCAACTTAGAACCATAATAACCTAAGTATCGAAATATACGAATGGTATATCGAATTGCAAGCTACGCAGTAGTCTCTTATTGAAGGTGGGTAATTATTGTTGTTGAAAATGGACATGATGAGGCTGTTTGCATTACACATAATGCTAATACCATTTTGGAAAGGTTTGAGTCCAACTACTCTCCCTCCAGCTATGGGTAAATAGTAGGGTAGAACAGGGTCTTTAACCTTGGTACAGCAACCGGTCTAGGAGAAGGAAAACTCTGAATTCAAACCTGTTAAATTTCAGTAAATAAATTGACCTTGTGTCACATCCTACTCATGATGAGGGGTTGGTAAATATTATTATAATGGAGATTGTGGGTTTGTATGTCTGTAACCGAAACTATATTACAATTCAAGTCACAATTCCCTTTGTTATTTACATCACATTCTCATGATTTTATTTTTATTTAAACCTCAATTATTACAAAATTGTTTTACATCATTAAGACTGTTGACCATATATACATACTAAAACATGCAATTGTATTTATATATACAAGAAAATAGCGGTTTACAGTGTGAATTGGAAGGCTAATTTGCATATTGATCTTAAAAATTTTATTTTAATAAATATATGCTTAGTATTATTGATTTCTAATTGTTTGGTTTTATATTAATGAATATGAGCAAAGATCTCGGGGATAAATCTTAAAAGAAATCCATTAACATGAAGAAATAACTGTAATATTATTCTTTACTTCCTATTTTAACTAAATAGTTAAATTAGGAAAATTTACCAATGAAAGATGGGAGTAAGGGAAAATGATGGAAGAGTTAGTTTCAAAGTTGTTCTATTTTTCAATCATACCCCCTCTGTTCCAAATATTTTTATCTGAATTCTTATTCAGTTTCATTAGCCTTTCTAATTTAATATGATATTTTATTATATTAAAACTTAAATACTTGCACCTGGAGGGTGCATATATTTGCTAGTGTATTTAAAAAAGTTGTTTATACGAACTGAATATTTTTACATTCATTTTTAATATGAAATTTAAAATAAAGTTAGAAAAAAGAAAAATCCTATTCAGTTGTACTTTTGAAAGTTTATACTACTACTACTACAACCCGCGGAGGTGCTCTTTGTGTAATGGTTATCATCATAGGAAATGGACACAGCAACATAAGTTCAAATCCTGGACAAGGCTGTTTGCATTTCACATAGTGCTAATGCCCTTGAGAAAGGTATGAATCCATTTATTCTACTTCTAGCTATGGGTAAATAGTTGGAATTCAAGCCTGTTAAATTTCAGTAAATAAATTGACCTTGTGTCACATCCTACTCATGATGAGGGGTTGGTAAATATGTATTTAAAAAAGTTGTTTATACGAATTGAATATTTTTACATTCATTTTTAATTATAAAATTTAAAATAAAGTTAGTAAAAAGGAAAATCCTATTCAGTTGTACTTTTGAAAGTTTATACTACTAACTACTACAACCTGTGGAGGTGCTCTTCGTGTAATGGTTATCATCATAGGAAATGGACACAGCAACATAAGTTCAAATCCTGGACAAGGCTGTTTGCATTTCACATAGTGCTAATGCCCTTGGGAAAGGTATGAATCAATTTATTCTCCTTCTAGCTATGGGTAAATAGTTACGGCAGACTGGCTTTATTAACCTTGCAGCAACCCATCTAGAAGAAGGAAAATTCTGAATTCAAACTAATAGTTATCATCATGTCGCATTAATAGTACAGATTTCCATGATATTCTCTTTTGCCACCCGTTTCTATTGTTCATCACTTCTGGCAACTCCTCCTCACAGCATCCAGAATCCATACAGAGCTGATCAATGTAAGTCTTTGCTGGTTGGCCCACTCTGTTGTGTCCATGTGTAGTTGTCCAGAAAAGAACGTCACTTATGAGTTCATCCTTACTTCTCCAGCAGTGTCCAGCGTGCCTTGTTCATCTTGGATGGTTTGTGTGATGGGAGGTAAGTGGCTGTACAGCTGCTTTTTTTGTGGGGTGCTGCTTCCACAATTTTTTCAGGACAGTACGAGAGAAAAAAACTAGTTGTTCTCTGCTTAAAATTGATCTTTCCTGTAGTTGGGTAAATACATACTTATATAATTTTATGGGGAAACTCCTTCTAGCCTTGTACCAAACTTATAGGCAACCTGCATAGTGTAATGGTATATCAGGAACAAAACTCTGTTGGGTCTTTCAGCCGAATCTTTCCACTGTAAAGTAACACTCGCTCGTCAGTCGACTCAAAAACTTAAGTCCAACCGTAAAAGATGTTTGCCAAAGGGGCTCAAACACTTTGCATTTATTTCTTTGAACACTTTTCTTATGCAAAAAATAATCTCACCCAATCAAATACGGGCTAGACGGGAGAGGCCCCCTCCGATCAATCGGCTGGTCACGTCAAGCCCTAGCACCTATATGATTTTCCCAACCCCATTGCCCTTATGGCAAGCCCCAACCCTTTTTTATCATATGGGTGCTAGAAGGCGGTGGCTGCGGGTCTACATGTCCTCGGAATGACGTTAAACTCTATCTGATGGTGAGGTTCCAGTTCTGGAAGTTTGGGGAATGTGGAGTACCCCTTCATCACCATTGCTCCCTGGTCCACTCTGACCCGGAGTGGTAGTACCTATTAGGGTCCCATCTATGGGTTAAATAGAAAAATGTATTCATAAAAAAATTGTATTATCCATTAAGAATTGATTTATTTCAAAACTTTATCGGCATTAAATTACCCACTGAGGTTGATATGCCGTAAAACAAAACAAAAAACAACCAATCAAATACGATCTACAATAATCAGGAGGTTGTGCCGTGACTGCCCATCTTCGTAGTCCAATTATTCTGCCTCTAGCTATGTGTAAATAGTAGGGCAGACTAGCTTTATTAACCTTAATAATGGATTAGAGTTTGTGTCTGACTAGACGCCGCCTACATATGCAGCCCGCCACTCGTTGTCTTATTGAACGACAAAGATGAGCTGACTCATGGAAGATAGCTGGCTGTTCACCATGCCGATCATTTCCGCTACAAATGGTTAATAGGCAAGGTTAGCAGATCATTGTTAGTTTGAGTCTATGGGTGCCCATTCAGACTAGCCTTCCCATTCACACTGTAAACCACTATTTTGTTGAATATATAAATACAATTTCATGTTATTAGTATGTAAATGGCCAACGCCGGGGTCCAGTGGCTTCGGCNTTAAGCGCTCGTGGTGTAATGGTTATCATAGGAAATGATGTGGTGATCCTAGTTTAAATCCTGGATGAAACCATTTGCATTTCACATAGTGCTAATACTCTGGGAAAGGTATAAATCCAACTCTGAGTAAATATAGTAGGGCAGACTGGGCTCTTTAACCTTGGTTAGGCAACCAGTCTAGGAGAAAGTAAACACTATATGTTGTGTCAATGCTACTCTGTGCAGTCAAGGCCTAAACAAAAAATAATTGAATTATGAAATATATATATATGGAAGTGTGAATATTACTCTGTATATAATTCATTAATTATCATACATTGAGCTCTCCTAGGAACTTGAAAGAATCTTTGTATAAATCTATGCATATGGATGGGTATGCATTGTGGATATACGAAGAATAAAGAAAATCCTAAATAAAACATCCCCAACTTACCTGTCTATTGGATATTTGTGTGTGTATATATATATAATATTATATATATATATATATATATATTTCACACACACACACACACACAGATGCTGATAGGTACACGTCCTGCATCCCTGATGTATAAAAATCTAAAAGGATGCAGTAAAATCATATTCATGCATCCCAGTGTTTTTCTTGTTCTTCTCTCGCCATTTCAAGCTGACTGTAAATACATTTCAATTAGTTTCTTAGAAATGAATTACACAGGATAGGTTACAAGGTAGGGTTAGACGGCTTTAGTTGTTTCCCTAGATCATAAATAAAAACTCTACAATCTATAAGAAACTTCAGTTGGGACCCATTAATTTTCCAAGGAATTCATTCAAAGCAAATATGTGCATCCTAGGATATCTAAATCAAAAAGAGATCCGCATCACTGTTATATTAAATAATGTAGGAAGTCCTGGGAAATGGACACGTCACCCGAGTTCAAATCCTGGACGTGGCAATTGCATTTCACTTAGCGCTAATACCCTTGGAAAGGTATGAATCCTACTCTCCTTCCAGCTATGGGTAAATAGTAGGGCAGACTGGTTCTTAACCTTGGTTAGGCAACCAGTTAGAGAAGGAACTCTGAATCAAACCTGTAAACTCCGCTTAAGAAATTGACCTTGTGTTGCATCTGCTCGTGCGGAGGTGGTATCTTATATAAATAATAAAATAATGAAATTTATTTTTACAGTGCTCAGGTGCACCAACTCATCCAAGTCTCATGTCTAGTACATAGAATAATGTTTTAGTGTCAGGAACATGAAATAGCATACAGTAATAATATACATGTATGTGTGCACGTGTATGCATATGTGTGTGGGGTGGGTATCAGGAATATATATATATATATATATATATATATATATATATATTGTTGTGTGTGTATATAGTAATCTTTACAGATTACTGCGTCCCTCACAATCCTATAACTATCCCACCAGAACCTTTTCTCTCATGGACACTCAAATGACTCCTCAAACCTGCTACAGATCCACAAAGTTTGATGCAAATATGAAATAGGAAGGACGTCCTTTCTGTTTTTTCAGATGGATCAGATGATAAAATTTGATGCTTATGCTCCACCATATGTCTCTTAAGACCAGAAGTCGACTTACAGACTTTTTACAGATTGTACAAAACACATTGTTCCTGGAGTGTGCATGAATTGTCCCTGATGAGATTTCCATGATTGACATATCCAGCCTTAGAAAGCAGAATTCGACCACATGTCTGACATTTCCAACCCTCCATGTTCTCTATAATATGACAGGTGTATCCCTATTATATATATAATCACATTATATTAAATACTTAGTAAGTAGATAACTTTATTCATTCTATTTTTGTATGTTAAAAATTAGATTATGATAGTTATCTCCCTATGTTGACAAAAATTTAGAAATTCATGTCAATATTTCCAGAGGAAAAATATTAAAGAAAGAAAAATATATAATAAATCTTATTAATAATGTGAAAAAACATTTTGAACATATTTTGCCTTCAGACTTTTTTCAGAATATAAAAGTTGATATAAATGTGTAACATATTTAATTAAACATAAAGTTGAAAAAATTTAAACACATTAGTGTCAACAGATATTGACTATTATTATAAAAACTTGCAAATATATGCACTCTCCTGGTGCATATATTTTTTTTAATGTAATAAAATATACTAAATTAGAACACTAATGAAACTAAATAAGAATGTAGATAAAATGATTTGAAACTGAGGGGTATAATCGAAAAAATAGAACAACTTTGAAAACTATCCAGGGGCTTCCGGCCACTCCTGGATCTTCACGAAATAATAGCGTTGATCCCAGGGGCTATCCCCACAGGCACACCTGCCCCCTTGATTTAAAGGGCAGGCTGGGTTTATTGCCCCAGCGCCTGAGGCGCCCCCTTGAGGGGGAATGCTGACGGGATCAACGCAATTTTTTCACCTGCCACTCCATGAGCTTCGGCTTGTGGGTGGTCCCACGTTAATAGGGACTTTGGCCTGACCCGTACAAGTGGGGTACGCGGTAAATACAGTATGTAGATATGGTCAACGCCAGGGGTCCAGTGGCTTCGGCCCTGGATCTTTACAAGTTAATAGCATCGATCCCAGGGGGCTATCCCCCCAGGCAATACCTGCCCTCTTGATTTAAAGGGGCAGGGCTGGGTTTATTGCCCAGCGCCTGAGGCGCCCCCCTTGAGGGGGAATGCCAACGGGATCGATGCAATTTTTTCCACCTACCACCCATGAGTTTCGGCTTGTGGGTAGTCCCACATAAAAATGAGACCTTGTGTCCAACCCATACAAGTGGGGGTATGAGGTAAATAAATGTAGATATGGTCAACAGTATTAATAATGTAAAACAATTTTATTAGTAGTTGAGGTTTAAATAAAAAAAATCATGAAGAATGTGATGTTAATAACTAAGGGAATTGTGACTTGAGTAGTAATATAGTTTCGGTTACAGACAGTAAACACAATCTCCATTATAATAGGAGATATTTAATCTTTCTCAAGCTTTGCTTTATTAAAAAAAATCTTTTTCACTAAAAACAAAAAAATTAAAATACTTCACACTGAGTAAAAAAGTTGATGCAAAAATTACAAATGAATTTATGTTGACTTTGGCATTTACTACTTCAACAACAGAGATACGTTCTCGAAAACAAAATTGCTGCCCCATGTATTATTATAGATGGGGGCCTATCTATTCATCTATCCCCCTCCGATCAATTGGCTGGTGACATCAAGCCCTAGCACCTATATGATTTTCCCAACACTATTGCCCTTATGGCAAGCCCCAGCCCCTTTTTATCATATGGGTGCTAGAAGGCGGTGGCTGAGTGTCTACATGTCCTGGGAATGACGTTAAACTCTATCTGATGGTGAGGTTCCAGTTTTGGAGGTTTGGGGAATGTGGAGCACACCTTCATCACCATTGCTCCCTGGTCCACTCTGACCCGGAGTGGTTGTATTATGCATTAAGAATGAATTTATTTCAAAACTTTATCGGCATTAAATGACCCACTGAGGTTGATATGCCGTAAAACAAAACAAACCTATCCATCTATCATTCATATATATATATATATATATATATGTGTGTGAAAATGGAAAAGGAATTGACAATATGAGGAGAAATGAGTAAAGAAAAGAAATGTAAATGGATAAAATGAATTTAATCGATAACACAAAAAAAAAATATAAAATAAAAATAAAGTGTTATTATTTATCAATAACATGTTGAACATTTTTCTCAGAGCTTAGTTTATGTTTTGAAAAAATCGGTGAAATGTTAAAACAGTTGTCAATTAAAAAAAAAGGGACCAAATATTGATGGTAGATAATTTTGTATAAGTTGTTTAATTTATTAAGATGTTATCGTAAGATGGTTCAGTTTAAGTGGTTAATATATTTTTATTTAACAGATTATGTAAAGAAGAATTAGGTATAATACTAATGTTGCGTTATGTAATAAGTGTGGAATTAATTAGTTATAAAATATTTGTGGTAATTCATAGTAAAACTATGAATTACCACAAATATTTGTGGTAATGATTTTTTCAAAACATAAACTAAGCTCCGAGAAAAATGTTCAACATGTTATTGATAAATAATAACACTTTATTTTTATTTTATTTATTTTTTTTTTTTGTGTTATCGATTAAATTCATTTTATCCTTCTACATTTCTTTTCTTTACTCATTTTTCCTCATATTGTCGGAATCAATTCCTTTTCCATTTTCACACACACACACACATATATATATATATATATATATATATATATAAAAACTATTTTGTACCATAACCCCTAGAAAAAAACAAATATCCAAATCATAACGGTCTCTATTCTCAGCGTTCCAAATTTTTTTAAAAATTCGATTTTTCGAATATTTCCAAAAATCTCAGTTGTTTTTTTCCCAACAAATTTTTTCATTCAAAATAAATGTTCACTCTGATGAAGGTCGATTCTACTATGTGTGCGAAATATTTTCACACACATAAACTGACCGAAACACATGTGTAAGTGATATCGATTAATGTGATATCGATTAAATTCATTTTATCCATCTACATTTCTTTTCTTTACTCATTTTTCCTCATATGAGATGGAGAGATTCCTATATACACACAAACACGTGTGTTTGCGTATGTGAGAATCTCATATGTATTATAGATGTGTGTCTATCTATGCATCTATCTATTTATCATATATATATATATAGAAATAGGGAGAGATTTCTATATACACACAAACAAATGTATGTATGTATAGGAATATCTCTCTCATGTATTTGATGGGTCACATAGGTTTCATACATGCAAATCTGTGCAGTAGCTGATATTGGAAATCATCATAGTATATATATATATATAGGCAAATCAACAGGTTAGTTGGTGTTAAGATGATTCCTAGGTGGTCCTTTTTTAACAACATAATGTTTGGTCTAGTCCAACTAGAGAGCTCAATGTGAAATAATTTTGTTGATTATATATATATATATATATATATATATATACACACAGAGATGCTGATAGGTAAGCTTCTGCATCCCTGATGCACAAAAATCTAAAAGGACGTAGTAAAATTGTATCCATGCGTCCCTGTGTTTTTCTTTTTTCTTCCCCTCACCATTTCAAGCTAACTGTGAATACAGTTCAATAGTTTCTTAGTAATGAATTACACAGGATATGTTACCTTTTAGTAGGAGTTAGCTTTACTTGGACCCATTCATTTTTTCCAGGGACTCATTCAAAGCAAATATGCGTCCCAGGATGCACTAAATCAAAAAGCTATCAGCATCACTGTGTGTGTGTGTGTGTGTGTGTGTGTGTGTATATATATATATATATATATATATATGTGTGTGCATAGGAATATCTCTTTTCTTCTTTTTCTTTCTTTATATATATATATATATTATATAATGTACGAACATACATAATGATATCAGCTGGATAAAGTAGGAGTCTATCCTATTTTCATTAACGCTAGACCAGGGAAGATTGTTTTTGTATCTGATGTGAAGCACCACACCTACCATCAGATCCCCTCTTTACTGCATATATCCAAGCTGTGCTACAAGAGTATTAAAAAAAAATTATTTAATTATTTTGATTTAAAAGAAAAAAAAAAAAAAAAAAAAATTATTTAAATATTGCCTGTCTATCAACTCTTTAAACCACTCACAGCAGCTCTCCGACCACTGTGATCCTACTATAAACCACTGGCAATGGTTCTTGCATATGTCACTCAGATTACAATAATAATAGGACTTTATTTGAAAAGAGTGAGTTTAAAGGTAAACTTTGAAATATCCCATCATACAGGTAAAAAATACCAAGAAAATTTGGTACAGCTGGGGGGAAATTTTTTAGGCAAAGAGTTAAGCAGCGAGAGCCTGTTCAATACTAAATTGGGGGACCACTTAAGCATTAGCAGGTACTGTAAATTACACAAACTGATGGTTAATTCATCATAATTAAACAGAGGCCTTATTTTTGGATTCCTTGGGCAAAAATGCTTTTATAAACCAATTTTTTAATAGTAGGGAAGCTACTCATTTTACAGACAAAAATAGATTACAAAAAGTCACTATTTTTGCACCCCACCCCCAATTTGGAAAGCTAAAAATTGACATAACTCTGCCAGTTTTTGGAATTTGATTGATAATCCACACCCGGACAAAATTTCAGAAAAATTGAAGGGGTTGGGTAACATGGCCTGGATGATTTGACATAGTGAACTTTGAAAAAAAAATACCAAGAAAATTTGGTAGGCAAAGAGTTAAAGTAAACTAATTTCATATATATATATATATATATATATATATATATATGTATTTTTTTTTTTTTTTTTTAATGATAAACTGAGTATTTTATATCATAACTCTAAGAAGAAGGAATTATGAAAAAAGATTAATATTAAACGTTCGTAATGTAGTTGATATTCTTTTGCTGTTAATATTACTCCCCTTCTCCCTCTCTCTCACTGAAATGTCTTCTCTTTCTTCTCCATTGTTAAAATCTCCCCAGGGCTTTCAGTATTTATTTTTATAGAAATCCAATTAGCCAGTCCTGTTTCTAAATATTAAAAAAAAAAAAGCATGAAGTATTCCAAAAGATGAGTTTTATTCTTGATGGTGAAGTCGACGTTATAACATTTCAGTTTTTACAACCTTTATCACGACTCGAGGTAGGTGAAATGTTGTGTGTGGACATTGGATGATTTCCGAAAAACAGGAAGATTTTTGGTTGTGTGTGTAGAAAGTACGATAACCAGTGTTATACTTTTAAAAAACTAGCAGAACCTATGGATATACCACAGTATGATAATTTAATTATTACGGCATTTGATATTATTACTTAAGAGCTACCGCAATACTTCAATATGTAAAAACTATAATAATCTTGATTTAACTCTCTCTCACTCTTTTTTCTTTCTTTCCTTCTTTTCATTATGTTCATTAAAATAGATTAGGGTTATCCGTGTGCTCTCTATTTTTTCCCTACTCTCTTTCTTTCTTATTATATTTTTACTGTGTAGCATGTCATTTTTCTTCCTTTTCTTTCTTTATAATAAAAATGGAATGGTCCATTATTTAGCTCCTCAGGCATCCAGTCTCATTTTAACCAGATGATAACAGTCAGAAGATTAACAAACACAAGATGATAACAGTCAGAAGATTAACAAACACGAGTAATAATGTACACAGAGATGCTGATAGATACGTGTCCTGCGTCCTTGATGCAATCTAAAAGGATGCAGTAAAATCATAACCATACATCCCAGTGTTTTTCTTTTTTCTTCCCTAACCATTTCAAGCTAACTGTAAATACATTTCAATAGTTTCTATTTAAATGACACAGGATAACAGGATAATTACAAGGTAGGAGTTAGACGGCTTTAGCTGTTTTCCCAGATAATAAATAAAAACCCTACAATTTATTAAGAAACTTTAGTTGGGACCCGTAAATTTTCCTGGGGACTCATTCAATGCAAATATGTGCGTCCCAGGATGCACTAAATTAAAAAAGCTATCAGCATCACTGTATATAGATAAACATTTTAGATGTTTCAATTCTGCTTGTCAACAGCAGAAAAACGGTAATATATGAAGAGGCTCCAAGATCTGTCCGAAGCAACATCTATTCTGGATCTGGTCCTCCTACAATGTGAGATACATCCAACAAAGGTTGGTGATAAGGTAAGATTCTGCTGGGGTGCACTAGGTTAGTGGTAATGATGCTTTGGCTGGGGTCACCAAACTACGGCCCGCAGGTTGGATCTGGCCCGCTAAGGCATTTTATCAGGCCCGCTGACAGTATTTGAATGTTGCATTCTTTGATAATGTTTTGAAAATAAATATGTTGGTTAAATTTGTTTTTGTGCATTTTACGCCAGTCATCCATGAATATAACATGGAAAGATAAATTTTGTTTTACATCTTTTTCACGGAGCTTTCATTCTGGCTAGAAAGTATTGAACACTAATAATGTGGCCCATGCTCATTATTTTAGTCAATTATCTGTCCCACTGTGAAAAAAGTTTGGTTGATCCCTGCTTGACCTCAGGCGGGAATCCCCATGGCATACTGGTTATTATGCTGGACTGCAAGATGATAGTAAATGAGTTAGAACCTCAGTCACACTATTGTTATTAATCCCAGGTCTACCCTGACCCAGAGTGGTAGTACCTGTTAGGGTCCCACGTATGGGTTAAAGAGATCAAAAATGAGTTTGAAAAAAATCTGTTTAACTCTTAACATCCTGTTGAGAATTTACCAAGTCCAGAGCCCCATTCCTATAAGGCTTTATCAAAAAAATGGCTAAAAATGGTCTTTTCATTTAAAGTTATGTTATTTCCCTTAAATCAAAGACTTCTAAATGTTTAATATTACATTTAAACAAAGGCTATCATTTGGGGCAGATTAGGAAAATGAATGTGACTTCTGGCCGGGTGGAATGAGGCGGTATAGGACATTAAGAGTTTTAAAAAATTGAGCTTGAAAAAAAAAGTTAATACCTAACAAAACGAATAAACAAAATGTGTTTGGCATAAAATAACCCGACAAGGGTTGACATGCCATAAAATCCAACCAACCGACCGGTCAAACTATTACACTTTCGGACTAATACCCTTGAGAAAGGTAAGAATGCCCCCTATCTCCCCAACTATGGGTTATAGGTAGTACCAGTACTGTTCTTCTACAAGGATGGCTTTGGCATTAAATAACCCATGAATGTTGATATACCATTAAACAAAGAAACCAACCAAACCTTGACCCCAGGGTCATCATCAACACATTGAGGGTGACATTGCTACTGTCGTCTTTCCAGTAGCAGTGGTATAAATTTCGAAGGTGTGTGACATACTGCTTACTCTCATAGGAAATGGACACAGCAAAATGAGTTCAAATCCTGGATGAGGCTGTTTGCATTTCACATAGCACTAATACCCTTGGGACAGGTAGGAATTTAACTAACTCTCTTTCCAGCTATGGGTAAATAGTAGGGCAAAGTGGGCTCTTTAACCTTGGTTAGGCAACCAGTCTAGGAGAATGAAAACTCTGAATTCAAACCTCTTAAACTCTACTTGGGGTGGTCACTACTAAAATAGGCTCAGTCCTAATTAGTGATCTATTTCATTAATTTTATTTTTTATTTTTTTTTATTCTGACTCCAGCTATGGGTAAATAATAGGGCAGACTGGATTCTTTAACCTTGGTATGGCAACCAGTCTAGGAGAAGGAAAACCTGTTAACATAAATACATGATTGCTTAAAAAAGGCTTAACTTCAGGATTAAATAACCCAACAAGGGTTGTCATGCCATAAAAACAAACCACCTAAGATTTATAACTTTGGGTTTGTTAATCTAGAGCAACAATGCAATATCCCTGCTAAAATATCCTGGCAGGGTAAGGTCTATTACTCCCCATGTTTTACAAAAAGTTGGGAATGCCAGTGTCCTGCAGTTGAATGACAAAACATCCAATTTAGTATTATGGTTTCTAACAGTTTTTCTTAGATAGTGGTTCTCAACCTTTTTTTAACTCTCCAGTAGGATCTTGGTATAATATTAATATGGGAATTTACCCCAAAGACACAGGCGGAAGTGAACACTGCCTATTGTATGATTGTCCTGATCTACTCTGGGTGTCCCAATGTAGTGTAATGGTTAGCATGCTAGTCTGGCAGATCCATTAATACTGAATAGCGAGTTTGTTCATCACTGGATGCCCCATACTTATAACCTTGTGCTACGTCCATACCTGGATCAAGACACCATTAAGCACCCCAGGTGAGACCTAGATTTTGCTTTTCACTGTTAAAATCCAGTTGTTTGTTAACAGATGATTTTAGATGCACTTTTTTTTTTTAGTTATAAAACTATAAACGAAAGGCATGTTTTATATTAAAGACACTTTTTTTTTTTTACTTATTTCATGTTGTTGTTAATTCAATAGCAATTCTTTTTTAATTATAAAACTTTTAACGTTAGTCACACAGGAATGGTTAAAGCTATAAAAAGTATATTATAAGGTTATAATAATAACAGCTAACCCTAACCCTAGCAAAATCTTTCTTTTAAATAAATACTTTTTAATATTAACTATCCGTAGAGACACATGGAAAATAAATAAGCATGTCTTTCGTTTTAAGTTTTATTTAAAAATAAATAACAATATTAGTTTATCTTTAGTGCAAAATTAATTTTTTCACATATGCTAACAACAATATGAAATAATTTTTTTTTTTATTAAAATCAAAAACTATTTTAGTATAAAAATGTTACAGCCAGCTGTTTTGTTTACAAACAACCAGTGAAAAGCAAAATTCAGTTCTTTTCAAAACTGATCTGGGCTGGGGTGCCTATTAGTGTCAAGGTCCAAATACCTTCCTAGGGTGTGTCCCATTGTGGTGTAATGGTTAATAAGCTAGTCTGACAGATCCATTATTACTGAATAGCGGGTTCGATCATCACTGTATGCCCTTTCAGTCTAGTGTCACATCCTACCCATGGCAAACAGGTTCTGTAAATACGTACTATACCCTCCCAGGCCCCGACACTAACTTTTTCATGACCGTCCTGAACAAAAATTATCAACCGTCCCAAATGGGGTTTGGACCGTCACGAAATCAAAATATTTTTGTTTAATTCATTAGCATCATCTATACTTGTCAGTCATCAGTAGCATAATAACATGTAATAAAACATTAAGAAAAGCTGAAGCAGTGATAATTCTGGATATTTGGACAAAAAATCCATTTCCTAGTGTGTTTGGAGCTTAAAAAAAAAAAAAAAAAAAAAAACTTTTTTTTCTTTAAGTTACCCTGAGTAGGGTTAGTAGTACATAATTTGGTCCTTTTAAACTATCTCCCTCCACCATTATTCATTACATGGCTTTGAGAATAGACCTGCGGTGCCGTAACCTCATTTTGAGGTCAGCATTCGGGCAATCACTGGACGGCCATTATTGGAATGTAGTACTAACTTTTAGGAAAAATTTTTACTGTCCCGGATGACGTATTGATCGTCCGGATGTAATCTTTATCGACGACGATAAACTAACATTAAACCCTAACCCTAACCCCGTCTTCTTTTTTTCCTAGTAGATCAATAAATAAATAAATAATTACTCAGTCAAGAGTGGTTCCCTTTGTTTATTAGACTTATAGGAAATAACCCTGTGCTGGTTATGAACCACTTAGCCGTTTGAAGGCGTTTTTACTGACAAGTTAATGCGTGACAGTTGTTTTGAATTAAAACAAAATGAAAGTACCGGGGGGGGGAGATATTTTAAAGAGGGGGTTTAAAATATTTACATTCATTTTTTAATTTAAAAAAAACCCTGCGGTGTGGCTGTAAAATATTGCTCTCATATTGCATTAACTTGTTGATTTTAACGTACTCAAACTGCTAATAAAAAAAAAAAAGATATTTGTTGATAAAAACGCCTTCAAACTGTTTAAAAAAAAAATTTTTTAAAGAAGGGGGTGTTAAAATATTTACAATTACTTGTTGAAAAAAAACTTAGTGCGGGGAGTAAAATATCACTTTCATATGATATAACTAGCACGGTTTCATTTTTCTGCAGGCACCGCTTAGTTTTTTTTAGGGCAGGAGGCCAGGACACACGAATGCAATATGCACCGACATTTTTATTTTTGTTTTTGCAAGGAACTGACTTTTTCTTGTCTCCAGGAATTGTAAATATAAAATTTTGTTTCATCTTAGAAGAATTAAAAGAATTAACCTCTTACCGATCATGTCTGGTCATTTTTCACAAATTCAGTCACAAATAATGTCCGCTACTGTACCTGTTTTCAATAAAAACTATCTATATATTGATATGCTTGTAATCATCTTGCAACACCCTATGGTTAAAAATGAGACCATCCAACCGCCCTGTCGGTGGGGTGTTAGAATGCACGACTGCACCTCTGCAAAGGGGTAAGACTCCCCCAATGGGGCCACCTGTTGGCCGTGGGTGGCGACCCGTGATGCTTAAGGATAGAGCCCAGGTGGTTGAGCAGTTCATGACTTGCAATACTCCACTTTGACCCTATCTTGGGCTAGACGGGCGGTTGGAGAGGCCCCCTCCAATCAATCGGGTGGTCACGTCAAGCCCTAGCACCTATATGATTTTCCCAACCCTATTGCCCTTATGGCAAGCCCCAACCCCTTTTTATCATATGGGTGCTAGAAGGCGGTGACTGAGTGTCTACATGTCCTGGGAATGACGTTAAACTCTATCTCATGGTGAGGTTCCAGGTTTGGGGAATGTGGAGCACACCTTCATCACCATTGCTCCCAGGTCCACTCTGACCCAGAGTGGTAGTACCTGTTAGGGTCCCATCTATGGGTTAAATAGAAAAACATGAGTTGATAAACAAAATTGTATTATGCCTTAAGAATGAATTTATTTCAAAACTTTATCGGCATTAAATGACCCACCGAGGTTGATATGCCGTAAAACAAACCAAACCAAATCAAACAAGATGAAATGCAAAAAACGTAAATCCTGATTATCTGGTGTTGCTTATCTACAATAAATGTAACTGTGTTAATGAATATAATGGAAAAATAAAAAATTTTAAGGGAAATATCCTATGCAAAAAGTGTGCAAAAGTCCTCTGCATCTTTGGTGGTGGTGGGAGGGACTAGAAATTGATTATGCTGTAGAAAAAAACTATTTTGTTAAATAATAATATATAATAATATGCTTGTAATCATCTTGCAACACCCTCTGGTTAAAAATCAAACCGTCCAAATTGTTCAAGATAAAATGAAAAAAAATGTCAATCCTGAGTATCTGGTATTGCATATCCACAGAATTCTTTTTTTTTTTTTTTGTCACCTCAGCTAAATAATGGACCATTCCAGTTTTATTATATAGAAAGAAAGGGAAAAAAAGGACATGCTGCACAGAAAAATATAACGAGAAAGAAAGTAAGTAAGTAAGAGAAAGATAGAGAGAGGGGTGATAATGTTAATCTGTTTCAATCAAGCATAATGAAAAAAAAAGAATGAAAAAAAAAATTAAATCAAGATTATTATACTTTTTACATATTGAACTATTCAAAACTATTTAGCAATAGCTCTTAAGTAAGCATATCAAATGTTGTAATAATTAGATTATCATACTGTGGTATATTCATAGGTCCTGCTAATCAAGATTATTATACTCTTTACATATTGAACTATTTAGTAATAGCTCTTAAATAATATCAAACATTGTAATAATTAGATTATCATACTGTGATATATCCATAGGTCCTGCTAATCAAGATTATTATACTCTTTACATATTGAACTATATTGTAATAGCTCTTAAGTAAACCACTAGTCATTGTATTAATGAATAATTTCGAAGTATCCTATCCTTTCTAATATTTTGGCCTGTTAAAGATGCTGAGTATGGTTCTCACCCTGTGCACCTGATTGCAGAGGTACATGACAAACACCTGGTAGGTATGTGGTTAATAAAAAAAAAATTATCCATCACCTTTTATAGTAGTTTATATATTCTCCGCCCTTCTGGGCCGGTAAAGTAATATTAATGGCATTGATCACAGAGGGCTATCCCTCCTCCCCAGGCAACACCTGTCCCCTTGATTTAAAGGGGCAAGTCTGGTGTTATTGCCCAGTGCCTGAGATGACCCCATCGAAGGGAGAAAGCTGACAAGATCATTGCATTTTTTGCACCCATCATCCCATGAGCTTCAGTTCGTGGACAGTCCCACATTAAAAAGACCTTGTGTCACACCCTGCATATGTGGGATACGAGGTAAATATCTATATTCTTTTTAACAACAACAAAATTACCTAATTTACCCAACCCCTCCACACTAGAAGGATGTGAAACAAATAAATATGTTTATTTGGCTAAATGTAAGCCTTTCATCCAGATACTGTATGAGAGGAACCTTCCCCCCACATCTCTTTGCCAGATCTTATCTACCTTACCCTTCTTATCAGATAAGCTTAATAGGAACCTGATTTAATCAGTAACCATGCAGGTAACACTGTCACATAGCTAATAGCACTCTTTGGAGGACCTGACATTACTTATTATATGTATGAATTTACTATATATATATATATATATATATAGTAACTCCTGTCACTGTGTCCATTTCCAATGACAATAACCATTACACTGGGAGCACTTCCAATTAATATCTACATTAGTTTATTTTTATCTCTCTCCCTCAATAAGAGGTAGAGATAAGAATTCTTTCTCTTGTCTTATAGAAAAGAGTCTCAAACTCAGACACAAATAGAGTTTGGTCTAAAATCTCAGGCTTACAGTGTATAACAAAAGAGTTTGGTCTAAGATCTCAGTCTTACAGTATATAACAAAAAGAGTTTGGTCTAAAATCTAACTCTTACAGCATATAACTAAGTAGAGGTTGGTCTTTGACTTAATGGCAAATTACGACTAATTAGAACTAATTAAAACAGAATTTCTTTAAAGTAATCTTAAAAGTAATCTTAAATCTTAAAAGTAAGGAATAATTTAGTATAATTTTTGTGTGTCATTAGACTAAACAGTAAAAAAGCCTTTAGGAAGCAAAAGTTGATTAACTCAGCTTTAGTATAATAATAGATAGAGATTGGTCTAAAATCCCAGCTTACAGTACATAACAAAATAGAAGTTTGTCCAAAATATAATTCTTACTGAGTATAACAAAATAGTGGTTGGTCTAAATATATTTCTTACAATGTATGAAAAAATAAAGGTTAGTCTAAAATATAAGACTTATATAGTTTATAGAAAAATAGAGGTTAGCATTATACTTACCTTATAAATTAAAACCATAAATCTTTAAAAATTTCTCTGCTAAAAACCTTCTCCTGAGCATCAGTAGCCATTGAATATTTGTCGGCCGTAACTCTAGCCTTTCTTGAATTAGGTGATGAGGGACAGATAAAAAAAAATCATCATCAGGGCGTGGCGACAAGATGGACTCCCTTGACTCTCTTTCACCATCCGTCCCCATTGGCCATCACTTTTTCTACAGGGATGGCTTTGGCATTAACATCCTGTTGAGAATTTTCTAAGTCCAGAGCATTTCTATAAGAATATATTTAAAAAATGGTTAAAAATGACTTTTTGCATCTAAAGTTACCTGTTATTTCCCTTAAATCAAAGACTTCTAAATATGTTTAATATTACATTTAAACAAAGGCTATCATTTGGGGTGGATTAGGAAAATGAATGAGACTTCCGACTGGGTGGAATGAGGTGGTATAGGACTTTAAGAGTTAAATAACCCATGAAGATTGATATGCTGTTAAACAAAGAAAGCGAACTATACAGTGAAATATCCATGGTGTAGCAGCCAACATGCTGGACAGGGACATCATAGTGAGTTTGAACTCCAGTCATATTATTACACTCACTTTTGGACTAATACTCTTGGGAAAGGTATGAAGCCCATCTTTCCTTCAGTTATGAGTTAAATAGTACCACTACTGTTCTTCTATAAGATGGCTTTGGCATTGAATAACCAGACTACTACTCGGCTGGTCACGTCAAGCCCTAGCACCTATATGATTTCCCCAACCCTATTGCCCTTATGGCAAGCCCCAACCCCTTTTTATCATATGGGTGCTAGAAGGCGGTGGCTGCGGGTCTACATGTCCTGGGAATGACGTTAAACTCCCTCTGATGGTGAGGTTCCAGTTTTGGAGGTTTGGGGAATGTGGAGCACCCCTTAATCACCATCGCTCCCTGGTCCACTCTGACCCAGAGTGGTAGTACCTGTTAGGGTCCCATCTATGGGCTAAATAGAAAAATGTATTCATAAAAAAAATTGTATTATCCATTAAGAATTGATTTATTTCAAAACTTTATTGGCATTAAATGACCCATTGAGGTTGATATGCCATAAAACAAAACAAACCAAACAAACCTACTGATGATCTGAATGTTGATGATAACCTGAAAAACTAATACAGGCATCTTAAACTTTACACTAATAAAACTGTCAGCCCAGTTGGTAGAGCTCTTCCCTAGAAATCGCAAAGTTCCTGACCTGCCAAATCAGCATATGAGTAGCACAGGGATCTATGTGGTAAGGTGAGGAGCTGATGGTAGGTGTGGTAGTCGACCTTAGATGCAAAAACAATCTAGCGCTAGTGAAAAGGGGATAGACTCCGCTGTCTGGCTGATACCAACATTAGGCCACCCCATCGACTTACTTTTACTTTTCTCATATTAAAAAGAAATAAAATAGGCTATTTACTTCCTTTTCTAGAAAAAAATAATCTTTTAGAAATCGAAATAGATCCATTAATTTTTTTCCTGTTATAATATTGGACTAAGGTAGAAATCAAACAATCTGTATAACTCAAAATAATAAAAAAATTTGTAACATTTGTTACTGTACTTGTAAAATTTTTACAATAACTTATAAATTAATCTTTTTAATGTTTTAGACGGATTCTGATTTTTTAAACAAAGTATCTATATATTATTACTCTTGTTCCTTAATCTTCCAACCATTATCATCTTGCAAAATCCCCTGGTTAAAAATGAGACCAGCCAAGATGAAATGAGTTTTAACTCCAGTCACATTATTACACTCACTTTTGGACTAATACTCTTGGGAAAGGTATGAAGCCCATCTTTCCTCCAGTTATGAGTTAAAACTCTTAATATCCTATACCACCTCATTCCACCCGGCCGGAAGTCACATTTGTTTAATAATCCACCCCACACAATAGCCTTTGTTTAAATGTAATATTAAACATATTTAGCAGTCTTTGATTTATGGTAAATAACAGGTAACTTTAACTCTTAAAGTCCTATACCACCTTATTCCACCCGACCAGAAGTCTCATTCATTTTCCTAATCTACCCCAAATGATAGCCTTTGTTTAAATGTAATATTAAACATATTTAGAAGTCTTTGATTTAAGGGAAATAACAGGTAACTTTAGATGCAAAGGTCATTTTTAACCATTTTTTATATATCCTTATAGCAATGCTCTCGACTTAGAAAATTCTCAACAGGATGTTAAGAGTTAAATGAAAATGCCATTTTCAGTCATTTATTGATAAATCCTTAGAGGAATGGGGTTCTGGACTTAGAAAATTATCAACAGGATGTTAAGAGTTAAATAGTACCACTAGTGTTCTTCTATAAGATGGCTTTGGCATTGAATAACCCATGAAGATTGATATGCCATTAAGCAAAGAAATCAAACAATCTGTATAACTCAAAATAATAAAAAATTTGTAACATTTGTCACTGTACTTGTAAAGACAGTTAAACACTTATTGATGGAATGCAGATTTTTTGCTCCCATCAGAAACCATTATTTTAAAGCAAACAATATGAAGGATCTGTTTGAAAATGTTAACATTGGGGATATTTTCTCCTTTTTGAGGGAAATAAAATTATACCATAGAATATAGACATGAAACAAATCAATGCCATACAATATAATTCCCAATAATGCTAACACATTGTTAAAACCAATTACTAAAAGTATATATATATGAATGCACAATATGTATAACACCCCAACCGCTAGGCATGATATAACCCTGGACGGGTTGATATGCCGTTAAAATTAATAAACCAACCAACCATGTACTTGTAAAATTTTTACAATAACTTATAAATTAATAAATTAATCTTTTTAATGTTTTAGACGGATTCTGATTTTTAAACAAAGTATCTATATATTATTACTCATGTTCCTTAATCATCCAACCATTATCAACTTGCAACATCCCCTGGTTAAAAATGAGACCAGCCAAGATGAAATGCAAAAATGTAATTCCTGATTATCTAGTGTTGCTTATCCACCAAATTCTTATTTCTTATGAGCGTTGTCGCTTCAGCTAAATAATGGACCATTCAATATTTATTATAAAGAAAGAAAGGGAAAAAGGACATGCTACACTGAATAATATAAGAAGAAAGAAAGATAGTAGGGGAAAGATAGATAAAGAGAGAGAGAGAGGGGGTGAACGTGTGGAAGCGATGATGTAATCTATTTCAATTGAACATAATTTAAGTCAGTCCGTCAGTCAGCCTGCTGTTGGTATGGACAACAGCAACAGGCTAAGCACAACTGAACTAGTGCCAAGACAGCTGGTACTTATGGAACTCAGAATAGTCCATTCATGTATTTCTATTCCTTGAGTCCTGATTGGCTGCTTGGTTTCTATGATGTTATGAGGTTTCATAAATACTCTGGCATTCTGCAGTAGGATTGCAACAAGATTAGGTCTGTATTTAGTTACGGCTACGTGTTGTTTTATCTTACCAATTCGACGGTAATTGGAACTTAGTATGATTATTCTACAATAATGAAAAAAAAGGTGGGGGAAAGATTGAGAGAGATTTAAATCAAGATTATTATACTTTTTAAATATCGAACTATTTGGCAATAGCTCTTGAGTAAACATATCAAACATAATAATTAAATTATCATACTGTGGTATATCCACAGGTCCTGCTAGTCTCTATAATTGAATAAACTACAACTGGTACTTGTTAAGAATTGGTGTTCATTCAGGAATGCAAATTAATATACACTAGTATATTGCAGCAATATTGCATAGTGCACTGACACTTTGAATTCCAGTCATCCTATTATGTTCACTTTCAGACTTATACCCTTGGGAAAGGTAAGGAAAATCAAACCCATACCCTAGAAAAATTTAAAAACTTTAGGAAAACAAACTCCATTGAAAATGTATTCTTCTTTTATAAAATTGTCCTATACTTAAAAAAGGAACTTCTTTTTTTTTAAAGTTCTAAATAGTCTGTGTACTTTTAAAATATTCATTTAACCAGTACACAGAACAAGCCCAAGGTACCAGCTCTAACCCAGGGCAATCCAACATATCAGCTCTACTCCAGTCTTCTCAAACCTTTTTACATGATACAGACCTTTAATTTTCATTCACCTCCAAATAAATTAATTGAATATTAAATTACAAAACATAACTGATTTACCTGTGTTTAATACAATTTACATAAGAAAGATAGTGTTTTACACACTGAACTGCCTAACGGAGTCCAAGCCGTGATTTCTGTCAGGGTTTTCTCCCTTAGCCTTTTCCTATCCTGAGGATAACACAAGGCAGCGGGGTTATTTAGACTATTACGCACCTGGATACCAGCCCAGATATTTCTGTGTTCACGCGTTAATGTGCTAGTTGGCCGTTGAGTGAGAAGCTTCCTCTGCCCTTTCACAGGTTTTGTTTTTCGTCCTGCTGGGTGTCTAAGCCACCCTCCTCACCAGGCAAGCTTGGTGGGGGTACCGGTTTAGTCACCGATGATCCGACTATGGAGCAGGTAGTATGGCAAATGTATTGGTTCACCATTACTTTGGATCACACCAGTGAGGCGTCACTTGGGCAACCCAGGGCCTCTATACATCTTGCCCAGGCTCTCTTTTTTTTTTTTGTGCCCTGGAAGGGGAAAATCTTCCTAAAATCTGAATGTTTCCTCCATCTTATTTTTTCTGTCATCAGTTCAGGGCAAATGGTTGATCACACATTTTTTATATTTTTATTTTTTTTATAAGCCACTCACATGAGAAAAGAATCAGTAAATTGTAAAGCAGGGGTTCCTTTGACCCTCTCTCACCATCCATCCCTATTAGCCATTACTTTTGGTAAGTCCTCTAGATGGCATCCAATGTCCAAACAAAGCTGATGAATGTAAGTTTTTGCTGGTCGACAAATACTGGTGTGTCCATGTGTAATAGTCCTAGGGTTTTCTTAAGCATTAAATAACAATTCCATTATTCTTGGTAGGTCCTCTAGATGGCATCCAATGTCCAAACAAAGCTGATGAATGTAAGTTTTTGCTGGTCGACAAATACTGGTGTGTCCATGTGTAATAGTCCTAGGGTTTTCTTAAGCATTAAATAACAATTCCATTATTCTTGGTAGGTCCTCTAGATGGCATCCAGTGTCCATACAAAGCTGATGAATGTAAGTTTTTGCTAGTCGGCTAACACTGGTGTGTCCATGTGTAATAGTCCTAGGTTTTCTTAAGCATTAAATAACAATTCCATTATTCTTGGTAGGTCCTCTAGATGGCATCCAGTGTCCATACAAAGCTGATGAATGTAAGTTTTTGCTAGTCAGCTAACACTGGTGTGTCCATGTGTAATAGTCCTAGGGTTTTCTTAAGCATTAAATAACAATTCCATTGGTGATTTAAAGTTGGAACAAGAATGCCATTTTGACTTTTAAAATAAAAACTTCAGTCGTCATCTAACTTACCATCCATCCAAAGAGATAATACACAATTCTTTTTCAGTTTAGAAGGTACCAACATGTGCCTGGGTGGATTTTAGGTGAGTAAACATGACCTGTCCTCTGGACATTGTCTTATTGGATCCAGCAACAAGGTAGGATCCAGAATCAATAAGATCCAGAATAGATAGATGATCAGTTAAGTCTTAAAGTATTAATTATTAGATTAAAATTAGAAAATTAAAATTAGTGAAATAGATCACTACTTAGGACTGAGCCTATTCTAGTAGTGACCAAGGGCTCTTTAGCCCAGTGAAATAGATCACTACTTAGACTGAGCCTATTCTAGTAGTGACCACCCCCAAGCGGATTTTTAACAGGTTTGAATTCAGTTTTTATTTTTTTAGACTGGTTACCTAGCCATGGTTAAAGAGCCCAGTCTGCTCTACTATTTTAACCATAGCTGGAGGGATAGTAGTTGGATTCATACCTTTCCCAAGAGTATTAGCGCTATGTGAATTGTAGCTTTGTCCAGGATTTGAACTCAGGGCGATTAGTCCATTTTCTACGACTCTAACCATTAGATCATGCACCTCCAACTTGTCCGCTGGGGCATTAGAATGCACCGACTGCACCTCTGCAGAGGAGTAAGACTCCCCCAATGGGGCCACCTGTTGGCTGTGGGTTGTGACCCGTGATGCTTAAGGATAGAACCCAAGTGGATGAGCAGTCCATAACTTGCAATACTCCACTTTGGCCCTTTCCTTGGCTAGGCAGGCGGTCGGAGAAGCCTCCTCTGATCAATCGGTTGGTCATTAAGCCCTAGTACCTATATGATTGCCCCAGCCCTATTGCCTTCATGGCAAGCCCCAACCCTTTTTGTAATATGGGTGCTAGAAGGCGGTGACTGAGGGTCTACATGTCCTGGGAATGACGTTAAACTCTATCTGATGGTGAGGTTCCAGTTTTAGAGGTCTGGGGAATGTGGAGCACCCCTTAATCACCATTGCTCCCTGGTCCACTCTGAACCGGAGTGGTAGTACCTGTTAGGGTCCCATCTATGGGTTAAATAGAAAACATGAGTTTATAAACAAAATTTGATTAACCATTAAGAATGAATTTATTTCAAAACTTTAAATGACCCACCGAGGTTGATGTGCCATAAAACAAAACAAAACAAACCTAGAAAGGGCTACCCGATGTCACCTACATAGAAGGAATGACATCATATATAACAATATAGTAAGTAATGTGTTCTATAATACAGGGCATTAAGTTAAGTTATTAAAAATAGCTAATTAAAAATTATATGGAAAATATTGAAAAAGATTACTTATATGTTTGTGAAATATCTAATATCTATTGTTGCATTTTCATTTAATGTTTTTAAACAATACTAAATTGTAGTTTAAGATATTAATTTTTTGGACCAAGTTACCTTTAAGCACCCCAGGGGCAACCTGGATTCAGAAGGACGTTTTTCATTTAGACCGTCAAAATCCGTTTTTTAACGACAATTTTTAGATGCATTTTTTGTTCATTTCAAAAATAGTCTTTTTTATTTACAAAAACTTTAAATAAAAAACAAGTTTACACTGGAATAGTTAACAGTTTTATGGGACAATCCTAAATCACGCTCATTCGTCGCTCTGGCACCAGAACATTACTTTTAATAAATCAAAAGTTTTGCTTATTAATCAGAAGTTGATGAATATTTTTCAACACTAACAATGATTTTTTTTTTTTTTAGATTAGGAAAAAATATTAATTTTTAATTCTTAATCTGATAAAATAGTTTTTGATTTTAATTTTTAAAAATTAGCTATTTTAAATAAAACTTAAAACGAAAAACATGTTTACTTATTTTCCATGTGCCTCTATGGATAGTTAATATTAAAAAGTATTTATTTAAAAATAGATTTTGGTTAGGGGTGTTAGGGTTAGCAATTAGTTTTATAATTTAAAAAAATAGATGTCTAAAAATCGTCTGTTAACAAACAACCAGATGTTGATGGTGCAAAGCGAAAACATGTCCTTCTGAATCCAGGTTGCCCCTGGGGTGCTTAAAGGTGACTTAATTCAATTTTTTTTTTATTGTTTAAAAGTGGCAAACACTGTCAATATGCCTTAGTAGAATATGATACTATTACTATACAGAGATGCTGATAGGTACGTGTCCTGCATCCCTGATGCACAGAAATCTAAAAAGATGGAGTAAAATCTTATCCATGCATTCCAGTGTTTTTCTTTTTTCTTCCCTCACCATTTCAAGCTAACTTGATACATTAATACATTTTAATAGTTTCTTACAAATGAATTACACAGGATAGATTACAAGGTAGGAGTTAGACGGCTTTAGTTAGGACCCATTAATTTTCCCAGGGGCCTATTCAAAGCAAATATGGGCATCCCAGGACACTAAATCAAAAAGCTATCAGCATCAATATGTAAATTTTAATTTTTAATATCTTCATGAATATAAATCAAATCATAATTTTTTGCACAAAAGCTAGTTCAGTGATAGTGAATGTATATATATATATATATATACTAGCAAATATATGCACCCTCCGGGTGCAAGTATTTAAGTTTTAATAAGATGAAATATCATTTTAAATTAGAAAGGCTAATGAAACTGAATAAGAATGCAGATAAAAAATTTGGAACAGAGGAGGTATGATTGAAAAATAGAACAACTTTGAAACTAACTCTTCTATCAATTTCCATTACTCCCGTCTTTCATTGGTAAATTTTCCTAATTTAACTATTTAGTTAAAATAGGAAGTAAAGAATAATATTACAGTTATTTCTTCTTGTTAATGGATTTCATTTAAGATTTATTGAAGAGTTGTTTGCTTATATTCATTAAAATAAAACCAAACAATTATAAATCAATAGTACTAAACACATATTTATTAAAATCACATTTTTAATATCAATATGCAAATTAGCCTTCCCATTCACACTGTAAACCGCTATTTTGTTGTATATATAAATACAATTGCATGTTATTAGTATGTAGATATGGTCAACAGTGTTAATAATGTAAAACAATTTTATTAATAATTGAGATTTAAATAAAAATAAAATCATTGATATTGTGATGTCAATAACGAAGGGAATTGTGACTTGAGTAGTAATATAGTTTCGGTTACAGACAGAAAAACACACAATCTCCATTATAATAAGATATAGTCATCCACAGACACATGTTTTGACTTATCAAGTCTCTCTAGTGTGGCTAGATATTCCATGAACTACCTACAGCCGGAATAGAACTCAATAAGTCTGGGGAATGTGGAGCACCCCTTCATCACCATTGCTCCCTGGTCCACTCTGACACAGAGTGGTAGTACCTGTTAGGGTCCCATCTATGGGTTAAATAGAAAAATGTATTTATAAAAAAATTGTATTATCCATTAAGAATTGATTTATTTCAAAACTTTATCGGCATTAAATGACCCACTGAGGTTAATATGCCATAAAACCAAACCAATGTGGGATGCATGCAGGCATAACTACAGCAGCTGAAAGTCTGCTTAGTGTTTGATGACGTACTGCTACTGTTCTTTCTCCTGCATTTTTATTTCATTTGAGGAGAAGAGACAGGATGGTTGATGATGAAATGCCCGCCATCACAATCCATAGCGAGGGTGGATCGTGATGCCAGGCATCACAATCCATAGCTAGGGTGGAATAATTTTTCCTTTATCAACAGCTATGTAGATAGTTTAATAACTGCTTACAATATGTGTATGTAGTTGTATATTTTAGTTTTCTGTTTGAATCTTATATTAATAATTAGAAGAGTTCATCTGTTTTCTATAAATGGAAAAATAATGGTCTCATGTAGAGCATCCAAATTTCCAATGTAAAATCATTTCTAATGCATTTTTATAGTAAAAATCATTTCTAATACATTTTCATAGTAAAATCATTATTCAATACATTTTTATAGTAAAAATTATTGTCCAATACATTTTTATAGTAAAAATCATTGTCCAATGCATTTTTATATAAAATCATTTCCAATGCATTTTTATAATAAAAATCATTTCAAATACATTTTTATAGTAAAAATCATTATTCAATGCATTTTTATAGTAAAAATCATTATTCAATGCATTTTTATAGTAAAAATCATTTCCAATGCATTTTTATAATAAAAATCATTTCCAATGCATTTTTATAATAAAAATCATTATTCAATGCATTTTTATAGTAAAAATCATTATTCAATGCATTTTTATAGTAAAAATCATTATTCAATGCATTTTTATAGTAAAAATCATTGTCCAATGCATTTTTATAGTAAAAATCATTGTCCAATGCATTTTTATAATAAAAATCATTGTCCAATGCATTTTTTATAGTATAAATCATTTCCAATGTATTTTTATAGCAAAAATCATTGTCCATGAATTTTTATAGTAAAAATCATTTCCAATGCATTTCATAGTAGAAATCACTGTCCATTTTTTATAATAAAATCATTATATAATGTATTAACATTTCTCTGTAAGTCTCATGTTTGCAACTCAAGTTTTCACCTTTCCTTACCCTATGTAAGATTAGTACGTACCTCTGCTAATTAAAAAAGGAATTATATCTTGGAATTGAAAATTTAAAGTTATTTAAAGTTTTTATTCTTTTTAAGGATTTGTTATTTCTTGTTCGAATTATTTTTTAATTTTTTAATTTGCAGTGTATTAATTTTAATATATGTATTTTTTCTTCTTTTTTCTTTTTTTGCAGGTAAGAGTGTCGTCTGGGAATCTAATTAAAAAATTTTTTTTTAAATATATATATATTTTTTTTTCCCACTCCGTTTCCATCGCCTATATGGGTCGGAATTACGTCTTTCTTCGGCATCCAAACACAAGAAACATCCATCACCCACTGGATTACCCGGATTTGCAATATTCCACTTCACTGTCAGCACCATATCCACTTCAACGGACACCGTACCGTCTTCGGCATTCCAACAACAACTACCACATGAAGAATAATCGAAGATGGTAACAATCCCTCTTTTTGGTCAGACCATCGATATGAAAACTGCACGAGGGAGACAGCCTACCCCCCCAATTTTCCACAGACAAAGGATTAAAATCCAAGAGTTTTTCTGATGCCGAATTTTTGGTAAATTTAACAACTTGGCATCTCTGTAAGTTTTCCCGTCATGCGTGTTTGTATCTCTATCTCGAAGACTCATGGTTTTTTTTTTTTTTTCTAATTCTTTCTTAACTTTTCAGCATCGCACGAAGAGGAGGAAAGTGTAAGAGAAAGTTTCTTTTTGTTGTTTTTTTTTTTTTTTTTTTTTTTTTTAATTACTGACTTGAAGAGAAAAAAATTAGTAAAAAAAAAAAAAAAGATGAATTTTTTAGTGTTGAAATGATACAAGAAGTAAAAAAAAATATCTATGTATATATAAAAACGATATAAAGAAAAAAAAAAAAGAAAGAAAAAGAATGAAACAGACAACAAACAAACTAAAATGATAAAAAAAAAAAACATACTGGAATTTAATATCTTATTTACACAGATTGAAATTAAGACTAAAACATTTTGTGTGTGTGTATACATGATTGGGCATGGTTCTTCAGAACAAGTCAAAAAAAAAAAAAAAATGAAAGAAAAAGAAAAATTATTTCATATCACTGCTGACATGTTTTATCTTCTTTTTTAATTTTTTTTTGTGTGTTTTTTTTATCTGTTTTTTTTTTTTTTAATGTTTTTTTTTTTTCTCATTCAATACAAATTTTCCCATTCATTGTTTGTCTTGATAGAATTTTCTTATATTTACATCTTTTTTTATTTTTTTTTTACTTCATTTTTCAATTCAATTTTTTTTTTTCCAATATTTTTTTATCTCTTCAACTGTTTTTTATTCATCATGTGTGCACATCAATAATTCTCTCTCTCTCTCTCTCTCTCTCTCTCTCTCTCTCTCTCTCTCTATATATATATATATATATATATATATATATATATATATATATACACACACACCCCTCCGCACGAGCAGGATGCGACACTAGGTCAATTTCTTAAGCGGAGTTTAACAGGTTTGAATTCAGAGTTTTCCTTCTCCTAGACTGGTTACCTAGCCATGGTTAAAGAGTCCGGTCTGCCCCGCTATTTACCCATAGCTGGAGGGAGAATTTGATTCATACCTTTCGCAAGGGTACTAGCGCTATGTGAAATGCCAACAGCTTCGTCCAGGAATTGAACTCACGTTGACGAGTCCATTTCCTACGATTCTAACCATTAGACCACGCGCTTCCTAAACAAATTAATTCTATATAGGTCATCCTAAACACTATTTTATTTTTCAATTCACAGTATCATTTTTTTATTAGTGACAATTCAAGAATTTTAGTAATTTCTAATGATTATAAGTACTTTGATTTACGGTGTATATATATATATATATATATATGTGTGAAAAAGGAAAAGGAATTGAATCCGACAATATGAGGAAAAATGAGTAAAGAAAAGAAATGTAGATGGATAAAATGAATTTAATCGATATCACTTTTTTTTTCATTCAAAATAAAATTTCACTCTGATGAAGGTCAAATCTTCTCTGTGTGCGAAATATTTTCACACAGATAAACTGACTGAAACACATGTGTAAGTGATATCGATTAAATTCATTTTATCCATCTACATTTCTTTTCTTTACTCATTTTTCCTCATATATATATATGTAGTATATTAGGAAAAATGAAAAAAAAAAAGGTTTAAATGGGTTAAGTGGTGAGTTTATTGGCTGACGCTGCAGTTTTTCGATCTATTAATTAGATCATCTTCAGGGTATTTGTTGGTATATGGAAGGTGATAAGAAATTATTTATCACAGAATAACGAGAAAAGCGAGTGATAGTCCTTGTTATTCAGTCTGTTTAAAAAATTTTGAGGTTTGAAAAAAGGGACGGTTTTGAAATATGACGTCAAATATACTATTTTACAGCGTGAATATTTGACGTCATATTTCAAAACCATCCCTTTTTTCAAAATTTAAAATTTTTTAAACAGACTGACACCTCCATTCGCTTCAAAAATATTTATCTTATACAATCTGACTTTTAATTGTCGCTGGTGATTATACTTAAAAAAGAACCGGACGAAAAGGCCTTCGTATTTTCATACCCCCCATATTTTATTTTCGTAATAAAACATTGTTTTATTCTACTATCCCTCATCTTGTATGATCTCCCAACATACACATGATTCCTTTACTTTTGGTATTCTATAAATTTTCTTGTACTAAAAATTTATTCATATATATATATATATATATATATATATATATATATATGATGGACTTTTTAAAGCAAACAATATGAAGGACCTATTTGAAAATGTTAACATAGAGGATATTTTCTCCTTTTTGAGGGAAATAAAATTATACCATAGAATATAGACATGAAACAAATCAATGCCATACAGTATGATTCCCAATAGTGCTAACACATTGTTAAAACCAATTACTAAAAGTATATATATGAATACACAATATGTATAACACCCCAACCGCTAGGCATGATATAACCCTGGACGGGTTGATATGCCGTTAAAATTAATAAACCAAACCAAACCAATCTCCCGTCGATTTCGACGTATGAGTGTCTAAAATGCAAAATCAGCTCAAATGTTTATGGCGATTGTGAAATTTCAGTCCAGCCAGCGACTTGCAGATGAGGCCACAAGTGGAGCAAGAGTGAGGGGTGCCGGAAAGAATTGGTGGTTGGGTCGAACACCCCTTTGTCCTTGTTCTTGCCTCGTTTAATCTCTCAATATGATTCCCCTCAAAATCCTTTATTCCATTCTGAATGGTGGCTCTCCATTTGTTTCTGTTCCGTGCCAAGTCCTCAAAACTTCCAACAGGGATCTTAACAGCTGAAAGATTGTACTTCAGCTTGTCCTTGTATCGAAGCCAAGGCCGGCCAGTATTCCTTTTCCCATCTTTCAGCTCACTATACATTAAAATTTTTGGTATCTGCTCATCACCCATATATATATATATATATATATATATATAATTAATGGTGATATTATGATTTCACACTCATAACTTAAAGTTTCTTGGTAGTCCAATCATCAGATGAGAAGTGGTTGAGATGTCAAAAACCAGTCGTGAAATGGTAAAAATCAAATGTTTTAGTGTTTATATGCAGTGTTTTTCACGTTTTTTAAATACAAATTTAACGTCATGACATTACATCACGTGAATACAATCCACGTCACATAAACGTTAAACAAGTCACAGTTTAAAAAAACAATTTTTAGCTTTACATTTCCCATCGCGTGAAAAACGCTGCATATAAACGCTAAAACATTTGATTTTTACCATTTCACGACTGGTTTTTGACATCTCAACCACTTCTCATCTGATGATTGGACTACCAAGAAACTTTAAGTTATGAGTGTGAAATCATAATATCATATCGTGTTAGTATAACATTCAATTCTAAGACTAACAACAACAAGAAAGGAATTACTATTTCCTTTAATTCAAACAATTTATTTGCTAGGCATAAAACACAAACAACAATATAAAGTCCTTCCTGTATATAAAGTTGAGTTTAAGGGATTTACCGGCGCGTTGGAGAAGAGTTATTAGGGTGGTTTCCTGGAGCCCCTGAATTCGTTGCCTCGTGGCACCGCGGGTGTATTCTGTCTGACTACTTTTTGGATATTGCCTAAAACTCTGGGCTATCACATGATTGGTAAATCCAATCACAGAGCCTCTCCCTCATTCACTCTATATACAGGAATAACCATTTTACTGACCCAACATCACCATTAATTATAAATCTGCTCTGCTTTATTAGCATTGAGCACCTTTCCATGCAAATACTTTTCTCATTTTTTCATTCACTATTCATTATATATATTATATACTCTATAAATGAATGAAAAAACTGAATCCAAATAAAATTTCACAGGTTGTCATTTGTTGAAGGGATAAGTCTTCTTCTCCTCCTCAGGTTTTTTGGGTTGTTTTTGTGTATACTGGGTTTTCATGTATTTTTTTCTAATTAATTTATTTCAACTCCCAACTTAATTTTCTCAGTCAACCCAGAGAATTAATTACCTAATTAACATATACCCCATCTCTCGCCCAGCCCCCCTCACTTGATTCAAATTTCCTAGCCCCAGCCCTCCTACCCTCCTAAAGTAAGACACTTCCCCCAAATTGATAGATTTAAACCATTGTTTCTTGGGAATTTTTACAGTAATATCCTTGATTTTGCTCATACCTGAAGATGCTGCAATAATGCGGTTGAAATAAGTTATTGTAATTAAGCAAATTTAAAGTTTTTTCCTTCATTTATTGAATATTTTGCTCTGTCCATTACTCACTGGCACTGAGCACATTGGACTCTCACGGAAAGATCCTAACTACCAGGGAAAATATATATATATATATATATATATATATATATATATATATATATATATTTTAAAAAAATGTTTTTTTTTAAATTGGGCATTATTATGAAGCATTAAAAATGTATAAATGAATGAACTCGATATTATGGAGTATTGGATTCACTTATTTTTTTAATTATTTTTCTCATAAATTTTCATAAATTTCTCATATATATATATATATATATATATATATATATGTGAAGAAAGGAAGTGAATCCGACGGTATGTAGTATATCAAGAAAAATGAAAAAAACACAGCGCCACATACTCACGCCATAAAATAGAATATTTGATGTCATATTTCAAAACCGTCTCCTTTTTCAAACTTCAAAAAATTTTTAAACAGACTGAATGACAAGGATTACCACTCGCTTTTCTGATTATTCTGTGATAAATAATTTCTTATCTTATGCCCTGAAGATGATCTAATTAATAGATCGAAACACTGCAGCGTCGGCCAATAAACTCACCACTTAACCCATTTAAACCTGTGTTTTTCATTTTTCTTGATATACTACATATATATATATATATATATTATAAAAAAGAAGGTCCCCAAAATGGATTATGTTTTAGAAAAAATTTTTAATTATTTTTATCTTACATATGCGACACATGTTTCAGATATTCTGGTATCTTCTTCAGGCTTTGGTCAATAATAATGTTATATATATATACATATATATATATATATATATATATATATATATATATAATTTAGGGTAGCGAGGACTTGAAGTCAATTTTTTTTATTGGTGTCAATTCAAGAATTTTAGTAATTTTAATGATTATACTTACTTTATTTATTAAAGGGGATATATATATATATATATATATATATATATATATATATATATATATATAGTGCGGGATTGTCACTGTTTCAGCTTTTACTGGAACGGTGTGCCAAAATGCAGTATTATTGGTAGAGTGCTCAATATAAAAAAATTTCTTTTTTAAATAGAGCTATTATATAATATAATAAAATAAATATATAAGGGTTTTACATATCTATTTATTTCATGACAATCCTTTGTCATTAAATAAATAGATATGTAAAACCCTTATATATTTATTTTATTATATATATATATATATATATAAGGGAAAATGCAAATAACCCTGATGGTATGTAAATATATAAAATATGAAAAAAAAAACAAAGTACCCAGAGTTCATGCCTTTGCTAGCGTAATTTAGATATACATGCTCTATCAATGCTCATTGTGTTGCTCACCATTGGATAGCAGTACCTATCGCTCAGTATGCTTATTGTGAAAATGTTACTATGGAAATTTTGCATGTTAACCCCCATTTACCAATAATGCAATAATACTACTTTCTGAAAGGGAGGGAGATGTGATATCAATAGTATTATCTTTCATGCAACTGGTCCTAATAAATAGAATGCTCGATATGGAAATTCATAAATATTATTTTTTTATAATATAATAATGATGATTATGAAATTATTGTGCTCAGGTTCACTACAACTCCTCAAAGGTGTATGTATAGTACACATAATAATAATACATAATAATGTACAAATGTCAGGAAAATAAACAGTGTATGGGTCATGATATATATATATATATATATATGTGTGTGTGTGTGTTTGTGTGTGTATAGAGGGGTGGGATATCAGGTATAGTGTTGGTGAATTACAAAATGGATGGAGGTTTTGAAGGATGCAGTGTCTTGGCAGCTAACAACTGATGCAGGTAGTTTGATCCATGCTTCAATAACTCTGAGTGTGAAAAGACGTTTCAGAATGTCATGGGAGCTGTGCTGTTTTCTGACTTTGTGTGTGTAAACAATTATAGCTTCAGGTAACTATTCGTAATATAAAGTGTCCCTGGCATGAAATAACCCAACAAGGGTTGATATGTCGTAAAGTCCAACCAACCAACCAAATATGAAATTAAATATCAAACCACTGCATTCAACGTTTATCATATGGTTTCCTTTAATTATTTCTATTTAATAATAGTCATTCGTTTGAACACAGTCATAAGGCTTCAAGTAACTATTAATAATCCTTAGTAAACAATTATAGCTTCATGTTACTATTCGTAATACCCCATGGAAATTAAAATGTGCTCAGGATTGCTGTTGGCATGATGGTTAATAACCTTATCGATGTTTACTAAGTCAGTTGTGAGACGTCAGGGTTTCAATTGTATCCTCCTCTTCTATAAATGCAACCACTTCGCATCTCGTGAGTACTTTTATAACTGCTGATACTTTTTAAGAAACCGTTGTACCTATCATTTTTAAATGATATATTATAATAGCCTTCCTAAAGGCAGTGGGTCTATATGGAAAAATTTTAAGATCTGACTAATAAAAAATATAAAGAATACTAAAGTATATATATATATATATATATATATATGCACACACACACACACACATGCACCCCTCCGTACGAGCAGGATGAGACATAAGGTCAATTTCATGAGTGGAGTTTAACAGGTTTGAATTCAGAGTTTTCCTTCTCTTAGACTGGTTACCTAACCATGGTTAAAGAGCCCAGTCTGTCCTATATTTACCCATAGCTGGAGGGAGAATAGTTAGATTAATACCTTTCCAAGGGTTTTAGCTACTATGTGAAATGTAAACAGGCTCGTTCAGAATTTGAACTCTGGTCGACGAGTCCATTTTCTACGACTCTAACCATTACACCACACGCCTCCACATATATCTACCAACCCCTCCACACGAGTAGGATGTAACACAAGGTCAATTTTATAAGTGGAGTTTAACAGGTTTGAATTTAGAGTTTTCCTTCTCCTAGACTGGTTACCTAGCCAAGGTTAACAAGCCCAGTCTACCCTATTATTTACCCACAGAAGGAGAGTAGTTGGATTCATACCTTTCTCAAGGGTTTTAGTGCTATGTGAAATGCCAACAGCCTCATTCAGAATTTGAAATAAATTTGACCCACAGAAGGAGAGTAGTTGGATCATACCTTTCTCAAGGGTTTTAGTGCTATGTGAAATGCCAACAGCCTCACTCAGAATTTGAACTTGTCTTACTGTGTCCATTTGTTACAATGGAAACCATTACACTACATGTATTATCAACCCATCCGCACAATTTTATAAATGGAGTTTAACAGGTTTGAATTATGGCTAGCTCCAACCCTTTTTATTATACGAGTCTTAGAAGGTGGTTGCTGAGAGTCATCTTTTCCTGGGAATAACGTTAAACTCTATCTGATGGTGAGGTTCCAGTTCTGGAGGTCGGGGGACAGCGGAGTACCCCTTCATCACCATTGCTCCCTGGTCTACTCTAACCCGGAGTGATAGTACCTGTTAACGTACCATCTATGGATTAAATAGAAAAATGTGTTTATAAAATAAATTTGAGTCTCCATTAAGAATTAATTTATTTAAAAACTTGGTGAATGTGGTGCACTATTGCTCCCTGGTCCACTCTGACCCGGAGGGTAGTAGCTGTTAGGGTCCCATCTATGGGTTAAATAGAAAAACATGAGTTTATAAAAAAATTGTATAATCCATTAAGAATTAATTTATTTAAAAACTTCTTCGGCATTAAATGACCCACTTTAGTTGATATGCCATAAAACAAAACAAACCAAACCAAACTGCAGGTACTGCTTAGGTGAGGTTCCAGTTCTGGAGGTATGGCGAATGTGGAGTGCCCCTTCATCACCATTGCTCCCTCGGATCTGGAGTGGTAGTACCTGTTAGGGTTCCATCTGTTGGTTAAATAGTAAAAGGTGTTTATATAAAAACATTTATAAAAATTGAGTATACATTAAGAATTGATTAATTTAAAAACTTTCTTAGGATTAAATGACCCACTGAAGTTGATATGCCGTAAAACAAAACGTTATTAGAAAATCTGATTTCATTCTAGAGATAACTTCTTCTGAATTTAATTTTATTAGCCACACGCTTGTCTCCCTTTGTCAAGTGTTGATTTAATTTTTATGGAATAATACATTTCTTTTGAAGGAGCTAAACTTATAGCAAAGAATGCTCAATATTTCTGGCCATGTGCCATAACTAAGCTAAGTCTATAAATTTAATCACTTTTTCAGTCAGTGTTTTTTTTTTTTGAAGCTAAAATTATCATTAGCCTGTGGATTTACATATCTAATTCTGTAATGTAAAGTTAAAATAAAAATGCAGAAAGGGTGTAATCTAAATGAAAGCAACCCAAATATGTCCACTTTCCTGCGGGCAAGTATATATAAAACGTAAGAACCCATTCTAATCACTTCTCCTGAAGAAGGTGTATTTTGAACACCGAAACCCTGGTAGAGAGAAAGACTTTTTTTTTCTACAAAGCACTTTTTAGATTGACCACTAATGCTACTACACTATAAACACTGTTGAACAACTCTCTCTCTCTCTCTCTCTCTCTCTCTCTATATATATATATATATATATATTATATATATATATATATATATAATGTAACCACACTGATGAGAGGTGATACCTCAAAACACGTCTGTGGATTACTTATTCATTTATATATATATATATATATATATATATATATATTAAGAAATTTGAAAAACGAAGTGTTCCAAAAATAAGATGAATTTATTTATCAACGCTAAATGTTTCGGTTTATTTAAACCATCATCAGAATAGATTATGGGGTGAAGAAATTGATGGATGTTTTGTAGATGACAGGAGTTAGAAAAATATTTTTCTAACTAAAAATATTCGTGTATGCTTCTAAATTATTTAGTTAAGAATTAATTTTTAAAGATTTTTTTCAATTTTCCAAGAAATTTCTCTCAAAGGGGAAAAAAAGTAATTTTTGAATAGAAATCTTTAATTGAAATTTTTAAAATTATTTTTACTGATTGATAAAAAAAGGGTTAAATATCAGTTAAGTTGAAATGAATTTATAACTGTTAACATAATATTCAAGCCTTTCTTTATCAGTCCTCTAAACATTGCTCTGTATATAATTATCAAACTGATATACATTGAGCTCTCGAAGTGGACTATCAATTTTTAATATGGCCATATTAAAAAGGTCCAGACATAAGTCTCTTTTCAATCTGTAATAAATTACATTTCTTTGTGAGTAAATCATTTACTCCAGAAAATCTCCCCTCAACCAACCAGGTGGAAGGAAAACCAAATAAGAATGGGAAAAAGCTTTTCAAAGAACAAGTGATGGGGGGGGGAGTTTACTTTCAGTCATTCAATCCTTTTCTTTCAATTCTCCTTGGGCCAACTGCAGGCTCATTTTAAAATTTTCTCAAGCAAACTTTAAAGATTTCCCAGGTCCATTTTAAAAATTTCCCATGTCCCTATTTAAAAATTTCCCATGTCCCTGTTTAAAAATTTCCCGTGTCCCTATTTTTAAAATTCCTGTGTCCCTATTTTTAAAATTCCTGTGTCCCACTTTAAAAATTCCCATGTCCCTATTTAAAAAATTCCTGTGTCCCACTTAAAAAAATTTCCCAGATCCACTTTAAAGAATTTCCTATGTTCTCTTTAAAAATTTGACAGGTTCATTTTAAAATTTCATTGGTCCACATATTATAGTCAACATTGTATTCCATAGTATCCAGGTCACAGACCACTCAGTCACTATAGGTTGCCGCCCACAGTCAACAGGTGGCTCTATTGGGGGTGGGTCTTACTCCTCCAATGAGGTGCAGTCAGCATATTCTACAGCCCCAGCAGACAGGGCGGAATTAAGAATGGAACATTTTCAAAGATCAAGGGAGTTTACTTTCAGTCATTCAATCAATCATTCTTTTTCAATTTTCCTTGGGCCAACTGCAGGCCCATTGGTAATCCTTAACTTGTTCCTTGTAAATTCCTACCATAAAATAAACTGAACCTTCATTTTATGTCCGTGTTTTTGTAATAAATGTTTTATTTTTCTTGCACCCGTTATTTTACAATACTGAATATATTTTCTTTATTTAAAAACATTTATTGCAAACATATATATTTCTTTATTTAAAAACATTTATTGCAAACATATTTAAAACATTTATTGCAAAAACACTGACATAAAATGAGGGTTCAGTTTATTTTATAGTAGGAATTTACGAGGAACAAGTTGAAGATTACCGGCCCATTTTAACAAATTTCTCAGGCTCATTTTAAAATTTCTTAGGCCCATTCAAAAAAAAAAATCTCAGACTAACCTGTGGGCCTAAGGACCCACTTTGAGAATCACTGCATTTCACCATCTCCTCCTCTTCCTCCTACTGCTCCCCCTCCTCCTACTTCAAAAGGTCCAGATTTGAAGACTAAAATTATACATTTCTTTTTTGATTTATCAGTCAAAATCAACAATCAACAGCTATGGCTCTATTATGGCGTAATGGTAAGTAATAGTAAGTTAGTATCTCAGATCCATCACCAATGAATGAGTTAGATCCACACTGGGTGCCTCATATACTTTTGGCTTTGTGCTAAATGTAAGTTATGCTTAATTTTTATTTCTTTATTTCTTTAGAGGCCTATGTGCCAGACTAAGTAAATTTTAGTAAATAATAAGTTAAGCAATGATGAGGCTGGTCACTACTTAGATGGGTGACCATTTAGAAATGGTGAGTACTCTAAGTAACCTGTGGGCTAGACTGAATGAATTTTAGTAAATAATAAGTTAAGCAATGATGAGGCTGGTCACTACTTAGATGGGTGACCATTTAGAAATGATGAGTACTCTAAATAACCTGTGGGCTAGACTGAATGAATTTTAGTAAATAATAGGTTAAGCAATGATGAGGCTGGTTACTACTTAGATGGGTGGCCATTTAGAAATGGTGAGTACTCTAAATAACCTGTGGGCTAAACTGAATGAATTTTAGTAAATAATAAGTTAAGCAATGATGAGGCTGGTCACTACTTAGATGGGTGACCATTTAGAAATGATGAGTACTCTAAATAACCTGTGGGCTAGACTGAATGAATTTTAGTAAATAATAAGTTAAGCAATGATGAGGCTGGTCACTACTTAGATGGGTGACCATTTAGAAATGATGAGTACTCTAAATAACCTGTGGGCTAGACTGAATGAATTTTAGTAAATAATAAGTTAAGCAATAATGAGGCTGGTCACTACTTAGATGGGTGACCATTTAGAAATGGTGAGTACTCTAAATAACCTGTGGGCTAGACTGAATGAATTTTAGAAAATAACAACTAAAACTTGCTGTTATCTATATATTAATACTTGTGTTCCTTAAAAGTATGACCGTTATCATCTTGCAGCACCTTCTGGTTAAAAATCAGATCGTCCAAATCACCCAAGATGAAATGCAAAAATGTAAATCCTGATTATCTGATGTTGCTTATCTGCCGAATTATTATTTGTTGTGAGTGTCATCACCTCACCTAAATAATGGATCATTCCATTTTTATCATAAAGAAATAAAGGGAAGAAAAAAGACATGCTACACAGAAAAAATATAAGAAGAAAGAGAGTAGGGGAAAGATAGAGAGGGGGTCGGCGCACAGAACGTAATAACACTAATCTATTTCAATCAAACAAATAAAAAGATGAAAAGAAAGAAAGAAAGAATTAAAAAATTTAAATCATGATTATTAAAGGTAGGGTGCCGGGTTAGCTCAGTCAGTAGAGCGTTCGGCTAGAAACCACAAGGTTCCTAGTTCGATACCGGTCCTTGCCAACTCAGCATATGAGTAGCACAGGGATCTGTGCGGTAAACATAAGGAGCTGATGGTAGGTGTGGCGCCCCACCTCAGATGCTAAAACAATCTCCTTGGTCTAGCGCTATTGAAAAGGGGATAGATTCCCTCGCTGACTGGCTAATACTGACTTTAGGCCGCCCTGTCGACTTTACTTTACTTACTTTACATATTGAAAAAGGGCCGGTTTAACTCAGTGGGTAGAGCGTCTGACTAGGAACCACAAAGTTCCGGGTTTGTTACTGGCCCTCACCAACTCAGCGTATGAGTAGCACAGCAATCTGTGCTGTAAAGTGAGGAACTGATGGCAGGTGTAGCACTCCACTTCAGATGCCAAAACAATCTTATTGGTCTAGTGCTATTGAAAAGGGGATAGACTCTCTTGCTATCTGGCTGATACCGACTTCAGGCAACCCCAAAGGCTTTACACATTGATGTATTTCACAATAGTTCTTAAGTAAACATATCAAATATAATAATTAAATTAACATACTGTAGTATATTCACAGGTTCTGCTAGTGGTCCTGGGCTCTTTAGCCTTGGTAAGGCAACCAGTCTAGAAGAAGGAAAAAACTTCAAAACCAGGGGTCATAGGACTACATCATAGCCCCCATCACAGATGTAGGGTGGGGCGATTGCACATTTATATAACATAATAATTATAAAGAAAATTTAATATATTAAGCAATCACTGAACTAAGGACCTATACTGGGTCAGTGCGTGACCAGACCCCAAGCCAAATGTCATCTGTGCCTTTTAAAAATAAAAACAAATTCCTACTCAATTCTAATAAAAAAAAAAAATGCAGTAGCAAATTATGACTTATAATTAACTTACCGCATATATTCTGATTATGATTAAACACCCCCTCCCCATGATATTGTTAGAAAACTTTTTAGTTTTTTTCATTAAATTATGATGTAGGCTATAATATACTGGCATTATCTTATTTTTCTTATCTATATATACCCATCTATGGGTTAAATAGAAAACATGAGTTTATAAACAAAATTGTATTATCCATTAAAAATGAAATTATTTCAAAACTTTTTCAGCATTAAACATTTTTTTTACCAATAGAAGTATTCGGCATAAAATGACCCAAGGGTTGACATGCCGTAAAACCCAACCAACCAAACTTAACTATATATATTTACCAACCCCTCTGCACGAGCAGGATGTGACACAAGGTCAATTTCTTAAGCGGAGTTTAACAGGTTTGAATTCAGAGTTTACCTAGTCATGGTTAAAGAGCCCAATCTACCCTGCTATTTGCCCATAGCTAGAGGGAGAATTGAATTCATACCTTTCCCAAGGGTATTAGTGCCATGTGAAAAGCAAACAGCTTTGTCGTCGAGTCCATTTCCTACTACTCTAATCATTAGACCACGTGCCTTTTCTTAACTATAGTTAAGAAAAATATAATATTGACAGTACAATTATGTAGGTTTTTTTATATTTTAGTTAAATTTTTTATATTTTAAAAGAGTTAAAAGAATAGTAAAGTCAACGGGGTGGTCTAATTTAGCTCTGTTGGTAGAGCAATTGCGTAGGGATCGCAAGGTTCCTGGTTCAATACTGGCCCTCGCCAACTCAGCATATGAGTAGCACAGGGATATGTGTGGTAAAGTGAGGAGTTGATGGTAGTTGTAGCACTCCACCTCAGATGCAAAAACAATTTCCTTAGTCTAGCACATGGAAAATACCAGTGCGGGCTGCCCAGCAAAGACTTACATTAACCAACTCTGCATGGATACCGGATGCTGCACAGAAGACGTGCCAGGAGCAATGAATGATAGGGACGGTTGGCAAGAGATTGTCATGGATATCCGTGCTAATCCAAGAAATGTAATTCATGCATGTTACCTCTGGAGGCAGGTGGGTGAAAAGGCTCCCGTATACCATACACATGGAATGCCTTTCAGAGTTCTAATTGACTTAGATTACTTATATATACTAGCAAATATATGCACCCTCCGGGTGCAAGTATTTAAGTTTTAATGTAATAAAATATTGTATTAAATTAGAAAGGCTAATGAAACTAAATAAGAATACAGATAAAAAGATTTGAAACAGAAGGAGTATAATAAAAGATTTGAAACAGAGGGAGTATAATAAAAAATGGAACAACTGAAACTTACTCTTCCATCACTCTCGTCTTTCATTGTTATTTTTTCTAATTTAAGTATTTAGTTATAAGAGGAAGTAAAGAATAAAATGACAGTTATTTTATCTTGTTAATGGATTTCATTTAAGATTCATTGAAGAGATTTTTGCTCATATTCATTAAAATAAAACCAAACAGTTAGAAATCAATAATACTAAGCACATATTTATTAAATTCGATTTTTTAATATTAATATGCAAATTAGTCTTCCCGTTCACACTGTAAACCGCTATTTTGTTGTATATATAAATATAATTGCATGTTGTCAGTATGTAGACATAGTTAACAGTATTAATAATGTAAGACAATTTTATTAATAATTGAGGTTTAGATAAAAATAAAATCATGGAGAATGTGATGTCAATAACTAGAGCAAAAATCCTCCTCC
>CM042180.1:19797623-19896198 GCA_023376005.1 Doryteuthis pealeii | reverse complement strand
AAAAAAGAGAGAGAATACATGTTAAACGTGAAAATTAGGCATTTCAAATGAAAATGTTAATTTTCTCATAACAGATTTGATATCATGTACAGTGATGCTGATAGCTTTCTGATTTAGTGCATCCTGGGATGCACATATTGTTACTTAATTATTAGATTCCTAATACTTATGTACAGGAGTGTAGAAACCAAAATGGCTGTTATAAGTTCAGCCGGCGGCCTTGAAGGATTGAATGATAAGGCTTGACCTCAGTCCTGATCCTCCTTCCGTTGGATACCGTGAGAATCGGGGGAGAAGACCCTCTTCCGGTTTAGATTAGAAAGAGATTTTAGTTAGTAACGGCCAAACCACGACGGTGGTCAGTCGTGTTATGCACGCTGCCGACTCAATCTGCGCGGGTAGTCTGTTGGGGATTTCGAAATAAAATATGATCTAAGTAAATCAAAGTCTTGTGTTATTATCTAAAAACTACCAATGACACAGGGCTTCTGATAAAGAGAAATCCCCAATGGAAGACCAGACACGAAGTCCCCAAGACGAAGTCCAGATGCTAGAAGAAGAACGTAGGATAGAAAAGATGAACAGAAAAATAGAAGTAAAAAAGGAAAGTGAGTATACAACAATATTTGCTTTGAATGAGTCCTCTGGAAAATTAATGGGTCCCACCTAAAGTTTCTTAATAAATTGTAGGGTTTTTATTTATGATCTGAGGAAACAACTAAAGCTGTCTAACCCCTACCTTGTAACCTATACTGTGTAATTAATTTCTAAGAAACTATTGAAATGTATTTACAGTTAGCTTGAAATGGTGAGGAAAGAAAAATGAAAAACACTGGGACACATGGATATGATTTTACTGCATCATTTTAGATTTTTGTGTGTTATTGATGCAGGACACGTACCTATTACCATCTCTGCATGTATGTATTTTTATCTTTTTTTTTGGATGGGGGTGGGGCCAATAAATATCCTTCAGCCATATTTTAAATAAATGAAAATGTTCAACTATAATCAGGTCAGTATTATTTTGATTTTTTTTGGACTGTTGTCCTCATCTTTATTTGTAAAATACACATACACAACATTTTAGCTGATGTGCCCTCCGGCCTTCTTCAGGTGTTTCTTGTAATCCATTCGGGTAGATTTTTCTCAGTGTTAAGATTTTGTTTATGATTTATGGAAGGCTGGAGGGCACATCAGCTGAAACGTTTATCTTACTATAATGGAGATTCGAATCTGTCTGTAAATGAAAATGCATCTTTGCTTACGTTACAATACCCTCAGGAATTGTGTAAGTTTATCAATGAGTATTTAATTTAATAGATCTTATTTATCAACAATGTCTCTATGAAAAGTTAGATTTGCCTCAAAACATCCCATGTTATTAGTGCATTTAAAATTATGCAATGTGTCACTAAGAAATGGTGTTGTTAATTTGCATACTGGTTTTAACAAAATTGGGTTTAATAAATAATTACTTGGTGTTATTGATCTATAAGATTATTGGTTTATTCTCCAACATATTACTGCCCTGTCTGCTGGGGCGTTAGAATGCACCTCTGCAGAGGGGTAAGACTCCCCCAATGGGGCCACCTGTTGGGCGTGGGTGGCAACCCGTGATGCTTAAGAATAGAACCCAGGTGGATGAGTTGTTCATGACTTGCAATACTCCACTTTGGCCCTATCTTGGGCTAGACAAGCGGTCGGAGAGGCCCTCTCCGATTAACCCTATTGCCTTCATGGCAATCCCCAACCCCTTTTTATCATATGGGTGCTAGAAGGCAGTGACTGAGGGTCTACATGTCCTGGGAATGACGTTAAGCTCTATCTGATGGTGAGGTTCCGCGTTTGGAGGTTTGGGGAATGTGGAGCACCCCTTCATCATCATTGCTCCCTGGTCCACTCTGACCCGAGTGGTATTACCTGTTAGGGTCCCATCTATGGGTTAAATAGAAAAACATGAGTTTATAAACAAAATTGTATTATGCATTAAGAATGAATTTATTTCACAACTTTGTTGGCATTAAGTGACCCACCGAGGTTGACATGCCGTAAAACAAAACAAACCAAAAAAAATCCAACGTATTAAAATCAATCCTATGAATGATTTTATATAGAAACCAATTAAAATATAATTAAAATGAGTCTTTTTATATGTACTTTTTATAGTATATTTTATTACATTAAAACTTAAATACTTATTTAGTAACAATAAAGATGAGGACAACAGTCTGAAAAATTGAAATAATACAAATTATCAAGCCTCATCTAAAATATTCAAATATTAATCAGGTAAGTATTATTTGGATTATTTGGAGTATTGTCCTCATCTTTATTGTTATCTGTACAACGTTTCAGCCAATATGCCCTCTGGCCTTCTTCAGGTATTTCTTGTTGGACTCAGGAACCTTCTCAAACTTGGGAAACTTCTTTTTGAACTCGGGAACCTTCTTGTTGTAATTGCCGGGGGGCACATTGGCTGAAACATTGTACAGATAACAATAAAGATGAGGACAATAGTCCGAATAATCCAAGTAATATTAATCATCAAGCCTCATCTGAAAAATTCAGAGAAATAGTGTAGATAACAATAAAGATGAGGACAATAGTCCGAATAATCCAAATGATATTAATTATCAAGCCTCATCTGAAAAATTCAGAGAAATAGTGTAGATAACAATAAAGATGAGGACAATAGTCCGAATAATCCAAGTAATATTAATTATCAAGCCTCATCTGAAAAATTCAGAGAAATAGAGTAGATAACAATAAAGGTGAGGACAATAGTCCAAATAATCCAAATGATATTAATTATCAAGCCTCATCTGAAAAATTCAGGTAAGGTTTAAACCTGTTTTTTTTTTTCCCCTGCTTTCTTTCTGTTCTGCTCAAACACTTCATATTTTTGAATTTCAGTTATGAGTAAGTATTTACTGACATTCTACTCAAAAATTCAAAGACATGAATATTACCCTCCGACCAGGGGTCAAGCCGACTTGAATACTACTTCATGAAAATTGAAATTAAGTAGAGTGGGGGCTGTGACACAAAAGTCTTGTGTAGTTTCTAACTAAAAACAACAAGAAAATAGTAAATATTTGTGTACAGGCTCTAGGTAAAGAAAAAGCCACACTTTGCTATGCGTAGTTTTCTTTATATAGGCATCATGTTGACATAGTAGTAAGCAATTCTTTTGTGCCCACGGCTTACAAATTTTGTTCCCTTCTTTATTTCATTCTACTTAATATTTGAATCTACAGATCATCAGTTGCTTTCTTTATGGAAAGGGGAAAGTTCCAAATAGGCAGTTGGGGAGTCTTCATTGCGTAATGGCTAACATCCTTGAATATGGCATCATAGATATTCCCCAAAATTTGAGCTTCCAATTCCAAATACAGACTTTTCCAATAGCATGTTTGGATTTGTTGGGTAAAAATGCTTTTATAAAACTTTTTTTTTTAGGAGTAGGGAAGCTCTAGATCTTATTTTACAGACAAAAGTAGATTACAAAAAAATCACCATTTTTCACCAACCCCACCAAATTTGGAGAGCTAAAAACCGACATAACTCTAAAGTCGTCATTTTCACACACCCCCACCACAAATTTGGAGAGATAAAAATTGTCATAACTCCGCCAATTTTTGGAATTGGAAACTCAAATTTTGGGGATTGTCTAACTTTAACACAGTCCACACCCGTACAAAATTTCAGAAAAATTGAAGGGGTCGGGTGACAATTTTACGTTTTTCTCGATGATTTGACATGGAATTGCCCTACTCACAAACTGTTTTCATCAAAATTGAACACATACTTTATAGGGGCTTTATAATACACTAACTGCACCTCTGTATAGGGGTAAGAAACCCCCAACGGGGTCACCTGTTGGCCGTGGGAGGTGACCCTTAATTCTTAAGGACGGATTCCTGGTGGATGAGCAGTCCAAAACCTGCAAAATTCACTTAGACACTTACTTAGGCTAGACATGCGGTCGGAGAGGCCCCCTCCGATCAATTGGTTGTTATGTCAAGTCCTAGCATCTATATGGTTGCTCCAACCCTTTTTATCATATGGGTGCTAGAAGGCGGTGGCTGAGGGTCTTCATGTCCTGGGAATGACGTTAAACTCTATCTGTTGGTGAGGTTCCAGTTTTGGAGGTCTGGGGAATGTGGAGGACCCCTTCATCACCATTGCTCCCTAGTCAACTCTGACCCTGAGTGGGCGTACTTATTAGGTTCCCATCTAAGGGTTGAAATTATAGTGGGGAACTACACACAAACCGAAGCTCATACCTGGCTAGTGTTTAAAATTGTGTGACTCCCCTTGACATTCCTCTTTGTAGGCGCCTCAGGCACTGGGCAATAAACTCAGCCTTACCCCATTAAATCGAGGGGGCAGGTGTTTGTTATATCGTAGTCCAACAGTAAAGTAATGAATAAATGCAGGAGACAATATTAGAAGTCAGATATTAAAAGTAAAGTAAGTAAAGTCGACGGGGCGCCTAAAGTCGGTATCAGCGAGTCAGTCTATCCCCTTTTCAATAACGCTAGACCAAGGAAATTGTTTTTTAGCATCTGAGGTGGAGCGCCACACCTACCATCAGCTCCTTACTTTACCGCACAGATCCCTGTGCTACTCATACGCTGAGTTGGCGAGGACCGGTATTGAACTAGGAACCTTGTGGTTTCTAGCCGAACTCTCTACTGACTGAGCTAACCCGGCCCAAGTCAGATATAAGTATCTTTATTTATGTTCAAAATATATACACTATTTATAATCTTTCCATACAAGTTCTGCAACACTTCACTTTGGCTAGACAAGCAGTTGGAGAGGCTCCTTCCAACCAATTGGCTGGTCACATCAAACCCTAGCACCTATATGATATCCCCAACCCTTTTTTATCATATGAGTGCTATTATCCTCATCTTCTCAATTTTTCATACAATAAATATGAGTCAAATAGTCTGAATAATCCAAATAATACTAATTATCAAACCTCATCTAAAAAATTCAGAGAAATAGAGTAGATAACAATAAAGATGAGGACAATAGTCCGAATAATCCAAGTAATACTAATTATCAAGCCTCATCTCAAAAATTCAGTGAAATAGTGTAGATAACAATAAAGATGAGGACAATAGTCTGAATAATCCAAATAATATTAATTATCAAGCCTCATCTGAAAAATTCAGAGAAATAGTATAGATTACAATAAAGATGAGGACAATAGTCCAAATAATCCAAATGATACTAATTATCAAGCCTCAGAAAAATTCTGTGAAATATTACTGTTAGCATCACTACTACCATTAAGTTGTACTGACAGCATGGATTCCCTTGACTCTCACTTGCCATCCATCCCTGTCGGTCATCCACACAGCATCCAGTATCCACACAATGCTGATTGATGTATATCTTCGCTGGTCAACCCAAACTGGTGTGTCCATCTGTTGGAGTCCGCTGGAGAACATCACTTATGAGTTCATCCTTAATTCTCCAACAGTGTCCAGCTCGTCATACTTGGATGTTTATGTGATAGGAGGTAAGTGGCCATACAGCTGCTTTTTTGTGGGGTGCTGCTTCCTGGATTTGTTTAAGACAGCATGCTGCATCCTGTCTATAGTAGTCCATGCTTTTTTTTAAATGTGTATATTGACACCGCTTTCAGTAGAGAAGATATTACTATCTAGGTATGTGAAGTGGGCTACTAATTTTACATAGAGGCCAATGCCTAGAATTATTTTGATAGAAATTTTAAATATCAAAGTTTTTTCTGATTAGGCAGATTGCAGAGTTAGTGAAGTCTGTATTTGCAAAATATTATGGTTATTTCCTATAACTCCAACCTAAAAAAGGGGGAAACACTCTGATTGACTGATAAATTATTTATTTATTTATTGATCTACTAGGAAAAAAGAAGATTAGGTTATGGTTTAGGGTTAAGGTTAGGGTTTATGTTTAGGGTTAGTTTAATTGGAAAATAATGGGTAGATTAATTAACAGATAAAATTCATTCAGAGTGGTTCCCCTTTGTTTATGTTGGAGTTATAGGAAATAACCAATATTGTAATATAAATTCTACAGAGAGAATGACTTAACAAAGGTAGCCTTTGTAAGAAGAGAGAAGGCGTACCTCATGAGACAAAGTGGGCGCGAACCTGTCTCGCTTGCTGGACGAGTGGCAACAATAAATATAGCTGTCTTGGCACTACAATTTAAAGATGTGCAATTTCTAAGCAAAGATGGTGATAGTAAATCTGCACATATGCAAATTTTTCTCAGATCATTGTACATAAAACGAGACACAACTGAGAAGGGAGTGAGATGCTTCGAAGTGGTGGATGAGTCATGTACGAAGGACTGCTTGAAGATTGTTGCAGGACGAGAAAGCTTGTCACCAAACTTTGCAGTTGAAGGAAGAAATTAGGAGAATCAAGTTCATAACTTTTTAGTAACTTCCAAAGATAATATACCAAATTTTACTAAATAGTGACCCATTTAATTACTAATTGGGCTTAACTTCGGTAATGTGGTGCAACTGGTGTTTTCAGTGTGACTTGACCAGTTAAAAATTATTTTTTCTTCCAATATTTTCCTCGGAAACAAAGAACCTCAGCTAAAACTAGTTGATAAAGACATTAACCACATTAGAGACACCAAATGAACTGCAACCCACAAAGTTTGTTTAGGTTTTCAACAAACGATAAAAATAATTGACGAGAGAGAAAGAATATCTTATTATAATGGAGATTGTGTGTTTTTCAGTCTGTAACCGAAACTATATTCCTACTCAAGTCACAATTCTCTTAGTTATTGACATCACATTCTCTATGATTTTATTTTTATCTAAACCTCAATTATTAATAAAATTGACTTACATTATTAATACTGTTAACTATATCTACATACTAACAACATGCAATTATATTTATATATACAACAAAATAGCGCTTTACAATGTGAACGGGAAGGCTAATTTGCATATTAATATTAAAAAATCGAATTTAATAAATATGTGCTTAGTATTATTGATTTCTGTTTGGTTTTATTTTAATGAATATAAGCAAAAATCTCTTCAATGAATCTTAAATGAAATCCATTAACAAGAAAAAATAACTGTCATTTTATTCTTTACTTCCTCTTTTAACTAAATACTTAAATTAGAAAAAATAACAAGAAAGACGAGAGTGATGGAAGAGTAAGTTTCAGTTGTTCCATTTTTTATTATACTCCCTCTGTTTCAAATCTTTTATTATACTCCCTCTGTTTCAAATCTTTTTATCTGTATTCTTATTTAGTTTTATTAGCCTTTCTAATTTAATACAATATTTTATTACATTAAAACTTAAATACTTGCACCCGGAGGGTGCATATATTTGCTAGTTTTAATAATTGATCAATAATTAGTCTAAACATTTATTAGGAATTTTCTCTGTTGTAAATAATTATTTAAAACATTTCATACAAAATTTCTCCACGTTTAAAATGATTATTTTCATACATTTCATACGCATTTTCCCTATGTTGAAAATTATTATTTCAATCATTTCATATGAATGTTCCTTATATCAAAGAATGTCCCCGTTATACTGTGACAAAATCGGAATCGTACCTGAATGTTTAAACATCTGAAACGTAAAATGTGTCCTGCTCTTCACAATTTGGTTGAGGTCAGTATCTTTTAAATCTGATAGGATAACGTTCACTCTGACAAACAATAGCGACACCAGTTCAAATTCGACCAACAAGGTCGGACTTTTTTTTCCCCCTTATGCGACCTATGATTGCTAACTTTTAGTAACTTCCAGAGATAATATACCAAATTATTTAGATTATTGGTTTATAAGCAGACCAACTATTACTGTTAACGTCACCACTACCACCAAGTCGTGCTGATAGACTCTCTCTTGCCACCCATTTCTATTGGTCATCGCTCCTTGCTGGCAGGTCCTCTGCACAGCATCCAGTATCTGTACAAAGCTGATATGATGCATATCTTTGTGGGTCAGCCAAGGCTCGGCATTAACGCCGTCCCGTCATCTTGGGGACAGTAAAAATTACATCCGGGACGATCAATATGTCATCCGGGACAGTTTGCCGGGGACGGTAAAAATTTTCCTAAAAGTTATTACTACAAACAAAAGTTTGACCTTAAATAATAGATTTAATTAATTTTAATTCGTTTTTAAAAACGTAGTAAACGATTTTTTTGGGCCACCCTAGTATAAATGATGCTAATGAATTAAACAAAAATATTTTGATTTCAGGATGGTCCAAACCCCATTCGGGACGGTTGATAATTTTTGTTTGGGATGGTCATGAAAAAAGTTAGTGTTGGGGTCTGGGGGTCAGCCCATACTGGTGTGTCCATGTGTAGATGTGCATTGGAGAATGTCACTTATTAGTTTGTCCTTACTTCTCCAGCAGTGTCCAGCATGTCTTGTTCATCTTACTTGGATGGTTTGTGCGATAGGAGGTAAGTGGCCATACAGGTGCTGTTTAGTTGGCTGCTGCTTCCTGGATTTGTTCAAAACAGCATGCAGCATCCTTTTGTAGGTCCCATTTAGATTTTTTTTGGTAATTTATGAGGAAGTGCGTCTCAGTCTCCTGCCTTAAAAATTGCTACCCGGTGACTATTAAAATAACGACCCAGCTCAGTCTATTCAAAACTATCCATCTTCATATCTATCTATCTCAATTTGTTCATATTTATCTATATTACTTTAAATACTAAGAATTTTTTTTATTCAGGTTTTATTTAATGTCTTGTTTTTAGTTTAAATAAACAAGAATTACGACAAAAAAAGATGCGCCCCCCCCTCCAAATACATTTACTTTAAATACTAAGAATTTTTTTTTATTCAGGTTTGTTTAATGTCTTGTTTTTAGTTTAAATAAACAAGAATTATGACAAAAAAAGATGCGACCCCCCCCCAATACATTTACTTGTCGAAAATATCTATCTTCATTTGTTCATATCTATCTATATTATTTTGTTTGTTTATCTATCTATCTATCTCAGTCTATTCCAAACTATATATCCATCTTCATATCTAAACAAGAATTACGACAAATTACGATAAATAAACAAGAATTACGATGAGCTGGAGTTGTTATTTTGATAGTCACCGGGTAGCAATTTTTGTGGCAGGAGACCAGGATGCATTTCCTCATAAATTACCTTTTTTTTTGTTGGATTTTGTGTCAAGTATTCAGCTCTGTTACAAGTTGAATGCATAACTAACTATAGAGTGTTGGTAGGTGGTTTATATACAACTTTGGGTTATTCCATTATGAACTCTGACAAGTTCACTTCCTGGGTTTTGATTGGCTAATGGTTTTCAGGGTGAGTAAAGATATGGATAAGTACCCACTCTTCAGCCATCACTCTGCACTATGCAAGGACTGTATTTAAGTTACAGCTTGCATGTTGTTCTTGTCTGCTAACTCGACGGTAGTTAGAATCCCACTGCGATGGTGAGTATTGTATTGTTTCGATGATATCTGGGGGATAACTTCTACTTTTTTTAATGTGTTTTGTTAAAGTGTTTTGCTAGAGTTTAATATTGATCTTATAATTTGCTATATTTATAAGTAAAGAGTGCTCAATATCATTGATAGAGCATGTATATCTAAGTTAGGATAGTGAATAGAAAAATAAAGGATAAGACTAGTCAAAATTATTAGTAATATTGATTAATAAAGCAAGTAGAATTAGGAGGATGAAGGATAATACACAATTATTAATAATAATGATTGACAAAGCTTGTAGAATTAGGAATACGAAAGATAGTATGAGTCAAAATTAGTGATGCATGCTTGTGTGTATGATACATGTTTGTATGATATATGCACGTGCATATGTGTATGCATATGTGTATGCGTTTATTCAAATTGTATTAATTGCTAAACATATCTCCACGCAAGTAAATCAGTATATTTCCCGTGAGCATATCATATACTTACCTGACCTTCAGGTCCTGTGTCCAGTAGCTTCGGTCATAGAACTGGTAAGATATTGACGTGATCCCAAGGGTCATCCCCCAGACCGTACTTGATTCATCATCTAAAAGGGTCAGGGATAGATTTATTGCACAGTGCTTGAGGAGCCCCAAAAGAGGAATGCTGAAGGGATTAACTCTATTTTCCTCAAGGGGAACGCCTCAGGTACTGGGCAATAAACCCAACCCTGCCCCTTTAAATCAAGGGGCAGGTGTTACCTGGGGGGATGGCCCCCTGGGATCAATGTTGTTAATTGTAGCCACAGTCCAGGGCCGAAGCCACTGGACCCCACCCCAAGAGGCGGAAGTGCATACTAATGAAGAATAATACTAGTCCAAATTATCAATAATAATGATGGACAAAGCTAGTAGAATTAGGAAGATGAAGGATAATACTAGTGTTTTATCTAATGGTTAGTTCATTATAATTGAGCAGGAGGATTCAAATCTATTAATAATGGAGATTCGCTTCCGGTTTTTGTCTGTAACAAAAACTACGTCACTGCTTATGTCACATTACCCAAAATCATCATAACATAGAATAAATACACTCAAAATTAGAGCCTGCAACATTAGACAGTCCTCATTGTTTTTTAAAACGAGTTTTAATAAATACATGACTGGTATTATATATCTATATATAGTTTGTTTTATTTTAATACATATTTAAAGTTTACATTTCAAATTGTTTTATTTTTTAATCCTTTAATGAATTTGATGATTTTACTTACTTAGGGTACAAACTCGCTGACATTGAATTTTTTACTCCCACCCTTCAGGCAATATGTTTCAAAAACCTATTTTTACATCACCCGGAGGGTGTTTTTTAATTTTGTACTAGTATCAATAATAATGAAATTATTGCGTACAGTGCTCAGGTGCACCACAACTCATCAAAAGGTGCATGTAAAGAATGTAGAATAATGTATAAACGTCAGGAAAATAAACAGTGTATGAGTCATGATATATATATATATATATATATATATATATATATATATATATATATGTGTGTGTGTGTGTGTGTGTGTGTGTGTGCATGTATATGTGGGCAGGATTTCAGATATGGATATGTGTGGTGTAATGGTTAGTAATTGGAAATGTACTTGTCAACATGAGTTCAAATCCTGAACGAAGCTGTTTGAATTTCACATAGCTAATTCCCTTCAGAAAGGTATGTATCCAACTACTCTCCCTCCAGGTATGGGTAAATAGCAGGGCAGACTGGGCTCTTTATATATATATATGTATGTGTGTGTGTGTGTATATATATATTCGTGTGGTGGAACCAGAAATTATCGAACCCCTCCACACGGTTCGTAATTTCTCTTATTTTCTCGTTCTTATTGAAAAAGGGTGAAGAAAAAAAAGAAAAAAATGTACCTTTTTTCTCAATTATTCCAACCATCTTATTACCTACTTTCAATGTATTTCTCTGATGAGGATTAACCGAAAAAAGAATATTTATTTTAGATTATACATCTAATTATAAGGGTACCCCAACTTTTTCATCGCTTTTATGATGAATTTGCTTTTACGTGTCCTAATATATATATAAAATTGATATATGGTACACACATACATATATATATATATATACACATAATTGGTAGATATATGGTACACACACATGTATGTATATATATATATATATATATATATATATATATAATTCTGCTATGGTTTTTATCAAGGGACATAAATGCTGTCATTTGTCTATATTTTGTTGCATTGTTCAAGGGACAGTGTCCTATCAATTGATATTTTTGGCACTTCTATGATAGTGTTATCATAGAAGTGCCAAAAATATCAATTGATAGAACACTCTGCAAAAAAAACAAAACATTTTATCTGCTACCCAGGCTAATAATGCTGTTCCAGATAAAATCATTTATTGAAAACGTGAAATTTTAGTCCTACAGCTCAGTCGGTAGAGTGTTTGGCTAGAAACCACAAGGTTCCTAGTTCGATTCCGGTCCTCGCCAACTCAGCGTTACGAGTAGCTCAGGGATCTGTGCGGTAAAGTAAGGAGCTGATGGTAGGTGTGGTGCTCCACCTCAGATGCAAAAACAATCTCCTTGGTCTAGCGCTAGTGAAAAGGGGATAGACTCCTCGCTGATTGGCTGATACCGACATTAGGCTGCCCCAACTTACTTTACTTATATTTTATTTACCAAAAATGAAGTTCATATGTGACAAAGGGGAGAGAAGCATGTTACTTTTTATTCTGTTTAATTTTTCGTTTATATCTTGTATTGGTTAAATTTTGATTTTTGAGATCTCGTTACCTGACGATAAGCTTGTGCCTGTGCAACACCAGCTGGGTCACCTAGGTGAAGGTGTTTGATGTTGTAAGACCCCGAAATACCTAATGATCCTTGGTGATATGGTCAGGTGAATCTTCCAGGTGTATTTCTTGATATAGACATTATTATATCAGTTGTTTTATTACATTTTGTTGGTTCTTTTTTTTGTCTTTTAGTGGTGCACATTCCTTGAGTATTCCCTAGTATAAAGAAATATGTATGTATGTATGTGTGTGTATATATATATATATATATATATATATATATATATATATAGGTAGAAATATATAATTTAAATTAGTTAATTTTATATAGAAACTTTTTATAATAAATTAAAACGATTTTTTCAAACGGTTGCATTCAAAAAGGTGGTGAAGTACATTATCAAAAATAACATTTATTTACTCTTGTTAGATAATGCAAGATTTATCTCCCTTGAAAGAATTTGATTTTTTTGGTATGAATAACAAAAAATAAATATATTACAAATATAGGAAATACACACACACACACACACACATATATATATATATATCTTAGAAAGGAAGGAAAAACTTAACACCGTAATTCCATAATAAATTTATTTTGACCAAAATTGGGGTCTATATAAATTTAAGTTGATTTAATATAGCTCCCCAAAATTTTGTCTCATCAGATGGTAGATCAAGCTAATTACCTTGATCTACCATCTGATGAGACAAAATTTTGGGGAGCTATATTAAATCAACTTAGATTTATATAGGCCCCAATTTTGGTCGATATAAATTTATTATGGAATTACGGTGTTTTTCCTTTCTAAGATAAATATTGCTCTGTATATAATCTAAAAAGTTTATTATACATTGAGCTCTCTTTAGTGATTTAAAGATTCACTGTTTTTATACATACTGGATCATACAATAGTAATACAGTGTATCTTAGAAATCACATATAGAATCATCCCTTACTACCAAGTTTTGCATACCTCTCATCTATCTATCTATCTATCTATCTATCTATCTATCTATCTATATATATATATATATATATATATAAAGATAAATCTAATGAGTCAGACGAACCTACTATTAGTTTCGCTTAATGCTCTTCAGGGCTAAGATCTTAGCCCTGAAGAGCATTAAGCGAAACTAATAGTAGGTTCGTCTGACTCATTAGATTTATCTTTATTATTTGCTCTACTTAGGTATTGAGCACTTTTTACTTATTAGCTATTCTCCTAGCGGTTATATGAATATATATATCTATCATATACATATATATACATATAAATTGTTTTTTCTTTTGGCCAAATACTGTACCAGTAGATTATTTTTTGTTGGTACGACTATCTTGGTCTTTTCTTTTTTTCAAAAAATTTTTTTTCAAAAAATTTTTTTTCTCCCCGGTTGATGTTTGGTTGTATATTTTTACAATCAAACTATTTGCTGGGTTTTTTCTCACCGCAAGGATTTACCAACACGATTGGTATATTAAATATATATATATATATACTTTCAATAAAAAAGAAAAACTTAATAAACCATCATTTGGCTATTATGAATTTATTTTGATCAGAATTCAACTGATAGCTTACTACATAAAGACAAGGCTCATTTATTAAGTTCTGGTCAAAATAAATTTATAATTGTCAAATGACGGTTTAAGTTTTTCTTTCTTATTAAAAGTATAAATATTGCTGGGATATAATTAATTTAATAGAAGGGGGGGGGAAATAGATGTTCGTATCAACAAGCTCCCGCTGAGAGGGGGGGCAAAAACAAGCGAGTCCACAGTCTTCCAGCAAGCCAAACCTTCCCCTGGTCAACACGTTCCTCGTTTTTGTTTAGCAGCTGCAAAATCCGTCACCGTAGTCGAAATAATCTTTAGCAGTTCAAAATCACATTTCTTTACTCGGTCGTTCGCGTCAGTCAACCTGCAACTGCTGACTCCTTACTGCCCAGTGTTTGACTCACATGTTATTTATGTACGTATTTACTGAAACATCCTGGCACTTCGTGTCCGTCCAGTGCCTAAATCGCGTCTGCCTTCGCATGTGGGAGGACGTGGGCTCGATCCCAGCAGGCAAGACAATGTCTTGCTCCTTTTCGTTCTCCGTCATATAGCTATTGTATATTGAACTCTCTTTGGGATTTGTAAAAATCCTTGTATAAATCTATAAGTGTGCATCAACATGTACGTGCGTTATGGATGTTGAAAAATGAATATTTGTTAAGAAAAATAAATGCATTTTTCCTCATAATGGCGACAAACTTATTCATTTACTGTCATAAATGTTGGTGTATGAGACAACAAAAAAAAATACATTCATATGCAGATACAGATAATGACTTTTGAAAACTACATTCTACATTCAATCACACTAACAAATTATGTGAATAAAATAAATACCAACAAAAATTAGCATATTTCATGCGACTTGCTTTCTAATTAGCCAATGAAATTTGTGTAAATGAAATTCAAAATTCAAATTAACCTGTGTATGAATGGTTATTTTCAAAATTAATAGCAATGCATTTGATGAAATTTGTGAATCAAGTGGAAAAAGGTAAACTGAGTCAATTTATGCACAACTCTCTGCCATTTCACCTTCAATTGACATTGACTTCCTCATTAATGAGAAATTGAAATTTACAAATACTTCAGCCTTTTTTTTTTTTAAGACAATTATTTGTATAGCTGTATATGCTTGAGCATACTCTGATCAATATGAAGTGAAAAAAAAATCTTTTTTTTTATCTAACACTTAATGTTTGGTTAATAGCTACAAAAACATCTAAAATATAAATGCGCAATAAGACTCCTTGCTCCCAAAAATCAGAGAAAGTGTACAGACGTTTCTCTCAATATAAGAAAAATTATATAGTACTAGCAGATTTATATGGAGGAGCCCATTGTGTAATATTGTGTAAAATATTGTGTAAAATATTCATTTTTCAACAGATATAATTATCCCCTACATACAGTTGGATACTTTTAACTTTATATATGATTTGATTTGAGATGTACCGGGGTGTCTCAGAAAAATTGATCTTCATAATCTAATAACTATACCAATTTCTCCACATATATATATATATATATGTTAGGGTAGTGTGGTCATGAAATCAAAACATTTGGTTTGAGAATCGCATAGCCATGCTTCCTTAACTTAGATATAAGGCTCTATCAACGATATTGAGCACTATTTACTTATAGCACACTATATTATCAATTACTCTCTCTCTCTCTCTCTCTCTCTCTCTCTATATATATATATATATATATATATATATATATATATATATATATATATGGTGGATTCTCTTATCGAGAATGATAGATGAGGGTCAGCAGTGAGTGATTTGATTCCTCCCATGTTGTGCATGCTGTCAAGAAGACATTTTATGTTTCCTCGAGTGTAACAGCAGCCCAGCCCTGTTGCGAGCCATAAAGCCACACTGACAAACGAAATGATCCAAGGCAGGAGTTAAATGTTTTTCTTTTAAAGTTAGGCGGAGCCGATCTCTATGCTTCAGTCTATTTTGTTCAAAGCTCTTTAGTTTAGCGAAACAGGTCTTACGCCATTCCTTCCGATCCGATGCTAGATCTTCCCAAGCACTCAGGTCAATATCGAGGCATTTCAAATTGTCCTTCAATTTGTCCTTGTACCGTAAGAGAGGACGTCCAATAGAACGCTTAGCATTTGGTAGTTGCCCGTATAAAATCTTCTTTGGAAGCCTGTTCTCATTCATTCGGACAACGTGACCAGCCCACCTAAGTTGAATCTTGGCTAGTAGGGTTTCGATGCCAGCAATATCACATCTTTTAAAAATTGTGCTATTTCTTACTTTATCATCCCATTTTATACCACAAATGACACGAAGACAACGCATGTGAAATGCGTCAAGTTGGTTTATGTGCTTGCGGTAAAATGTCCAAGTTTCAGCACCATACAGTAGAGTAGAAAGCACGACTGCTCTGTAGATGTTAATTTTTATTTTAAGAGATACATCTTTGGTATCTATCTATATATATATATATATATATATATATATATATATATACAGACAGAGAGAGAGAAATAAATGACAATCAAATGGCTGATAAATCACTTGTAAAAATTATTTTGATGATTCAGGCTGTTTTCTTCATCTTTAATATGGTATGTATAATCAGAACGTTTCGGACACTGTATCCTCCGCCCTTCTTCAGGTGTTCCCTGTGTATCTAACTATAGTAATGACCCGACCTGGGAAATCATTTTTAATAGTTTGACTATTGATCAAACAGGCGTTGAAGAACTTTTGAAGATCTCATTCAAATAATAACGTCATTGTTTTTGCACGCCTATCATTCTGACATGTGTCACGAGAAGAATCACAGATATCCCCCCAAAAAAAATCCAGTTAATAGTCAAACTATTAAAGATGATTTTGCAGGTTGAGTCTTTGCTATACTCGGATAAAGGAAGGCTGGAGGATACAGCAGCCGAAACGTTGTGTTTATACATACCGCAATAAAGATGACGACAACAGTCCATAAACATTTAAATTATTTACATCAAGCCTCATCTCAAAAATACAGACAAATAATGAAAATTATAATGTTTAGTGTTTAGTGTTTAATAGTGTTTAGAACTTGTCAATATCAATCTGAATTGTGTAACATTTTTAACATGACTTAACTGTGAGCCTAATATATGTAATCTATATATATAAAAGAAAGTTTGGTAACTACGTGTTGACTTATAACTCAGAAAATAGATGTTATTCAGATTTGAAATCTTGCATACACCTTGAAAACCTTATAACTAAGAAATACGCCAAATTTGGTTATTGATTTTTACTGTTTAAGGGATATAATTAATTAATTAAACAAAAATAAAATGATTTACGATAATCGTGGTATAGCTGCTGCTGCTATTATTTTAAAATTCGCTGGCTGCTGCCTATATCAGCAGTGATTTGCTGGTAATTTGAAGTTGACAAATTTGTGCCCTAATCATTTTAGCAGGGTATTTCTTGCGTATCCCCAGTCTAATCTTAGAAATATTCATTTGGTTAGAAAGAAAATAAAATAATCTTTCTAAATATGTAATTTGTATGTGGTTTTATTGATTGAATTATTTTTTACACCGAAGTAAATAACAATAATAAATGAAAATATTTAATTTAACGATTAATAATAACTCAACTTTGTTTTTATTATTAATACTTTCATTTTAGAATAAAATATATCCATTTTTAATCAGTATTTAATTTTTTTGTATGTACAAAAGAGTTTTAGAAAAAAGAAAAAAGAAATGAAAAAAATTGTAATACGAACAATTGTAAGTATTTAATTCTTAGCATTTTATTGTTACATTTTAATACAGTAAAAAAAGAACGGATACTTTTCATTTCTACCATATGAAATCAACAGGCAAGGAAGATTGCTTAAAAAAATAGAATTGTTTCAAAAATGTAAACAACAAAAAGAGACTATTCTTAAAATAAACAAATATTATAATACACTAAATCTTAGCTCTGTTTATCGTTAAATCTTTAATAAAATTTAGGAATACATTTTTGAAAATAATATCTTAAATGTAAACAAAAAGAAAAAAAAATCCTAAAATAAACAAACATTCTACTATACAAATTCTTGGCGATTTTTTAAATTTGATAAATCATTTTCCTCTTATTTTCTCCCTTACTCCTGTTTTCTCCTCACTCACTCTCTGGTGTTCCTAATTTTTTTAGTCTAGTTATGGACCGGGTACTTTTGCTAGTAATAATATAAAGGATATAGTGGAGTGGTAGCCTTTAGGATATCTATATGAAATCAACTTTGAGGCAAAGGTCTGTCAAAAAGAAAATACTACCCCCTATTTTATTTAACTCTTAACATCCTGTTGAGATTTTTTTAAGTCCAGAGCATTCATATAAGGATATATAAAAAAAATGGCTAAAAATGATCTTTGCATCTAAAGTTACCTATTATTTCCCTTAAATCAAAGATTTCTACATATGTTTAATATTAAATTTAAACAAAGGCTATTGTTTGGGGCTGATTAGTTAAAACTAATGTGACTTCCAGCTGGGTGGAATGAGGTGGTATAGGACTTTAAGAGTTTTGAAAATATTAACGATATTGTGGAGAAATCGATAGTCTTTAGATGTATACATGAAATCTGTCTTGGTAGAAAGGTCTGTAAATTGAAAATAGTTTTTGATAGTTTGGAAAAATGAAAAATTCTTTAGAACTTTTGTTGTATACTCTCTTTACTTCTATTATTCTTCTGCTCATCTTTGGTATCTTACGTTATATATATAATAATATATCTTATTATAATGGAGATTGTGGGTTTGTTTGTCTGTAACCAAAACTATATTTGTATACAAGTTACAATTCCCTTTGTTATTTACATGACATTCTCCTTGATTTTATTTTTATTTAAACCTCAATGATTAATAAAATTGTTTTACATTATTAATATTGTTGACCATATATGCATAGTAATAACACGCAATTGTATTTATATATACAACAAAATAGCGGATTACAGTGTGAATGGGAAGGCTAATTTGCATATTGATCTTAAAAAATTGATTTTAATAAATATATGTTTAGTATTATTGGTTTCTAATTGTTTGGTTTTATCTTAATGAATATAAGAAAAAAATCTCTGGGATGAATCTTAAAAGAAATCCATTAACAGGAAGAAATAACTATAATTTTATTCTTTACTTCCTATTTTAACGAAATAGTTAAATTAGGAAAATTTGACCAATGAAAGATGGGAATAACGGAAAATGATGGAAGAGTTAGTTTCAAAGTTGTTCTATTTTTCAATCATACCCCCTCTGTTCCAAATCTTTTTATCTACATTCTTATTCAGTTTCATTAGCCTTTCTAATTCAATATGATATTTTATTATATTAAAACTTAAATACTTGCACCCGGAGGGTGCATATATTTGCTAGTATATATAATATATATATATATATATAACGCTGAAGCATATACAGATTATTAATAGAGAGAATATAAAAAAAACCTGTTATAATAAACATAAAAATTATAAGTCAATGAATATATATTTGTATATCATGTATAAAAAAAACCCTTATTCCAAAAGCAATTGACTATATATTAAACCACCCCTAAAAAGACTTCATTCTAAGCCTTGTTATATACTGTTATCAAAGATATTTTTTTAAATTTCTCATATATAGGCTGATTTTACTAACTGGATATCTTCGAGAAAAGGAACAAAAATTAAAACTAACAGTTTTTCTTAAATTTCAATATTTTTCAAATTGTAACTTATTTTCATTATTGACTGACGCCATTTTTGGTTTGTTTTTTTTTTTCCATTTTTTTTAGGCTCTTTTTTAACACAATTCGTTGTGTTGTATACTCTCTTTCTTTACTTCTATTATTATTCTGCTCATCTTTGGTATCTTACGTTCTTCTTCTAACGTCTGGATTTCGTCTTGGGGACTTTGTGTCTGGTCTTCCATTGGGGATTTCTCTTTATCAGAAGTCCTGTGTCATTGGTAGTTTTTAGATAATAACCCAAGACTTTGATTTACTTTAGATCATATTTTATTCCGAAATCCCCCACCAGACTACCTGCACAGATTGAGTCGGCCGTGTGCTTAACACGACTTAACACTTTCGTGGTTTGCCGATACTGAACTAAACTCTGTTTCTAATCTAAACCGGAAGAGGGTCTTCTCCACTGATTCTCACGGTATCCACCGGAAGGAGGATCAGGATGAGGTCAAACCGTGTCACTCAATCCTTCAAGGCTGCCGGCTGCAACTTATAACAGCCATTTTGGTTTCTACACTACTGTAAATAAGTGTTAGGTACTAACAATTATGTAACACTTTTTCAATACTGTTGAGCCCGAAACGCTTGCATAGAAAGTATCGTATAAAATTGCAGAATGATAAAAAAAATTTTCCAAAGAGATTATAAGAAAATATTGGATAAAAAAAATGTGCATTTATTTGTGTTTTTATAAAAAGTTGTTATATTTCCGAATCTTTCTAAAAAGTTTATGTACCCGGGAAAAATGTGGTGGGAAGATCTGAAAACATTTGGAATGCTATTTGTCATCTTCTCAACACACACACACACACATATATATATATATATATATGAGAAGTAAATACACAAACGATGTGTTTTATATATGGCTTTTTTTAGCCGACAATTTTTGGGAGAATATGTACTTAATTGAAGTCGTACCTAATTTTGAAAGTTAATCAATTAATAATTAATTAATTAGGCGGGTATACCTATTCAAATGTAAGGCTAAACAAATCGAGAAAAATCAATCTCTGTGTGTACATTTCGGCCTATTAGGCCTCATCAGCAGAGCTATAGATAGGCCAAAATGTACATACAGAGATTGATTTTTCTCGATTTGTTTAGCCTTACATTTGAATAGGTATTCCCGCCTAATTAATTAATTATTAATTGATTAACTTTCAAAATTAGGTACGACTTCAATTAAGCACATATTCTCCCAAAAATATATACGTGTGTGTGTGTAGCCTTTTTTAGTTTTTAGTGAGAATTGAAAATAAAGTGCTCAATTACGTGTGTAAGAGCTGTATTTATTTATTATAGTGTACGATACATTTAAGGTGCAATCGTTACCATTGGTTTCAAAGCAGCAGGTAAGCCACTTTTCATCAAGACAACGCACCTAAAAGAACTGACATTCACTGCATTTCTTAAGAGGCGTGTTGTCTTGAAGAAAAGTAGCTAACATGCTGCTTGGAAACCAATGGTAACAATTACACCTTAAATGTATTATACACTATAATAAATAAAATTATATATATATATATATATATATATGGTACATTCCTAAATGTTTGGTTTGTTCAATAGCTAAATTTTCCAGGAATGTTGAATCTTTGATGGAAGACTCTAAGAATTTGTTTATGTACTTGGGAAAAATGTGGTGGGAAGATGTGAAAACGTTTGGCACATCAACCAATTTTTCAGTACATTTTCCTCCGATACATAAAAAAAAAACTTTTTAGAAAGATTCGGAAATACAAGAACTTACAGATCTCCGCAATATAAATCTGTCATATTTGCATTTTTTGTTGTCTGTTAAACAAATCTCCATATGAAATCTCCGATGCCAAAGACGGAAACGGTTGTTAATTCAAGAGAATTCAACTAATGAAGAATCCCAAATCCAAATCTCTTTTACAAAAACGACGGATCATCTACCGGATTTCAAGGTGAGTTATCTCTTGAAGTATTTAAAAAAAAACCATGAAATAGATTATAATAGGTTGGGAGCTTTCTAAATAATTAGAACCTGTCTGAGGTAACTAAGTCTCTTTATCTGTGATGTTGTCTGATAAAATATCAGCAGAGATAAACAATAAGATCTCATGTGACTTGTTAATACAACCTAGCAATTGCTAATTACTCTGTTCACCTTGTATCTTTGCTTAGTAAACCTTTTTCCCTATCCTGAATACTTGTATTTCTTCCTATTATTTTTGTTAACTCAGATACTCGAGTTACAACAGTTTTGAGATCTCATGTGACTTGTTAATACAACCTAGCAATTGCTAATTACTCTGTTCACTTTGTATCTTTGCTTAGTAAACCTTTTTCCCTATCCTGAATACTTGTATTTCTTCCTATTATTTTGTTAACTCAGATACTCGAGTTACAACAGTTTTGAGATCTCAGGTGACTTGTTAATTCAACCTAGCAATTGCTAATTACTCTGTTCACTTTGTATCTTTGCTTAGTAAACCTTTTTCCCTATCCTGAATACTTGTATTTCTTCCTATTATTTTGTTAACTCTGATACTCGAGTTAGAACAGTTTTGAGATCTCAGGGAACCTTTTCCCAATCCTTCATCCTTTTTTTTTGGTTTTTGTTTTTGTTATATTTGTGTTAACTTTGATAGTTATAACACTCATTAGGATTAATTATGACAATGTCTTGTCTGTTAACCCTTTCTGCCCTTCTTCAGGTGTCTCTTATAGTTGATAACATAAGAACAGTGATGCTGATAACTTTTTGATTTAGTGGGTCCTGGGACACATATTTGCTTTGAATAAGTCCCCAGGAAAATTTATTGGTCCCAACTAAAGCTGTCTAACTCCTATCTTGTAACCTATCCTATGTAATTCATTTCTAAGAAAGTATTGAAATGTATTTACAGTTAGCTTGAAATGGTGAGGGAAGAAAAAAGAAAAACCTTGGGATGCATGGATATGATTTTACTGCATCAGGGATGCAGGACACGTACCTATCAGCATTTCTATAAGAATTTCAAACTAAAACTTTTCCCCCTTTTCCAATCCACATGAGCCTATTCTTCTCATTCTGTTGTCCATTTTGAAAAGATGCCTTCTATCAGTTAATTAATCCTTAGGATCTAACTTTCCTGTCTCTTCTACTGAACTATTTTTGCTTAGTAAACCTTTTTCTCTACCCTTAACCCACAGGAGCCTATTCTTCTCATTCTGTTGTCCATTTTGAGAAGATGCCTTCTATCAATTAATTCATCCTTAGGATCTAACTTTCCTGTCTCTTCTACTGAACTATTTTTGCTTAGTAAACCTTTTTCTCTACCCTTAACCCACAGGAGCCTATTCTTCTCATTCCGTTGTCCATTTTGAGAAGATGCCTTCTATCAATTAATTCATCCTTAGGATCTAACTTTCCTGTCTCTTCTACTGAACTATTTTTGCTTAGTAAACCTTTTTCTCTACCCTTAACCCACAGGAGCCTATTCTTCTCATTCTGTTGTCCATTTTGAGAAGATGCCTTCTATCAATTAATTCATCCTTAGGATCTAACTTTCCTGTCTCTTCTACTGAACTATTTTTGCTTAGTAAACCTTTTTCTCTACCCTTAACCCACAGGAGCCTATTCTTCTCATTCTGTTGTCCATTTTGAGAAGATGCCTTCTATCAATTAATTCATCCTTAGGATCTAACTTTCCTGTCTCTTCTACTGAACTATTTTTGCTTAGTAAACCTTTTTCTACCTTAACCCACAGGAGCCTATTCTTCTCATTCTGTTGTCCATTTTGAGAAGATGCCTTCTATCAATTAATTATCCTTAGGATCTAACTTTCCTGTCTCTTCTACTGAACTATTTTTGCTTAGTAAACCTTTTTCTCTACCTTAACCCACAGGAGCCTATTCTTCTCATTCTGTTGTCCATTTTGAGAAGATGCCTTCTATCAGTTAATTCATCCTTAGGATCTAACTTTCCTGTCTCTTCTACTGAACTATTTTTGCTTAGTAAACCTTTTTCTCTACCCTTAACCCACAGGAGCCTATTCTTCTCATTCTGTTGTCCATTTTGAGAAGATGCCTTCTATCAGTTAATTCATCCTTAGGATCTAACTTTCCTGTCTCTTCTACTGAACTATTTTTGCTTAGTAAACCTTTTTCTCTACCCTTAACTCACAGGAGCCTATTCTTCTCATTCTGTTGTCCATTTTGAGAAGATGCCTTCTATCAGTTAATTCATCCTTAGGATCTAACTTTCCTGTCTCTTCTACTGAACTATTTTTGCTTAGTAAACCTTTTTCTCTACTCTTAACTCACAGGAGCCTATTCTTCTCATTCTGTTGTCCATTTTGAGAAGATGCCTTCTATCAGTTAATTCATCCTTAGGATCTAACTTTCCTATCTCTTCTACTGAACTATTTTTGCTTAGTAAACCTTTTTCTCTACCCTTAACCCACAGGAGCCTATTCTTCTCATTCTGTTGTCCATTTTGAGAAGATGCCTTTTATCAGTTAATTCATCCTTAGGATCTAACTTTCCTGTCTCTTCTACTGAACTATTTTTGCTTAGTAAACCTTTTTCCCTACCCTTAACCCACAGGAGCCTATTCTTCTCATTCTGTTGTCCATTTTGAGAAGATGCCTTCTATCAGTTAATTAATCCTTAAGATCTAACTTTCCTGTCTCTTCTACTGAACTATTTTTGCTTAGTAAACCTTTTCCCTACCCTTAACCCACAGGAGCCTATTCTTCTCATTCTGTTGTCCATTTTGAGAAGATGCCTTCTATCAGTTAATTATCCTTAGGATCTAACTTTCCTGTCTCTTCTACTGAACTATTTTTGCTTAGTAAACCTTTTTCCCTACCCTTAACCCACAGGAGCCTATTCTTCTCATTCTGTTGTCCATTTTGAGAAGATGCCTTCTATCAGTTAATTAATCCTTAGGATCTAACTTTCCTGTCTCTTCTACTGAACTATTTTTGCTTAGTAAACCTTTTTCCCTACCCTTAACCCACAGGAGCCTATTCTTCTCATTCTGTTGTCCATTTTGAGAAGATGCCTTCTATCAGTTAATTCATCCTTAAGATCTAACTTTCCTGTCTCTTCTACTGAACTATTTTTGCTTAGTAAACCTTTTTTTGCTAATTACTTTGTTCACCTTGTATCTTTGCTTTTCCTATAAATAATAACTGATGAAACATTGGAAGACAGAAATGAGATCTTACGGAATTTGTTAAATCGACCTAGCAATTGCTAATTACTTTGTTCACCATGTATCTTTGCTTAGTAAACCTTTTCCTCTATCCTTAATACTTGTGGTTCTTCCTATTATTTCTCTGTTAAATCTGATACTGGAATAGCCTTCTTAGGGCAGCAGTGCTTTAATCTCCTTAACCTAAAGCAGGTGGTTTACTAGTCCTGTTTCTGTAGAATAATAATACTAAGTTCCAATTACCATCGAATTGGTAAGACAAGGCAACAATGAGCCGTAACTTAATACGGATCTAACCTTGTTGCCATCCTACTGACTGACTTCAACAGTTTCGAGCCAAGATAAAAGCCACCTAGCAACCTAGCAATTGCTAATTACTTTGTTTACCATGTATCTTTGCTTAGTAAACCTTTTCCTCTATCCTTAATACTCATGGTTCTTCCTGTTATTTCTCTGTTAAATCTGATACTGGAATTGCAACAGACTTTTTAAATAGCCTTCTTAGGGCAGCAGTGCTTTAATCTCCTTAACCTAAAGCAGGTGGTTTACTAGTCCTGTTTCTGTAGAATAATAATACTAAGTTCCAATTACCATCGAATTGGTAAGACAAGGCAACAAGGAGCCGTAACTTAATACGGATCTAACCTTGTTGCCATCCTACTCACTGACTTCAACAGTTTCGAGCCAAGATAAAAGCCACCTAGCAATTGCTAATTACTTTGTTCACCATGTATCTTTGCTTAGTAAACCTTTTCCTCTATCCTTAATACTCGTGGTTCTTCCTGTTATTTCTCTGTTAAATCTAATACTGGAATTGCAACAGACTTTTTAAATAGCCTTCTTAGGGCAGCAGTGCTTTAATCTCCTTAACCTAAAGCAGGTGGTTTACTAGTCCTGTTTCTGTAGAATAATAATACTAAGTTCCAATTACCATCGAATTGGTAAGACAAGGCAACAATGAGCCGTAACTTAATACGGATCTAACCTTGTTGCCATCCTACTCACTGACTTCAACAGTTTCGAGCCAAGATAAAAGCCACCTAGCAACCTAGCAATTGCTAATTACTTTGTTCACCATGTATCTTTGCTTAGTAAACCTTTTCCTCTATCCTTAATACTCATGGTTCTTCTTGTTATTTCTCTGTTAAATCTAATACTGGAATTGCAACAGATCTTTAAATAGTCTTCTTAGGGCAGCGGTACTTTAATCTCCTTAACCTAAAGCAGATGGTTTACTAGTCCTGTTTCTGTAGAATAATAATACTAAGTTCCAATTACCATCGAATTGGTAAGACAAGGCAACAAGGAGCTGTAACTTAATACGGATCTAACCTTGTTGCCATCCTACTGACTGACTTCAACAGTTTTGAGCCAAGATAAAAGCCACAACTTTAAATGCAGATTTTCAAAGCTGGAGATAACACAGAAGCAACACAGTCTTCCTCTCTTTGTTATTCTTAAATTTGTTTCCCTGTCGGTGGGGCTTAAAATAAGCTCACTCTATCCACGTCTGAGGGATAAGGCTCCTCCTTCAAAAACAAAGGTCCTCAGTATAGTACTAAACTATCTGATGGTGAGGCTCCAGTTCTGTGTGTGGAGTACCCCTTCATTGCCATTACTGCAAGGTCCACTCTGACCCAGAGTGGTAGTACCTGTTAGGGTTTTGTGTACAAGTCAAATAAATATATTAGAAAATTATATGTAGTAGATAGGAATATAGATATGATACCATATAAGTAAAAAGTAAAGTCGTTGGGGTGGCCTAAAGTTGGTATCAGCGAGGGAGTCTATCCCCTTATCACTAGCGCTAGATCAAGGAGATTGTTTTTGTGTCTGAGGTGGAGTGAAATTATTTGTATTAAGGATTTTTATTTGAAGCTATAAATTATAAAAGATTGTTATCATTACTAGCTAGAATACACACCTTCTGCTGGGTGTAAGTATTTAAGTTTTAATTTAATTAAATATATTATATTAGAAAGACTAACGAAATTAAATAAGAATGCATATAAAAAGATTACTTATTTTGATTATATTTTCATTGGTTTCTATATAAAATAATTCATAGAATTGATTTTAATACATTCGAGAATAAAACAATAATATTAGAGATCAATAACACCAAGTAATTATTTATTAAACCTGGTTTTGTTAAAACCAGTATACAAATTAACCACACCATATATTATGTAAACCTTTATTTCTTAGTGATATATAAGACACATTGCAGGATTTTAAATGCACTAATAACATGGACTGTTTTGAGAAAAATCTAACTCAGATTTTCACGGAGACATTGTTAACAAAGATTTATTCTATGTAATAAGGATTTTGACAATAAATTAAATACTCATTGATAAGCTAATGCATTTTCTGAGGGTATTGTGATGTAGTTTTTGTTACAGACAAGCAAACACTGAATTTCCATTATAATGAAATATATAAAGTGGCTTATGTCGTGTGGGGTGGCAAAGAGTTAAACATTTTAGGTTAAAAAGGTAGCTGGTTATTCTTGGTGTGTGTTTCTAAAGTTTGCTTTTAACCCCGTCATATTTGGTGGTCACACTGAAAAGGAATTCAAGGAAAAAAAAGGAAGAGACAAAGACAAAAGTGTTTTTTATGATTTAGGCTTTATTCACGGGTCATAGCCACCATGTGGCAAGAAATATTTCCCTGGCCAGTAGTATTATCTAGTCCTGGATAAGGCCTAAGCTCAAACAGCCGAGAGATTCTCTTGGGGTTCAGAAGTGGGTCCTTTTTCCTGCACATGCTTGGAGGGTTCTTCCAGTGAAGGCTCATGGGAGTTTTTTATTTTTTTATTTGAATTCTATTTGTCGTCAAGGGAAATTTTGTAAGTTTTTCTCTTAGTGGCTCAGTTATTTACAGTGAATGGGTAAGTAAACAATATGAAAGGTAAAGGGTGATGTATAAAAGGTTGTAGGTAAAAGATAAACAATATAAAGATACTAATAGGACCTGTGGATATACCACAGTATGATAATTTAATTATCACAACGTTTGATATGTTTACTTAAGAGCTATTGCACAAATAGTTCAGTATATGTAAAAAGTATAATCTTGATTTAACTCTTTACTAGCAGGACCTGTGGATATACCACAGTATGATAATATAATTATTATGACGTTTGATATGTTTACTTAAGAGCTATTGCAAAATAGTTAAATACTGGCAGGACCTGTGGATATACCACAGTATGATAATTTAATCATTACAACATTTGATATGTTTACTTAAGAGCTATTTAGGCATGCCCATGTGTGTTAGAAACATGGAGATCAAAAAGGTGCTCAAGGTTGCTGTTGGTAAGATGATTAATGACCTTATGAGCGTTTACCAGGTCAGTTGCCAGACACCAGAGTTTCAATGAATCATATGGTTTAAAATAACTACTCCTATTTAATAAAAATCATTTGTTTGCATACAACTATATGGTTTCAAGTATTCCTATCTAACACCAACCCTAACCCCTAACCCTAACCTCTAACAAAACAACCGGATTTTTATAATAATACTAATCTTCAAGCCTCATCTCAAACATTCAGAGAAATAGTATATAATCGGTACGGATCCGATATAATCAGTCAATGGAAACTCCTAGAGAGATTGAATCAAAAACTCGCACAAATGTCGAACCATCTCACATTCCTATACAGATGCCGAGATCTCAAGCTAATTCCACCAGGCTTAACTACCAGTTAATTCCAGGTCCAATTGGACACATGGCCGAGTGGATTAGGCAGTTAGATTAAAAGACAGTTCTAAGTGACAGTTATCTCTGGTTCCCGAATTCAATCCTGAGTGAAAGCAGTTAGAAAAATAATTAATTAACACAACTCCTACCCCAGCTATGGTTAGCGGAATGAGAACAGGATACCCCCGTGGAATAAATAAAGGGTTAGATTCAAAGTTCTGTGATGGCTCCCAAATACGACAAGAAAGTACCTGAAGAAGGCCGGAGGGTATATCGGCCGAAACGTTGTACAAATAACAATGAAGATGGGGAAAATAGTCCGATTAACGCTAATAATACTAATCTTCAAGCCTCATCTCAAACATTCAGAGAAATTAGAAAGGCTAATCAAACTGAATAAGAATGCAGATAAAAAGATTTGGAACAGAGGGGGTATGATTGAAAAATAGAACAACTTTGAAACTAACTCTTCCATCATTTTCCATTACTCCTGTCTTTCATTGATAAATTTTCCTAATTTAACTATTTCATTTAAAATAGGAAGTAAAGAATAATATTACAGTTATTTTTCTTGTTAATGGATTTCTTTTAAGATTTATCCCTGAGATTTTTGCTCATATTCAATAAGATAAAACCAAACAATTAGAAATCAATAATACTAAGTGTATATTTATTAAAATCAAATTTTTAATATCAATATACAAATTAGCCTTCCCGTTCACACTGTAAACCGCTATTTTGTTGTATATATAAATACAATTGCATGTTATTCGTATGTAGATATGGTCAACAGTCTTAATGATGTAAAACTATTTTATTAATAATTGAGATTTAAATAAAAAATAAAATCATGGAGAATGTAATGTAAATAACAAAGGGAATTGTGACTTGTATAGTAATATAGTTTTGGTTACAGACAGACAAATCCACCATGTCCATTATAATAAGATATATATACAAACAAGATTATCTAATATTTTGGGGGGATAAAATAATTTTTATGATCATCCCAAACCCGTTTTTGAATTTTTGGGAGCATATATTTAGCAAAACTTGTTTTAACAAACAATGTGGACCGTTTAATTCTGAGTAATATAATTTAATTTCTGAGTATATATATTATATAGATTGTTCTTTATTATATGTATTAATGATTTTGACTAAAAATTATATGTATTAATGATTTTGACTAAAAATTAGATACTCATTGATAAATTTACACAATTCCTGAGGGTATTAAGCAGTGACATAGTTTTGGTTACAGACAGACACCAAATCTCCATTATTAATACTAGCAAATATATGCACCCTCCGGGTGCAAGTATTAATATAATAAAATATTATATTAAATTAGAAAGTCTAAAGAAACTAAATAAGAATGCAGATAAAATGATTTGAAACAGAGAGGGGTATAATCGAAAAATATAACAGCTGTAGCTTCCTCTTCCATCACCTTCGTCTTTCCTTGCTAATTTTTTCTAATTTAACTATTTAGTTAAATCAGGAAGTAAAGAATAAAATTACAGTTATTTCTTTTTGTTAATTGATTTCTTTTAAGATTTATCTCCGAGATTTTTGCTCATATTGATTAAGATAAACTCAAATAATTAGAAATCAATAATACCCAGCACATATTTATTAAAATCTAATTTTAAATATCAATATGCAAATTAGGTTTGCCGTTCACACTGTAAACTGCGATTTTTTGTATATATGAATACAATTGCATGTTATTAGTACGTAGATATGGCCATCAGTATTAATAATGAAAAACAATTTTATTAATAATTGAGGCTTGAATAAAAATGATTCATGGAGAATGTGATGTATAATAACAAAATGGATAGTGACTTAAGCAGTGATATAGTTTCGGTTACAGACAAACAAACACATAATCTCCATTATAATAAGATATAGATACAAACAAGATTATTTAGTGGTTGGTCTTGAAGGCTATCACAATGCAAGTGTAAAGAAAAATAAGTTAACCATGGTGTTGTTTGTTAACCTTTGATTTATTATTAATATTTCGAGATAAAGAATCCTCTCCCGACACCCCGAAGATTTCCACCCTAAACTGAAGCTGTTGCTAGTAATTGTTCATTCTACTTTGTTCTTATATATATCCAAATTCTCCTGCACATGGTGTGGTGCATTTATGTGTGTCTGTTCAACAATGTCTTATCATTCCAGGTTTATGATCATCCTAAACCCTTTTTTATTTTTTTTTTTTTTGATCCAGATCCCGAAAGAATCCAACTTAAGAATCTTCCACAACAAAAAGGAAACAGAATTTTTTTTTTTTAAGTTGGTTATCCTCAAAACGAAACCAGAAGGTAAGTTCAATAAGATGGGATTGAATCTCTTAAGGGTGCGTGGTGTAAGTAACATAGGAAATACTCAATGAATGATGGGAATGGCTAGCTGGTGTAGTGGTTAGATATCTCCGCCTGTCAGCCGAAGGTTTTGAATCACACACGAGTCTCCCATGTCTATAAACCTTGCTGATGAGACCTAATAGGTCAAAATGTACATTAAAAAATTGTATATCCATTAATAATTGATTTTATTTCAAACTTTAATCGGCCACTGAGGTTGATATGCCGTAAACAAACCAAACCAAAAAAATCAATGACATGAGTTCAAATCCTGGACAAGGCTGTTTACTTTTCACATAGCGCTATACTCAGAAAAGGGTATGAATCCAACTACTCTCCCTCCAATATGGCTAAATAGTAGGGCAGACTTGGTCCTTTAACCTCGGCTATGAAACCAGTTAGAAGGAAAACTGCCAAACTAGCAGAAGAACATTTAGCCTGATAGGCTCTAGCAATCGGGTCAGTGATGGTATTATTAGGGATTGTATCTGAAGTTGCACGGACTAATAGCGTAGTCATATTTTGATGTATTTTCTGATTCCATTTTAGCTACTTCTAAGGAACGGGCCTGTTTGAATGATATATCCAATCAAGGGTCTTGTTCTCTAGTAGACGCTGGCAAATCTAGCTGAGTCTATCCCATTGATAAGCATCTTGCAGTGATTCAGAATACAATAATACCAGGGTTAGCTTAATGAGGGGTTGGTGGGTGGGTTTGGGGGATATGTGCAAACTGGAGTGCACGGTAATGGTTAGGGTTGCAGATGCTTGATTCAAATCATGGACGAGGCTGTTTGCATTTCACATAACACTAATAACCTTGGGAAAGGTATGCATCCAACTACTCTCTCTCCAGCTATGGATAAATAGTAGGGCAAACTGTGCTCTTTAAACCTTGACTAGGTAATCAGTCTAGGGAAGGAAAACTCTGAATTCAAACCTGTTAAACTCCGCTAAAGAAATTTTGACCTTGTACATCCTGCTGGTAAAAAGGGGTACAGGTGGATAGGAATACAATAATATCAAGGTTATGTGTGTGTGGGGGGGGGGGTAAAATATTTCCTATTCCCTGTGACCACTGTTATGCAGACATCAAACTAGCCTTCAAATCCACTTTGTTGCAATGGGGGAGGTGCTGCTGAAAGGTCAAAATCCTCAGGACCAACAGTTGGGTTTTTTTTTCTCCTCCTGTTTGAAATCAATACAACTAGATACTAGATACTACATTAATCCCAATTGAAAGTTGAGTTTTTTTTGTACTTGTAAAATTTTTATGTTGACTTGATTGAAATTTTTCAGTTATTCGATTATCTCCCCTTCCAGTTACCTCCCCTTTCTAAACATTAACCCTTAGCCAGGCATAGGCAACTTTTTCTTTTTCCAGGCGGGACACGAGTTCAAATACGAGGTTAGGTTGGTTGCATTTAACATAGTGCTGATGCCCCTGGGAAAGATATAACCCTTTCATCCTCCCCCAGCTATGGGTTAGATAGTACCACTAATAATCTCTCTCTCTCTCACACACCAATGGAAGTCTGGAGGAATATGGAGCACCCTTCATCACCATTGCTCCGCAGGTCCACTCTGACCCGGAGTGGTGGTATCTGTTAGGGTCCTATCTATGGGTTAAATAAAACAAACAAAAAAATGAGTTTAAACAAAATTGAGTATTCATGAGAATGAATAAAACAAATGTCTTCAGCATAAAATGACCCACAAGGGTTGACATGCCGTAAAACCCCAATAACCAAACCACAACAACACACACACAACCGTACAGATATTAGTATTATCTGCGTTATTGGACTATTGTCCCATCTTCATTGTTATTTGTACAACGTTTCGGCCGATATACCCTCCGGCTTCTTCGGTATATCGGCGAAACGTTGTACAAATAAACAATGAAGATGGGGACAATAGTCCGAATAATGCAGATAATACTAATCTTCAAGCCTCATCTCAAACATTCAGAGAAACCGTACAATATGCTTACCCCTACATGCATGCACATAAAAGTCCATCTCATCTAGACATGCTTGCACCTAGGTGTAATTATGCATGTGGCCCTATGTGCCACCAAGGAACTAACTACTAAGCGCCACCTAGGGAATAGAATGGTTCTTGTCAATTGTTGATTACTGTTTACCAATTTCTAAAGTGAAGCATCACTGGTGTCACAATATTTTCTCAAAAGTTGTGATGGTTCAATTCCATCGGATGCTTTTATGGTTACAGATAAGAAGCTGTTGATTTTGAGCCATTTTTAGGCAAACAAGGTTTTTCTTTTGTTTATAATATATATATATATATATATATATATATAAGAGGTTTAGTAAAAACAAATGTGTTTATTTTTATATGGCTTTAAGCCGACAATTTTTGGAGGATATGTGCTTAATTGAAGTCGTACGCTAATTTTGAAAATTAATTAGTTACTAATTAATGAATTTTAGGTGGGCATATATGTTCAAATGTAAGGCTAAACGAATCGAGAAAATGTCAATCCCTGAATGTACATTTCGACCTATTATCTCATCAGCAAGGTTATAGTGTGTGACTTGAAACCTCGACTGTCAAGCTGACAGGCAAAATATATATATATATATATATATATATATAATATGAAAATTTTTGGTACAGTATATGTAATAAATTGAATCATTGTATAGGTCAACGTTATAAAGATGGTAAAGGAATCAGGAAACTTATAAGTACTAAAATTGGAGGAATCATATGTATGTAGGGAGATCATACAAGTTACGAAGATGTAATATTTTATTACGAAAATAAAATATAAAATGTGGGGAATACGAAGGCCTTTTCGACCGGTTCTTTTTCAAGTATAAACACTGACGATGAATAAAAGTCAGATTGTATAAGGAATATTCTTTAAGTACGAATGAGGTGAGCCAGAAGAGGACAAAAAAAAAGGGGGTGTATATATATATATATATATATATATATATATAAACCCTAGGTCAAACTAGGATTGGAAATGTCTCCCAACAAGTAAAGGGAGTGTTTGGGTTTTTGTCTGCACAAAGTGGGACGAAAGAATAAAATGTTCAACAGCTTAAAGAAAGATTAGGTGCTGCTTAGACCTAGCTCTGTGCAAGACGAGAGAAACACTCATCAGTGTAGTCGGCCCTACAAGCATTTATAGATGTAAAATGTTCGCCTATGGCCGAATCATATGCTTGGGATGCCCAGATGTTAGCAATGGGCTGCGAGTGTGCGTGAACATGCTGTTTTTTCTAATATCAAGTCTCTGGGATGTACGGCCTATGTATACGAATTACATCGGCATTTAAACTTATAAATGAGGTTACTCTGTTGGAAGATAGGCAGTACATCTTTATGAAAAGACTGAAATGCGGGTGGGTGGTGATTATGGTACACACCTTCACTGCATTATAGCAAACGCATGACTGAGGAGATTTATCGGCGATGGTCTGGCTAGTGGGGCAATCCATGGGAGTCTAACGTAAAAAGGACATTTAGATGGGCCGAAAGGCTTATTACTTCTAAACTTGTTTAAAGTTAGATTAATGGTTTTAGTAATGACCTCAGCTGGGTACCCATTATTCAAAAACAAATTTCTAATTTGGTTCAAATTCACTCTTGATTTTGTTGCTGGAACAAATTTTAAGGGCCCTAAATTCAGACACTAATCAAGTTAATTTTCCTCGATTTAGGGCAAAGGCATCCCAACTTAAATTGAGCCCAGTGAATGTAGGCTTTCTGTAAATACTAGTTATGAAAGTCGACAAACTCTTTTCTACTAATAAATCCATAAAAGGCAGTTTTTATTATTTTCAGCCTCCAGGTAAAGGATAAGGAAGGATGTAAATTATTTAGTTCATTGAAGAGCATCGCTACGTAAATTTAAAAGTATTGCATCCACGTAACGAAAGTAGATGTAGGGCTTAGGGAGCCTGTTAAAATCTCCCAGTCAAAACAAGTGTTGATTTCATTAAACCATTTTTATCCATTCAACATTTTCTTTCTTTATTTATTCATCCTTTCAACACTCACATATTACTATCACCACCACACCCAAACTATATATACCCCCACATAATACAAAAACACACACACTAACACACACACACACATACATAATACATATATATACACACAACACACACATGACTACATATATATAGCAACTCAAATAAATGACATACATATATATACATAAAATAATAATAATATATATAAGTGGTGGCCATACATACCATATATATAATAAATAAATAATATATTGTGTTCACACACAACATATATATATATATTATAAAAAAATATAGTGGAAATAAATTTATAACTGCCAATATGACTTGGTATTTAAGCGCTTATTCTTGTCTAACTAGATATATATATATATATATATATAGTGTCCATTTCCTATGACTAACCATTAAATCACAACCCTCCAGTCAGCATCTTCTAAGTTTCACTAAAGAACTAGACAATGTTTGATATGCTTTAATCTCAACAATGACTGGGTTTCTTTAGTACATTCTGTTTTAAGTTAAATTAATATCAAAACAAAATAGAATATTAATAATGGGCTGATTGAGAGTGATTTGGGACCCTTTAAAAGAAATGTTATTGTCCCTTTGATAAAAAAGGGTCAAAATTTACATATTCATGCTAAATTTGTAAGAAGATTAAAATGTTTAGAAATTAGTAGCCTTTTAAAAACTGAAATGGTGAGCCCCTACATACAGGGTGATTGTAAAGTAAATCCCTATTTTAAAAAATCTTATATTTATTTCTGAATATTATTTTTTACAAAAAAGAATATGAGAAGAACGCACATACACATGTATTGAGATTATTATTAAAATATAAATTCTAATACGACACCAGCATTCACCTCCAGCCTCTCAAGCACTCGGGAATCACTTCAACTGATCTTCCCAGGAACTTTTGTGGAATTAAATGAATAAAATCCCGCGTATTATCCTTCAAGTTCTTCCAAAAGTCTTGGTTTCATAGAGTAGAATTGTCCTTCAACCACCAAAGAAAAAGTCATGGGTTTAATCAGGGCTTTCCAGCCACACATGCGAACCACGTCTACCCATCCATCTCCCAGGAAAATGGTGATTCAGCCATTCATGAAGAACTAACAAAATGTGGAGGAGCACCATCTTGCATAAAAATAACTATTCAATATTCTCCAAGTATTGACAACTAAAATTATAAATAGTTTAAAATAGGAAGTTACTTTTCAATCCCTATATATATATATAAAATATATTTAAAATAAAATGGATCTCTCTCGTCATTTTGACGCATCTAGTGAACAACACACAGTGATTTGTTTATAGTGATGAAGGCTTGTGTAGGACCATTCCACACTTTTTGGCACAGTCATAGGAAAGAATTGGTGCATTAGAAATGCCCAACCCAATCAACGACTGACCTCAGGAATTTTGAATTCAGAGTTTTCCCTCTCCTAGACTGGTTACCTACCCAAGGTTAAAGAGCTCAGTCTGCCTACTATTTAACCCATAGCTGGAGGGAGAATATATGGATTCATACCTTTCCCAAGGGTATTAGCGCTATGTGAAATGCCAACAGCTTCATCTAGGAAGTGAACTCGAACCGACGAGTCCTTTTCCACGACTCTAACCACTAGCCCAGCGCCTCCATATATATATATATGTTTGAAGTTGAGTATTTGGCGGAAAGTTATTATTTAGGCAGGTATTGTTAATTAGAATATTGAAATCAATTAGAAATAAAATAAACATGAACACAAAAAGATTACACTTATTTTTAATTTCATTAGTCTTTCTATTTCAATAAAATATTTAATTATAACAAAACTTAAATTTTCCGGGGGTGCACTTTTTTTTTTTTTATCAACAGTAATAGTTAGTATTATCTTGGTTATTCGAACTATTGTCCCTCTTCATTGTTATTTGTACAGTTTCGGCATATACCTCCACCTTCTTCAGGTATTTCTTGTGGACTGGGAACCTTCAAGTTCTTCCAAAGTCTCTATCGCCATTACACCTGTTTCCATTTTCCGCCAGTTTCAGCTCAAGATATGATTCCATCTTCAGGAAACTAAGTTCCTATTCTTGAAGTGATAGTTAGTTACTTCCAGATGGCTCCCAAATACGACAAGAAAGTTCCCGAGTTCGAAAAGAAGGTTCCGAGTCCGACAAGAATACTGAAGAAGGCCGGAGGGTATATCGGCCGAAACTTGTACAAATAACAATGAAGATGCGGCAATAGTCCGAATAAGCAGATAATACTAATCTCAGCCTCATCTCACATTCAGAGAAATAGTATATAATCATACAGAACAATGAGAGAGGACAATAGTCGAATAGCGCAGATAACTACAATTTCAGCCTCATCTCAAACATTCAGAGAAATGTATACTAATCATACAGATAACAATGAAAGATGAGGACAATAGTCTGAATAGCGGAATAATACTATCTTCAAGCTCATCTCAAACATTCAGAGAAATAGTAATTCATCAGATAATACAATATCCAATGCATTTTAATCTTCAAGCCTCATCTCAAACATTCAGAAATAGTATATATCATACAGATCAAATGAAGATGAGATAGTCCGAATACAGATAATACTAATCTTCAAGCCTCATCTCAACATTCAGAGAAATAGTATATATCATACAGAAACAATGAAGATGGGACAATAGTCCGAATAACGCAGATAATACTAATTTCAAACCTCATCTCAAACATTCAGAGAAATAGTATATAATCATACAGATAACAATGAAGATGAGGACAATAGTCGAATAGCGCAGTAATACTAATCTTCAAGCCTCATCTCAAACTTCAGAGAAATAGTAATTAGTTAAACGATTTTTAAAAAGTTCCAAGCAACTTGTAATATTAGTAACATCTACGTTTTGATTTTAGATGAAGCATTGTCACACATAATTTACTTAACTGAAACGTTCTCAATAATTATATTCGTGTAGTAATTCAGGCGATCAAAATTTCCGCCTCCAGTTGAATGAACGCTGTTGGCTGGGGTGTAGAATACACACTGCATTTCTGCAGAGGGTAAAATCTCCACAATGGAGCCACCTATTGACGTGGGCGGCGACTCGTGATGTTTAAGGACGAAATCTTTGGTGGCTGAGCAGTCCATGAATGCAAGATTTTGGCCCTTACGTAGGCTAGAAGGCGTTAGCTAAGGATCTTACTGTCCTGGGTATGACGTTAAAACAGCATCTAATATCCCGGGTGGTGGTACCTTTTAATTTTCCGACAGGAGTTATTCCCTTGAATCTTTTTCAAGGGAGATCATTCCGAAGGCATATTTACGTGCTCGCTTTTTAATTACTTCCCTTTTTTCCATTGTTAACGTCGAATGAACCAAACATGGACAACATTTTTCGAAAAGCGGGTACACTACTAAATATATATATATATATATATATATATATATATATATATATATCAACGCTAAATTTTTGTTGAATGTTGAGTTACATTCAACAAAAATTTAGCTTGATTTTTTTTTTTTCATTTTCACAACAGAAGAACATACGTGTGAGCATCTGCCTTAGAAATTAGGACAAGTTTATTTTCCTCCTCGTTGGGGAAAAAAATTAAATAAAAAAAAGAAATAATTGAAGTCTTGGTAGCGATAATAGGCATTTAGAGCGTGTAAGGGAGATAAATGCATAAAAATGTCCTAAACTTGTTTTCAAGTTTGTTTCTTTAAAAAAAAAAAAAGCTATCTATATCTATCTATACTAGGTATACCCAAAATGAAGCTAAACTGCGTTTTTTGACAAAATGACTTTACAGAAAATAATTTACCAAAAATCAGGGAATAATCAGATTTTATGAAATTTTCAGTGTTTATTTATCAATGAATGATCTTTATAATGCATTATTTATTTATTTAAAACTTTCTCATTTTTTCAGGTCANGTTTAAGGACGAAATCTTGGTGGCTGAGCAGTCCATGATATGCAAGATTTTGGCCCTTACGTAGGCTAGAAGGCGTTAGCTAAGGATCTTACTGTCCTGGGTATGACGTTAAAACAGCATCTAATATCCCGGGTGTGGTACCTTTTAATTTTGCCGACAGGAGTTATATCCCTTGAATCTTTTCAAGGGAGATCATTCCGAAGGCATAATTACGTGCTCGCTTTTTAATTACTTCCCTTTTTTCCATTGTTAACGTCGAATGAACCAAACATGGACAACATTTTTCGGAAAGCGGGTACACTACTAAATATATATATATATATATATATATATATATATATATTCAAGCTAAATTTTTGTTGAATGTTGATTACATTCAACAAAAATTTAGCTTGATTTTTTTTTTTCATTTTCACTACAGAAAGACATACGTGTGAGCATCTGCCTTAGAAATTAGGACAAGTTTATTTTCCTCCTCGTTGGGAAAAAAAAATTAAATAAAAAAAAAGAAATAATTGAAGTCTTGGTAGCGATAATAGGCATTTAGAGCGTGTAAGGGAGATAAATGCATAAAAATGTCCTAAACTTGTTTTCAAGTTTGTTTCTTTAAAAAAAATAAAATAAGCTATCTATATCTATCTATACTAGGTATACCCAAAATGAAGCTAAACTGCGTTTTTGACAAAATGACTTTACAGAAAATAATTTACCAAAAATCAGGGAATAATCAGATTTTAATGAAATTTCAGTGTTTATTTATCAATGAATGATCTTTATAATGCATTATTTATTCTATTTCAAAACTTTCTCATTTTTTCAGGTCACTTAATTTTGCCCCACCCCCTTATGTTGGGGGCGTAACATTTTATTCGAGTTGGTCTTATAGTTTTCTAATTACAGTATAAATAAAGAGATAAAAGACTGAAGTTATGAATAGAATGAAAAAAAAAAAAAATTTACGGTGGCTTTTCTATGAGAAAATTAGTACCGAAAATCAAAAAAAAAAGTTAAAAAAAAATAAATAATTAATTTTTGGAAAATGTAAAAAAAAAAAAAAAATTTTTTTGAGATTTCTTTTTACTCCTTCGATAATTATTTAATTGGCTATTATCTCATAAAAGAAAAACTTATACATCGATATTTTTTTTCTGCTTAAAAAAAAAGGGGGGGGGCTAAATTTTCAATAGAGTTTTTCTTCAAAACTTATACTTGACTAATAAAGGTTTGCATTAAATAGATATTTATTTTTAGAATCTAAAAATATAACATTTTAAACTTAACATCAGAATATTTATATTTTAAATGAATTTTATATCTTGATTTTTCATAGCAAAAATACTTAATTAAAGTTTTGTAATAAAATAACTGATGCATTATAAAATTCATAATAATACTAGCAAATATATGCACCCTCCGGGTGCAAGTATTTAAGTTTTTAATGAAATAAAATATCATGTTAACTTAGAAAGGTAATGGAACTAAATAAGATGCCGATTAAAAAGATTTGAAACAGAGGGGAACAACTAAAACTTGCTTTTTCTTCCTCCCGTCTTTCATTGTTAAATTTTCATAATTTAACTAATTAGTTAAATTAGGAAGTAAAGAATAGAATTGCTGTTAATATTGTCAATGTATTTATTCGAGAGATTTTGTTCATATTCATTAAAATAAAACCAAATGATTAGAAATCAAATATACTGAGCACATATTTATTAAAATCAAATTTTTAATATCAATATGCAAATTAGCCTTTCCCTTCACACTGCAAACCACTATATTTTGTATATATAAATACGATTGCATGTTAATAATATGTAGATATGGTCAACGATATTAAAATGTAAAACTATTTTATTAATAACTGAGGTTTGAATAAAAATCAAATCATGCAGAATGTGATGAAATAACTATGTGAATTGTGACTCGATTAGTAATATAGTTTCGGTTACAGACAGAAAAACACACAATCTCCATTATAATAAGATTATTATCCAATTGCTACTCAAGATATCAAAAATATAGAGCAATAATAGAGTTGTTTTGTTTTGTTTTGTTTTACGGCATATCAACCTCAGTGGGTCAATTAATGCCGATAAAGTTTTGAAATAAATCAATTCTTAATGGATAATACAATTTTTTTATCAACTCATGTCTTTCTATTTAACCCATAGATGGGACCCTAACAGGTACTACCACTCCGGGTCTGAGTGGACCAGGGAGCAATGGTGATGAAGGGCTGCTCCACATTCCCCAAACCTCCAAACTGGAACCTCACCATCAGATAGAGTTTAACATCATTCCCAGGACATGTAGACCCTCAGCCACTGCCTTCTAGCACCCATATGATAAAAAGTGTGGGGTCTTGCTATAAGAGCAATAGGGTTGGGGCAATCATATAGGTCCTAGGCTTGACGTGACCAGCTGATTGATCTGACTTGTTGATCAGACATTGGCAAACAAGATCAAATTAGCCATAACACGTTGCTTCAACACAGTTAAAGTCTGGACAATTTTCACCACAATACCTGGATTTCGCTCTGCTCAAAAAGACGGACCTACCAATACTTGAACAAAGTTTTGTAATTTATAAATATCCAATGCTCGTGCGCTGCCAGTTATATTGGTAGGACGACGCAGAGGTTGAGCTCCGAATAAACCAACACATCCGAGGGGTATAAAAGCATCCCCCAAACCACATCCGGGCTTTCACAGGCACATGATTCTGCCATCGGTGACTACCGTTGTAGCATAAATAGTTGTAAAATAACTACAATGATCAGCAATTTTCCGTTTTACACAGGGCTAGACAAGCCACCACCCAATGTCCTTGAGGCAGTCTCCATTTTTTTTTACTGCCCGTCCTGTGTAGACAAGAACACCTGAAACACTCCCTGGTAATTTTTGCTGGGGATGTGACTGCTGACGTGGGGATTACATGAAGGTATATACAAAAAAAAATTTTCCCTCCCCTTTGCCTTCATATTGCCCCACCATTTTGTATGGTTTAACCCATTTCATATACATTGTGACTTTAAACGATCTACCTGTCGTTACTTTTGAAAAAGCACAGTTGAAAGGGCCCTTAAGTTTCTTTTTTTCACTTCTCTTTCGCTCTATTATATTGCTGATCAATAAAAGTATGTTTAAAAGTTTAAAATTATATATATATATATATATATATATTATTAGTGAGCACAGCATTATGCTAGGCTGGCTTTGAGGATTAGTAGCATACCTCACTATTCCTTGTCTGTCTTATTGATCTCTCTGCAATAAAACCGTCTATATTAAATCTACGAACATGTTGACTAGTTCTTTCACCCGACTACAACCTTGTCTGATTGTTTCCCTTTTAAGGACATAACAATTACAAGCAAAAATTACCAGGCGGTGTATAAATTTATTTTTGAAAGATATTGCTGAGCTGGGAGTTAAAAATTCAATGTCAGAGAGTTTTATCATAAGTAAGTAAAATTATCAAATTTATTAAAGGAGATAAAAAAAAAAATTTGAAATGGAATACGCCTACAAATATTTTAAGTACTTTTCTAATGTCATTCTAGCCTCATTACTTTAGGATTAAGAATTTGTTATTATTATTTACTGTTTTTATGGAATATTCCACACCACACACACTCTCTCTCTCTCTCACCCCTGTGGTCGACTATATATATATAATTATATATATATATGAGTTGAGCATGGTATTATGCTAGGCCGGTTTGAGGATTACTAGCGTACCTCACTATTCCTTGTCTGTCATTATTGTATCTCCCTCTGCAATAAAACCCTCTATCTTAAATCTATGAACGTGTTGACTGGTCCTTTTACTAGACTACAACCATGTCTCATTGTATCCCTTTTAAGGACACAACAGTTTTTTTATGCCGAAGACGGAAGACGTTTTGTTTATTCATTCTGATAGGTATTAATTTTTTTTTTTTAAATTCAATTTTTCTTTATACATTTCTTTAAAAATTTTTTTTTTCTATTTAACTCATACAGGAGTTGGTTGGTTGGTTGTTTTGTGGCATATCAACCCTTTTTAGGTCGTTTAATGCCAAATCAAGCCATTTTGGTTTGGTTGTTTTGTTTTACGGCATATCAACCCTTTTTGGGTCATTTAATGCTGAATCAAGTCATCTTGGTTTGGTTGGTTTTATGGCATATCAACCCTTTTCGGTCATTTAAATCCAAATCAAGTCATTTTGGTTTGGTTTGTTTTGTTTTACGGCATATCAGCCCTTTTGGGTCATTTAATGCCAAATCAAGTCATTTTGGTTTGGTTGTATTGTTTTACGGCATATCAACCCTTTTTGGGTCATTTAATGCCAAATCAAGTCATTTGATGTATGGTTACTTACAGTTGCTTAGATGGTCACCCATTTAAGTATTGGACAGGCTCATTGTTGGAGTTTTTTGTATATAAGGTGTGCTCCAATTCCAACCCTGAATTTCTAGACTAGCCAAGGTCATGTGGTTTACTCTTCCAGCCAATCAACAACCATAATGCGTGGCTGATTCACTACTTAAACCCTGATACTTGCCACAGTTCACTTGCAATCATTGAGGAGGAACTTACGACCATTGACGAAGGAACTGAGGACTCTTTACCAGAAGAACCAAAGGATTCTTTATCAGAGGATTACTAAGGATCCAATTCCACTGGACAAGCGCTCTTGCTTGAAGGCCTAAAGGATGGCCATAAGATTGTAACACTCATTGCTGCTTAACTTCGGTGATCTGGGTGGAACCGGTGTTTTCAACATGATTTGAACATAAGCCCCATACATGGGACCCTAACAGGTACTATTACTCCAGTTTAGAGTGGACCTAGGAGTAATAGCAATAAAGGGGTACTCCACACTCACCAAAGCTCTAGAATTGGAACCTCACCACTATATGCAATGAAAGAGTTGGGTAATTTCTTTTTTATCAAATCAACATTTGGCTATCAAAAAAAAAAAAAAAAAAAAAAAAAAAAAAAAAATTTCACCATCTTATGAAAAAAAAAAGTTTTTCAGCAAGGAAAAACCAAAAAACAAATTTCATGCAAGATTTCCAATTCCGACAAGAACCCCTGAAGAAGGCTAGAAGGCACATCGGACAAAATGTGTATATAAAATCTATATATTAGTGATCCTTAGTCTTCTGACTGTTATCATTTTGCAACACCCTCTGATTAAAAATGAGACCATCCAAATTATCCAAGATGAAATGCTAAAATTTAAATACTGATTATCTAGTGTTGCTTATCCACCGAATTATTTCCTATGAGTGTCGTCACCTCAGCTAAATAATGGACCCCTATGTAATCTTCAGACCAAAATCTGGTCGGTCAGTAACATGCTACCTTAAATCATATATATATATATATATATATATATATATATATATATTTGGGAGAATATGTACTTAATTGAAGTCATACCTAATTTGAAAATTGATTAGTTGATAATTAATGAATTAGGCAAATATAACTATTCAAATGTAAAGCGTAAACAAATTGAGAAAAAGTCATTCTCTGTATGTACATTTTGACCTATTATGCCTCATCAGCAGAGTTATAGACTCGAAGCCCTTTGTGTGTGATTCGAACCCTAACTGCCTAGCTGACAGGTGGGGATTCTAACCGTTACACTAGCTGGTCCATCCAGATTTCTTGCTTTGTTTATAAACTGATATATCCTACATTTTTGAAGACTTGCTGCACGACAGTATGAAAGTACGCAAACAGTTTGTTTGATATGGCTATGCCGACAATTTTTGGGAGAATATGTGCTTAATTGAAGTCATACCTAATTTGAAAATTTGAAATCAGCAGAGTTATAAGGCCGAAATGTACATACAGAGAATGACTTTTTCTCGATTTGTTTATGCTTTACATTTGAACAGATATATTCACCTAATTCATTAATTATCAGCTAATTAATTTTCAAATTAGGTATGACTTCAATTAAGCACATATTCTCCCAAAAATTGTTGGCATAGCCATATCAAACAAACTGTTTGCGTACTTTCATATATCTGTTGTGTGTGTGTGTGTGTGTGTGTGTGAAGGCACCTGGCTAATGAATTTTCAATTAGTTTTGGGATTAGTTTGTTTTAATTCATATTTCCTATGAGTGCACCTCAACTAAATAATGGACCGTTCCATTTATATTATAAAGAAAGAAAGAAAGAACATGCTACACAGAAAAAATATAATAAGAAAAAAAAAGAAAGAAAGTAGGGGAAAGGGAAAGATAGAGAGGGGGTGAGGGCACAGAAGTGATCATGCTAAACTGTTTCAATGAAAAGAAGGAGAGAGAGAGAGAGAGAGAGAGAGAGAGAGAGAGAGAGAGAGGAGAGAGAGAGAGAGAGAGAGAGAGAGTTAAATCAAGATTATTATACTTTTTACATATTGATCTATTTTGCAATAGCTCTTAAGTAAACATATCAAACGTTCTAATAATTAAATTATCATACTGTTGTATATTCACAGGTCCTGCTAGTAGTATATTATTTTACTACGTTTAACTTGGCACATGTCAAGGTCTCTTTTAAATCATGAAAATAATAATATAACAATAAAGTTGAGGACAACAGCCAGAAAAATCCAAATTATGTATGTATGTATGTCTGTTGAAGGCACCTGGCTAATAAATTTTCAATTAGTTTTGGGATTTGTTTGTTTAAAATTGGGTGGTCAGTGGGTTTGTTTATTTGTATAGGTGTTGATGACTACCACATTTTATTACCAGGAGTCACTGACACCTATAAAAATAAAAACACTGATCATTCAATTTCAAACAATTAACTAAACCTAATTGAAAACCCATTAGCCAAGTGTCCTTACCATGTCAAACATTTAGAAAACTTATTTAAACTTTCTAAAAACATTTTCATTCATGAGAAATTTAGTTGAGAACAATTGAAAAATAAATAAAATAAATATTCCTGTTTGTTTTATCACATATTTACATATAATATATATATATATATATATATATATATAATATATATATATCTCATAGTGACAATAAAAATCCACCAAGCAAATAAGTATACAACATTATTTACTTTGGGATTTTTTCACTAAAATCAATTAAAAACTGCTCAATATAAAGAGCTAAATAAATGATTAAAATCGAATATGGATCGCTTAAAATATACTGACTAAAGTTTCTCCCAATAGTGCAAATCTTCAGGATATATATATATTTTTTTTTGGGGGGGAGGATATGTGCTTAATTGAAGTCATACCTAATTTTGAAAATTAGTTAATAATTGATGAATTTAGGTGGGCATATATGTTCAAATGTAAGGCTAAATGAATCGAGAAAATGTCAATCCCTGAATGTACATTTTGACCTATTAGGTTTCATCAGCAAGGTTATAGACATGGGAGACTGCTCCGTGTGTGACTCGAAACCTTGACTGTCAAGCAAGTCTCTAACCGTTACACTAGCTTGTCATTCCTACATTCTTTGTTTATATATGTAGAAAGTTTGTAGAAAAAACAAGATGTTAAAAGTTTTGCTGACAGAAATCTGTTTCGACCATATGAAGAGGTCTTTATCAAAGCAACATTGTAAATGAAAAACGAAATAAATATGATATTACTTATTATCATATTCATTTCGTTTTTCTATTTACAATGTTGTTTGATAAAGACCTCTTCATATGGTCGAAACAGATTTCTGTCAGCAAAACTTTTAACATCTTGTTTTTTCTACAAACTTTCTATACATATTGTCGGATTTGTAATGTATCTATGAGAAACACCACAGGATTCATAACCATTTTACCTTTCATATATATATATATATATATATATGATCAAAGATTGACCAAAGCCTGAAGAAGATATCAGAAGATCTGGAACACGTGTCGCAAATGTAAGATAAAAATAAAAATTTTTCTAAAAACAATCCATTTTGCGGACCTTTTTTTATAAAATATTTAATTTTTCTCCCATTGGAACCAGAACAACACTTACATACATACATACATACATACATACAGTGTGTGTGTGTGTGTGTGTGTGTGAAGGTTATAGAAATAAATGTACTGGGTTTTTTGAAGCATGAGTGGGTGGTGCAATTAATAATTTGAATGGATTAATACTAAATAAATACCGACTGATTTACCAATTTTGTCTGGATCTATTGTGTGTTCATTTAAGATTTATATAGCATTTAGTAGTACCTGTTAGGGTTGTGAATAGAAAAATATAGATTAGTACCTGTTAGGGATGTGAATAAAAATTTGTTTCCAAAAAAAATTGAGTTTGAAAAATTTTCTTCCAAACTATTAGTACAAATCTTTCAAAATTTTGCCGCATTAAATGACCCAACATGTTTCCCAAAAATTATTTCTCCTAGACTGGTTGCTTAACCAAGATTAAACAGCCCAGTCTGCCCTACTATTTACCTATAGTTGGATGCATACATTTCCCAAGGGTATTAGCACTGGGAAATGCAACCAACCTCATCCAGGATTTGAACTCGTCTCATGTCCATTTCCTACAATAATAATTGTTTCCTGAAAATTAATTCACTACTAGCAGGACCTGTGGATATACCACTGTATGATAATTTAATTACTACAACATTGGATATGTTTACTTTAGAGCTATTGCAAAATAGTTCAATATGTAAAAAGTATAATCTTGATTTAACCCTCTCATTTTTTTTTCTTTTCTTTTCATCTCATGTTCGATTGAAACATTAGTTTTATCTCTTCTGCACACTCACCCCCTTTCTCTAGATTTCCCCTGGATTTCCGTCTGGATCTATTGTGTGTTCATTTAAGATTTATATAGCATTTAGTCAGTTGCTGACAGAAAGTATGGTAACTAATATGGGAAAATCATTCTTTTTTTTTTAAATTAATAGATTTTGATTAGAATATAATTTGGAAAACTATTTACTAAAAGCAAAACTAATTAGTGGTCTTATGATTTAAATCTATGACTCTAAGACGGTCAGCTACTGCCTCCTAGCACATATATGATAAAAACAGTTGGGGCTTGCCATTAGGGCAATAGAGTTGGTTTGGTTTGGTTTACGGCATATCAACCTCAGTGGGTCATTTAATGCAGATAAAGTTTTGAAATAAATCAATTCTTAATGGATAATACAATTTTGTTTATCAACTCATGTTTTTCTATTTAACCCATAGATGGGACCCTAACAGGTACTACCACTCTGGGTCAGTGGACCAGGGAGCAATGGTGATGAAGGGGTGCTCCACATTCCCCAAACCTCCAAAACTGGAACCTCACCATCAGATAGAGTTTAACGTCATTTCCAGGACATGTAGACCCGCAGCCATCGCCTTCTAGCACCCATATGATAAAAAGGGGTTGGGGCTTGCCATAAGGGCAATAGGGTTGGGAAAATCATATAGGTGCTAGGGCTTGACGTGACCAGCCGATTGATCGGAGGGGGCCTCTCCGACCGCCCGTCTAGCCCAAGATGATAACTGCTGTACAATTAAGGAACAAGAGTATTAATATATAGTTACAGTGGAAAGAGAAACCTAATTGGGGATTAGTATATCTGGGAGGAATGTCTAATGCACTGGATTTAAAGATATTTTTTTAACATGGTGTTCTGTTTTTACATACAGATAAAATATGGAACACTGAAGGAAAATGCAAGACCAGGTTGTTGGAAATTAAGTGTTTTATTTAACACTGGGTAGAGAATGCTCCAACCCTAAAAGTGACTTAACTAGCTCACATGTGCAGTGTATGCGTCCGTCTGGTATGAACCCCCAATCCAAAAGTGTCATGGCAGAAACCCCACTTCCTGGTTCCCATCACTCCCCTTGATCAGTAGGGGAGTAACTCTAGATTTTGTTAGATCTGAACCTAACACATAGCTACAGATAGTTTATCATAAAGTCATGCTGGCAGCACAGATATCCATGACAATCTCTCGCTAACCATCCCTATCTATCATTACCCTCAGGAGATCCTCTGCACAGCATCCAAAATCTGTGCAAAACTGATCGATGAAGGTTCTTGCTGGGCGGCCCACATTGTGCAAGTTTCAACAGAAGATCACTTATGAGTTTCTCCTTACTTCTCCAGAATGCCTTATTTGTCTTGCCCTGTCGGCTGGGGCGTTAGAATGCACCTCTGCAGAGGGGTAAGATTCCCCCAGATGGGACCACCTGTTGGCTGTGGGTGGTGACCTGTGATGCTTAAGGACAGTCTCGTCCATGACCTGCAACACTCCACTTAGAACTTTACTTAGGCTAGACAAGCGGTCGGAGAGGCCCCCCTCCTATCAATCGGCTGGTCATGTCAAGCCCTAGCACCTATATGATTGCCCCAACCCTTTTGCTCTTATAGCAAGCCCCCAACCCTTTTTATCATATGGGTGCTAGAAGACAGTGGCTGAGGGTCTACATTTCCTGGGAATGACGTTAAACTCTATCTGATGGTGAGGTTCCAGTTTTGGAGGTTTGGGGAATGTGGAGCACCCTTTCATCACCATTGCTCCCTGGTCCACTCTGGCCCGGAGTGGTAGTACCTGATAAATTATTTATTTATTTATTGATCTACTAGGAAAAAAGAAAATGGTTTAGGATTAGTTTAAAACTCTTAAAGTCCTATACCACCTCATTCCAGCCGGAAGGAAGTCTCATTCGTTTTCATAATCTACTCCAAATGATAACCTTTGTTTAAATGTAATATTAAACATATTTAGAAGTCTTTGATTTAAGGGAAATAACAGGTAACTTTAGATGCAACGGTCATTTTTAACCATTTTTTTTTAATATATCCTTATAGGAATGCTCTGGACTTAGAAAATTCTCAACAGGATGTTAAGAGTTAATGGGAAAATAAATAAATTATCAGTCAAGAGGGGTTCCCCTTTGATCATGTTAGACTTATAGGAAATAACCATTTATTTGATATAAGGAAATTGAGTTATTTAGTGGTACGAATTAAACTAGTAAATCAAGGTACCATTGTATTTTTATTACAGAGTAGTCTAAAGGTCTTTTCACCCACCCACCCCACCATTTTTTATTTATTTATTTATTTTTATTTTTTATTTTATAAGCTAAAATATTTACATAGTACAACCTGAAATTCTTGGAAATTTTATTTTTTTTAAAGATTTTTTTTTTCTGATAGGTAGAATAGTTACGTAAATAAAGTTAAAACAATATCTAGGGTGTGACTACACTTTCGGACCACTTTATAGGTAGATATCTAACACCTCCACCACAACCAGGATGTGACTCAATGTCGGTCTTTTTTTTTTTTTTTTATTTTTTTATTATTTGTTTGAATTCATTTTCCTTCTAGAAGACCTGTTGCCATACCAACGGCCCAATCTGCTCTACTATTTACTCATAGCTCATCAAGCCCTAGCACCTATACGATTACCAACTATTGGGCAAGCCCCAACTCCTTTTTATCATATGGGTGCTATAAGGCGATTGCTGCGGGTCTACATGTCCTGGGAATGACGTTAAACTCTATCTGATGATGAGGTTCCAGTTTTGGAGGTTTGGGGAATGTGGAGCACCCCTTCATCACCATTGCTCCCTGGTCCACTGACCAGAGTGGTAGTACCTGTTAGGGTCCCATCTATGGGTTAAATAGAAAAACATGAGCTGATAAACAAAATTGTATTATCCATTAAGAATTGATTTATTTCAAAACTTTATCTGCATTAAATGACCCACTGAGGTTGAAATGCCGTAAACCAAACCAAACCCACTCTATTGCCCTAATGGCAAGCCCCAACTGTTTTTATCATATATGTGCTAGGAGGCAGTAGCTGACTGTCTTAGAGTCATAGATTTAAATCATAAGACCACTAATTAGTTTTGCTTTTAGTAAATAGTTTTCCAAATTATATTCTAATCAAAATCCATTAATTTAAAAAAAAAAAAAAAAAGAATGATTTTCCCATATTAGTTACCATACTTTCTGTCAGCAACTGACTAAATGCTATATAAATCTTAAATGAACACACAATAGATCCAGACGGAAATCCAGGGGAAATCTAGAGAAAGGGGGTGAGTGTGCAGAAGAGATAAAACTAATGTTTCAATCGAACATGAGATGAAAAGAAAAGAAAAAATGAGAGGGTTAAATCAAGATTATACTTTTTACATAAAATATTTAGCAATAGCTCTTAAGTAAACATATCCAACGTTGTTGTAATTAAATTATCATACAGTGGTATATCCACAGGTCCTGCTAGTAGTGAATTAATTTTCAGGAGACATGATTATTGTTGTAGGAAAATGGACATGTGAGACGGGTTCAAATCCTGGATGAGGCTGGTTGCATTTCCCAGTGCTAATACCTTGGGAAATGTATGCATCCAACTATAGGTAAATAGTAGGGCAGACTGGGCTGTTTAATCTTGGTTAAGCAACCAGTCTAGGAGAAAGAATTTTTGGGAAACATGTTGGGTCATTTAATGCCGGAAAAGTTTTGAAAGATTTGTACTGATAGTTTGGAAGAAAATTTTTCAAACTTTTTTTTTTTTTTTTTTTTTTTTTTTTTTTTAAAAACAAATTTTCTATTCACATCCCTAACAGGTACTACCACTCCAAGCCGGAGTGGACCTGTAGAGCAATGGTGATGAAGGGGGTGCTCCTCATTCCCTAGACCTCCAGAACTGGAACCTCACCATCAGATAGTTTAACCAGTCCAGAAGAAGGAAAACCGAATTGAAACCTGTTCAACTCTGCTTAAGAAATTGATCTGATGTAACATCCTACTCTACCCCAGAGTCTTTCAACCTTTTTCATCTCACGGCACAGTGAACTGAGCAATAAATTGATTGAGGTACACCATCAGTATATAAACAATTATTTTATCATTCAAATTCTAAAAGAAAAGGAATAGCGAAAATGTGCTACAAATGTAGCATAATTAAAACAAAAAATATTAAAGTAATAGAATAAAAATATAAGAGGATGATCAACCATCCTCAACACTTACGGAAGCTTCATGGTACACTAATGTGTCATGGCACACCGGTTGAAAACTCTGCTCTACCCTATATATATTTACCAACCCCTCCGCACGAGCACGATGTGACACAAGGTCAGTCTCTTAAGAGGAGTTTAACAGGTTTGAATTCAGTTTTCCTTCTCCTAGACTGATTACCTAGCCATGGTTAAAGAGCTCAGTCTGCCTGCTATTTGCCCATAACTTGAGGGAGTATTGGATTCATACCTTTCCCATGGGTATTAGCACAATGGGAAATTCAAACAGCTTCGTCCAGGAATTGAACTCGGGTTGACGAGTCCATTTCCCACGACTAACCATTAGACCACGCGCCTCCGTGCTGATTGATCAGAAGGGGCCTCTCTGACCGCCTGTTTAGCCTAAGTAAGGTATAAAGTGGAGTGTTTCTGCCACCAGAATCCTGTCCTCAGGCATCACAGGTTGCCAGTCACGTCCAACAGTTGGTTCTATTAAGGGGGGGGGTCTTACCCTGCTACAGAGGTGCAGTTGGCATATTCTACTGCCCCAGGTGACAGGGCGGTTGGGAAAATGGAAACCTGTTAAATCTTGTTTAAAAAAAAAATTGATCTTGTGTCACATCCTACTCGACCCTATAGAAGAGGATTAAGTGCCTTACCCACAATCCTGTTGTAAATGAGAGGATTTGTACTGTTATCAGAAATGACTGGCCAAGATATGAAAAGATCATATACAGGTTATCAATTACATTTCAAACTTCAAAGTACTTTTATACACACAATAAATTTTTAAAAAAAAGTTGTAGCAATATTTTTTTTCACTATCAGAAAAAAAAAAAAAAAGAAAAAAAGTTGATTTTAGTTTTATTTAAAAAAAGCATAAAAATTCATCCTATCATACCAGGAAAAAAACAAAAAAAAAACAACAAAAAAACTTAAAAATAAAAACAAATGAATAAAATAAAATAAAGTAAAGTATAAAAGTATTCAAAAAGTACCAAAAATGTATCCTGTCATACCAGGAAAAACAAATAGATACATTTTTTTAAATAAAAAAAAATATAAAGAAAATAAAGAAAATTAACTTTTATTTTAAGTATCGAATTTATCCTATCATACCAGGAAAAAAAAAAAAAAAAAAAAAAAAAAAAAAAAAGTATAAAAGTTGATTTTAGTCTTATCTAAAAAGTAGCAAAAATTTATCCTATTATACCAGGAAAAAATAGACAATTTTTTTTTTTTAAATAAAAGAATTATGGAATAAAAAGATAAAATAAAGGTATAAAAGTAAATTTTAGTCTTATTTAAAAAAAAAAACCCCAAAAATTTAGGCCATCATACCTGGAAAAATAGATAAATTTTTTAAATAAAAAATAAAAGTCTGGTTTTGGTTTGTTTTACGGCATATTAGTGGGTCATTTAATGCCGATAAAGTTTTGAAATAAATTCATTCTTAATGGATACTTTTTTTTTTTATTTTTTTTTTAGAAATACATTTTTCTATTTAACCCATAGATGGGACCCTGACAGGTACTACCACTCCGAGTCAGAGTGGACCAGGGAGCAATAGTGATGAAAGGGTGCTCCACATTCCCCAAACCTGGAACCTCGCCATCATATAGAGTTTAACGTCATTCCCAGGACATGTAGACCCCCAGTTACCGTCTTCTAGCACCCATATGATAAAAAGGGGTTGGGGCTTGCCATAAGGGCAATAGGGTTGGGCCAATCATATAGGTACTAGGGCTTGACGTGACCAGCCTATTGATTGGGGGGAGCCTCTCCGACCGCCCGTCTAGCCTAAGTAAGGGCCAAAGTAGAGCATTGCAAATCATGGACTGCTCAACCACATGGGTTCTATCCTTAAGCATCACGGGTCGCCACCCACTGCCAGCAGGTGGCCCCATTGGGGGAGTCTTATCCCTCTGCAGAGGTGCATTCTAATGCCACAGCCAACAGGGCGGAAAAAATAATTAAAGTATAAAGTTTGTGATTTGTTATACATGTTTATGAACTTTTTCTTTCCCTTGAAAAAGGGGCCAGTAAAGATACATTAGCCACTTTAATAATCTTAAATCGGACACCAGGAATATCACCCACATGACATTTATGACCAAATCCAGATATGTCATTTCCTTCAATGAAAAATTCAAACCATTTAGTACAAAAGCTGTGATTTTCTTGCGGTTTTTAATCAGCTGATAGCATAGTTGATTTTAGTCTTATTCAAAAAGTAGCAATTTTATCCAGTCATACTTGACAAAAAAAAAAAAAAAAAAAAAAAAAAAAAAAAAAAAAAAAAAAAAAATAATATATAATAATATATAATATATATATATATATATATATATATATATATATATATATATATATATATATATATATATATATATATATATATATATATATATATATATATATATATATATATCCTGTCATACTGGGAGGGAAGATAAAATAAATATAGAATTAAAAAAACAAAAAAAAAAAAAAACAAACTTTAAAATAAAAAATAAAAAGATAAGTAAAATATTAAAGTTGTCTTTAGTCTTATTTAAAAAGTAGCAAAAATTTATCCAATCAAAAATAAAAGAAAAGAAAAAACGAAAAGAAAAATAACCCCCTTTAAAAAGAATTGTGAGGAGGGTACAAAGAAAATATTTCAAAAATAAAAATTTATCCGTTATACAGGGGGAAAAGTAAAACAAAAAAATAAAATAAAAATAACCCCCTTTAATGTAATAATGGATCTGCGGAAATAACTTTAATCTCCCTTTACCCAGGGTACAAAGAGGAAATATTTAATAAACCCTTAATCTTTGATCAAGTTGATACTTGACCTTCTCACTTGTTTCTATCGAGACTGATTAGAAGAAAAAAAACTTTACGACAAAAAAGATTAGTTTCATTTGGTATTAAATGGAGATAACGATTCAAGATTGAATTCTTTAAGGGGAGGGGGTCAAGAAAAAGTAGGGGAAGTTCTAGTTATAAAAAGGTGGGGGAGGGAGAAGAAAAAAGAAATCTTGATATAGATTTCAAAGTACAACATTTTTTTTTTTAAACGCCGGCAAACCAGATATTTTTGGGTATGAAAAGACTGATACGAAAAAAAAAAAAAAAAAAAAAAAAAAAATAAAAAATAAAAGATAAAATAAATGAATTAAAATAAAATAAAACACACCGATCTTCCAATTTGAAACAAACTAAACCTTACTGAAAACTCATTAGCCAGGTGCCCTACCACAGACATACTAAATATAGTATACCCAATTTGTCGAAAAAAAAAAAAAAAAAAAAAAAAAAAAAAAAAAAAAATTACCCCCTCCATTTGGAAAAAAAAGACAAATATCCGGGAATTATCCGATTATGGAATTTTCAATGTTGATTTATCTGTTAATGAATTTTATAATGCAACAGTTACTTTATTTAATTTTTTTAGGTCACTTAACTTTGACCCCCTCCCTTATTTTTGGTGCGCAAAATATCGGTGGGGTTATATACTTTCAAAACTAATTACAGTAAGATACGAAAAATAATAAACACACTGACCACCCTATTTGAAACAAACAACCCCTAAACCTAATTGAAAAATCCTTAGCCAGGTGCCCTCACCATACTACCACCAGAACCTTTCCTATCATGAGCCCTCAAGTGACTCATCAATTCCGCTGTAGATCCACTAAGTTTGATGCATGTATACATACAGTCTGTCCCAGACCAGGGTTCAATGGCTTCGGCCCTGGACCGGTTAAGTGATTAATAGCGTTGATCTCAGCCTGCCGAGGCAATACCAGAGGCTCCTTGATTTAAAGGGGCAGGGCTTATTGCCCAGTGCCTGAGGTGCCTCCCTTGTGGGGGAATGCCGACGGGATCAAAGCATTTTTGCGCCCACCATACCCATAAGCCTCGGTTCGTCCCACATTAAAAAATGACTTGCGTCACACCCGCATACATAGGATGCGAGGTAAATATTACAATATTCCTCAGGTACATATAAAAACATTAATTTAACCAGAAAATGGTTTTCACTGAACAAATGGACTTTTCACTTGATACGAATTTCAAAATACATTTGAAAAAAAAAAAAAATAAAAAAAAAAAAAAAATAAAATAGAAAAAAAAGAACAAGAAAATTCAGCATTTTTAAAATTTTTTTTTAAAGAAAAGCTTTAAAACAAAAAATTCGCGCCTTGAAGAGGAGATGTTGATTGAAGTCTATAAATATACCCATGGATTTTATTTAAAATAAAATGTGTTGAATGTTGCTAAACAAAAACAAACCCAAGGGTCAAACTAAAACTAAAAAAAAAAAAAAATTTTCAAAAACAAATGTTAGACATTTTTTTAGTAACAGGGTAGTAGATTAATGGAATAAAACTACCATCATCAATAGTGAATGCCCCATCTTTGAACACTTAAGGCAAAGTTGGATGAACTGTGGAAAAAGAAAAATATTCAGTAGAAATAAGATGAATGTTTTAAATATAAGGAACAGCTGACAGGTGTCAGACTTAAATATATCTAGCTGAAAAGATTAGTAAGAGAAAAAAAAAGGGGGGGGGGTTCCTGACCTTCAACCAGGCCGAATTAACACAAGTTTTTAAAATGTAGGATATTTGTGTAATTGAGCATCCAACAATAATCAAACTCACTATTCAATAGTAATGGATCTGCGAGACTATATTTCTAACCATTACACAATAGGACGCCTAGCAATAAAGCTTGAATATATTTTGTACAGGGTAGTCTGAAATACTTGTCACCCATATATTGTTTTAACTTTCATTAGGTTTTGTTTTAGTAACAATAAAAATTATAATACATAATGATAATTTTCTATTTCCTTTCCAGTGGCTTAAGGTATCATGTTTTTGGTAAGGAGTGACAAGACTTTCGGACCACATTAGTTCAGGTTCTGGGCTAATGTGGTCCGAAATTAGTTTTAACTATAACCCAACAGATATTGTACGGCCCGAAAATAAGGGGGATCCAAGTTAAGTGACCCGGAGAAAAAAATCTGATGCATTATAAAATTCATTGATAAATCAAACCTGAAAATTTAATTAAAATCGGATAATTCCCCGATTTTTGGTATTTAAAATTTTTTTTTAAATCGGGGTGGGGATTTGATTTTTGTAAAATACGTCTATGACGTCATAATTGCTGGTACCGATCTCAGGAATATTTTAGGGATAACAAATTAACTTAAAAATAATTCTAGATTAAAAAGAAACAAAAAAAAACATGAGTTAATATCTGGTGATTGAATTGTTAATTTCAATTTATCGATTAAGAGAAAAAAATGTTAAATCTAAAGAGAAATAAACAAGCGTGTTCGACTGAGGTAGGCTTTTTAAAAATGTTTATTCAGGGGGTGACAAAATCAGCTGTGGGGTTCTTGTCACAACTAATCACGCACCCACGAGTATGGAGGAAATTTGGAAAAGCCTACTAGACATGACCCTCGGGTGTCTTCGATCTCTGTACAGTGGTGGTGGTGGCGGCGTCAGTATCCGACCTGAGGATACTTCCCCTGGGAAGTAAACCCTGACCAAATATTCCCCTCGTTAGAGCTAAGCATTGGGCTAAATGAGGAAATTAAGGGCGCACCTTCTAGTGTTGCTACCACAAGTATTACTTGTCAAGTAATGACACTAAGCTTTAAAACGAGGCCTTGTGCCCAACCCCTACAAGTGGGGTATGAGGCAAATACCCTAAGCTGGATACACCACCAGACCAGCCTAATATTGGTCCTGGAATCTGGCAAAACCAAACAAGAAACGCTAGAAAGAAACTATAACATAGCTAAGTGGTCCATTGAGGAGAAGAAAATTCTCCAGTTTCGCTTACTCAAGAATTAAGGGCAGAAGGAAGAAAAGTATTTGGGCAGCAAATAACACCCATCCTAAAATGAACCCTGATATGCATACCATAAAGAAACCAAGTGTTATCCCCAGAACGGGGCCTCAATCTCTGGGAAAAAAAAAAGGTAAAAGTAAAAAAGTAACAGTCTTGCATTGTGAAATGCTTGCAGTCTTTAACTTAAACATTGAAGATACAAGGAAATAAGTATTATATGAAAACACCAAAGAAAAATACCAGTACATATTTCTACAAAGAAAATATTGAGGTGTATCAAATTTAAATAACTTTAATATCTTAAAATTAAGAGTTAAAAATAATCTAGAAATTTCCCACTAAACTTTTAAAACTGTCAACAAGTTAAATACCTCCATCTTTGATTGGAAAAGAAAGACATTCAAGTACAGGGTGGTTCGGAAGTCTTGTCACCCCCTATATATTTTTTTTTTTTTCTTAAAGGTAAAATAATTACATTAACAGATGCTGATGGGACGCAGGGCGTCCCTGTCGGAAAAAAAAAACCTATCCATGCGTTCCAGTGTTTTTCTTCCCTAACCACTTCAAGCTAACTTTGAATATATTTCAATAGTTTCTTAGAAACGAATTACAAAGCAAATGTATATCCCAGGACGCACTAAATCAAAAAGCTGTTAGTATCACTGTGTGTGTAATATATATATATATATATATAAATGAAAGTTAAAATACGTAGTGGGGGGGGGGCAAGACTTTCGTAGGTTTTTTTTCATACTACACTGTACTAAGAATCTATAGACTATATCTTGTTTAGGTATCACAAATATATTTAAATATTGGTAATTATGAAATTTTGTTTAGTAAATATGGCATCCAGAAAAAAAAACCCACATTTTGTAATAAAACTTAATTTCCCCCATTAAACAAATAAATTAGGGTTAGTTTAATGGGAAAATTAAGTTTTATTACAAAATGTGGGTTCTATTTTTTCTGGGACACCCTAATTTACTAAACAAAAGTTCATAATTAACAATATTTATATAAACCAAAAACGGACAGCACTAAAAATACATTTAGGGGATTTTAAAATCTAACCACCTGAGCGTACAGCTAAATAGTTATACTGATGGTCTGCACAACACTAGTACTTAAGCTATGATGAGAATACAATTGCATGGATAAAATAAGTTCAGATATGAAAAATTAAAAAATTTAGAAGCTGAAAACATTTAAAAAGCAAAAATACAAGATTAGACTTTTCAAATATATGGACAAAATTTTAAGTTAACATTTAAATAATTGTATAAAATTTGAGCTATGAAAAAACATTTAAGTAAAGGTTGGTCCGAAAGTCTTGTCACCTACATATTTTTATGGGTAAAATGATTTACATATTAAAAAGTTAAAACTATGTAAGGTTAACAAGACTTTCGGACCACATTCTATTTTCACATACAAAGTATCTCTGGTTTAGGTATCAAAAATATATTTCGAGATATAGACAAAAAACGTGGACATCACTAAAAATACATTTTAGGGAGATTTTAAAATCCAAGTCACCTGCACATAGTTAAATCGTTATACTGATGGTCTACCCTAAACTCAAGCTATGAGAATACAACTGCATAGATTCACAATTTAAAAAGGCAATATTTAGAAACTGAAAATATTTTAAAAGGCAAAGTACAAGAAAATTAAACTTTTCAAAAATATAAAAAAATCTTTAGTTAGTATTTCAAAATATTTGAGCTAAACTTGCAAATCGTCAATTTAATAAACGGAAAATTTCAAAAATCTGATTCAAAATACTTTTTGGTAATTCAGGTTAGTAATTGTTTTATTTTATTTATTTAACGAATCTTGAAATATTTTCTAAACGGCACATAAATATTTTAGTTTAGAAAATATTTAAAGATTCGTTAAATAAATGAAATAAAACTGACTTAAAAAAAAAAAAAAAAAAAAATCTGATTTTAAAATTAATTTTAATTTCAAGACTTTGATGTGTTGCAAATCGTCAAAATTTTCTGTTAATTTTGACGATTTGCAAGTTCAGCCGAAAACATTTAAAAAAAAGCAAAGTACAAAAAAATTAAACTTTTCAAAAAATATATATCATGGTTTCAACTGGACAAAATTTTAAGTTAACATTTAAAATATTTGTACAAAATTTGAGTTATGAAAAACTGAGTCAAAAAGTTATAATTTATTTCTTTTATTTTCTTATATGATACAAAGAATTGTTGGGGAAGAGGGGAGCTTTTTAGGGGGTGGGGGGTCTCCCTTAGAGTTTCTGTAAGTTTTAGAACTTGTTAATAATTGATTTAACTTCGATAGAAGGGCCGGGGATGGGGGCCTGGAAAAAAAATTAACCCGTCATAAGATTTTTTTTTCTAGGTCATGAAGATGTCTGAAGAGAAGCGAGTTAAATATTAACTTTGTCTTTTTTTTTTGGCTTTTTACGTATATTTTAATTTTTTTTTTATATAGCAAGATGATTACTACCAAGTAATAATGGAATGTGTATAAAGCTATAGAAATGAAATGACGGACTTAGAACTTAAGATTTGGGGGTGGGGGTTTAGGGAAATAGATATATATATTTTTTACTTAGTGTTTGTGCTTGGAGTTGGAGGGGGTGTAAGAAGCATGTTACCTAAGTTATCAACACTGTCCGAATAGGATTTCTGTAGAATGGTCTGCGGTGCAGCTACATTCTTTTTGGGTTGTTTGATTAACATACTCTGGTAATGTTGGCTAGCACTCAAAGCCATTGCTGGGTGATAGCGTGAATATGTAATCAATGTGGTCTTGCTTTGAACAGGGGTATTTTGAGGCTGTAGAAATTCATTACCAAGTTCACCGTTGGGGTTACCAGCATCCAGGTTTTCGTTTGCGGAAGGGTCAATCTGGTAATTTTCAACGTACGGAGAGGATTCCAAGCTATAAGGATGTGCGGTCGATGGTGTGTAGACGACCTCCGGGGCATATTGGACTGTCGGATAGTTGTAATAGTACGCAGGGTTGGCGCTCACAAATTGGGTAGATCCGGACGAATTCAGTCCCCAGTGTCCCGTAGATACCCACGGAGTTGCAAGTGGGTATGAATAAGCAGCTGGGTTTATATACGCAGCTTGATGTTGTGGAACTACCATTGTACCAGAAGAATAGCTAGAATGTTGGGCATGCTGAGCGTGTTGGGCTAGTCCGAGTCCGTAGTTGTCTTCGTTGGATGGGTGGACTAGAGTCATTCCATTTTGATAGGCATAGTTTAGACTATTACCAAAATACATAGGGGTAGTGTCTCTGGAATCGGCAGGTATCGTAGTTTGAGGGGTAATGTGTCTTTTCACTGCAGGCCCTATGTTTAGTCTCCGGTTACGAAAATAAATAGCTTCGTTGTCTTTAGAGGCGAGTCTTTCGGCATCATCCTGTTTTTCAAAAGTTATGAATGCGTATCCACGAGATGCGCCACCTTTGTCAGTAATAATCTTGGCATCCTTCACAGACCCGTACGTGGCAAAAAAGGACTTTAGTTCCGTTTCTGTGGTGTCTCTGGGTATTCCACCAACGAAAATCCTATGGGGTATGTAAGTGCCGAACTGGGCACCTGTAGTTAAGGTTCCACAGGAATTTGCCATCACTGGTCCCGAAGTGATGTAACTGGATGTACTGGAGGCAGCAACAGGCATCGTCATGGTAAATAAAGAAAGAAAAAAAAATTAATAAATAATAAACAAATGTATAAATAGAAAAAAAATAAAGTGAGTTATTGTTAAGAGTATTTTTTTTTTTTTTTTATATATTATATAATTTTTTTTTTTTTTTGTGCGTGTTTTGTTTGTTCCTGTCCAAGAAAGACTATGTTCCACTAATCTTCTATAAGTAACCCTCTAACTAAACACAAAGCATTATGGGAATGCTATTATTAAATATTATTACTAATATAATTAAACAAATAATAATGATAATAATAATAATATTAAAGAAACATTATCCAATCCCTAAACTCAATTGAATTGTTGGATGTCTATTATGCAAATTTCTCTCGACGGTAAATAGTAAAATTTTGATTCTAAAATAGCAGTAGTAGTAGCCTCTACAGCTTTTAAACTATATAAATATAATAATGTTAGAAAAAGGAAAAAAAAATATCAATTATCGACGAAATCTCTCGTTTGAAGGACGGCAGTGAAGCTATAGGCTATAAAATTTACAGTGTAAATTTGCTATCCAATTTCGAGTTCCATTTTCTTTTTTTTTTTTTTAAACACCGAAAGAAACCAGTGAAAATATTAAACAACGTAAGAATACTACATGTAATAATTTCTAGAGTTTACTTATGTTTGTAATAGACAATAATATCGCTTTCTTCTACTTTTTTTAAAAAGCCACTACGTCTATGAAAAAAGTAACATCGTCGCCTTTTAAAAATGTCTACCGGCCACGATTAAAAATGTAAAATAAATTAAATTTTTTCCTTTTAGTTATACATACATTTTTAAAAAGGTTATCCCTGGTTAGACTTGTCCAATTGACACGCAAGCACTTCATATAAAGCCGTTCCTCAAAATTATTCACCCTTGATCTGTTTGTAATCGTGAAAGATTAGAAACAAAGTCCATGTTTTTGTTTATCCAACACATGCTTTTAAAAGGACCACATGTTCGCAGTGATGCACTCAAACTTGTAAAGCTAGAAGATAAGTATTTTCGAATTTCCGTAAAACGAATAATTCCTAGTGTAAAATATAACTTCAATAACACTTTAAAAATCATAAAAATAAGTTATATTATAAAAAAACCTTTTTAAAAATTAATAAACTCGATACTTGTAAATCCTAAGAAAGTTAGTCAGTGGTGCATCGCTGATAGTCGATTACAAGTAAGGGTGGACATAGGTGAACTATACATATAACATTATTTTTGTTTATATAACTATATAAATTTTTATCTAAATTAGTGAAAATATTTTAAAATTAAAAATATTTGGTAAGAAAATTTAAAACATACCTTCACAGCCCTAACCGATGAATGAGTGACTCGTTCTTCGGAAAAGTTTCAACTTGTGGGTCTACGGCCAATCGTAGGCACCGATAATAAACGTAACATTTCTGCATAATGTATCTTTTTCTGTTCTATTTTAGTTTTACTTAAAAATATCCCATTTTGATTTTAAAAATGTAGAAATATTTTTTGCTTCAAATAATTTTGAAAAATATAATCAGACATTTAAAATGTTTTTAACTATTACTGAATTGATACACGTTTCAACCAATCAAATTGCTTTTCAGCATTCACTGCGTAAAATCACTTTCACCTTAGTGAAAATGAAGTTGTATCAAAACATGGCGGAAAGCGACTATTTCATTGTCGGAAGCCGAATCTCTTGTACGACTCTTTACAATGAAAAGATGGAAGGAGAAGTGGCGGCTTTCGACATTGGCACAAAATTGTTAATTATCAGTATCCTTTTTTAATGTGCAAGAACTTTTCTCTAGTTTATTGTTACGTTTATCTTATGGTGTTGATTTTACAACCGGTCTTAGAGACGGTATGTCTTGTCAAAATGGCTGTAAAGTTGGGGATCAATTTTTAATCTTTTTTATTATAAAAATTGATCCCCCACTCGGTTTTTAGATAGCATGGTTAACGCACATGGTGGGGTTTGTAACTTGTTTTTTGCTTGAAAGTATCTTGGTTTTATTTTGTTTATTAAATATTTTTTAAAGTTTTGGTTTAGTATGTTGAGTTTAGAAATTTTTGGTAAAGATCTTAGTGTATTAAAATTTAAATAACACCAATGATCATAACCTCTTTTATTTTATTTTTTTATTACTATTCCCCTCTAAAAAAAAAAACCTTTATTAATCTAATTTTGTGTTCTGTTTTCTTATTTAACAAATATTTAATTACAATATTAAATGTTTTAAAAGAAATAAATCGGGTTTAATAATATTTACTCATTCAATGTTGTACACTTGTGGATTTAAACTTCTGTTTCTCTAAATGTAAAAAAAGCAACAAAAAAAAGGGGGGGGGGGTTAATCTGCATAAAAAAAATCTTTTAATAATTATTTAACATTAAAGATTTTAATTTTTTTTCAGGTTGGATAAATAATTTATTAGATTTATTTACGGAGAAAACAAAAATTGAGTTTTTATTTCTTGGTCAGCTGACAGATTTAACCAAAAAAAAAAAAAAAAAAAAATCCTGTTTTTGACCCCCAGCCAATTCTTGTAAATTATTTTTATGGATATGTAGCCAAAACCCTTAAAAATATAAACTGCTTAATGCTTTTAAACCTCAAATTAAGTTTTCTGTAACTAAAAACAAAATTTATCTGGTTTCGTACTCGACAATAAATTTGGTTTGAAGGGAATTTTGTTAAAAAGAAACAAACTCAAATGGTATTCTTGTAGAATTTGTGTTCCTGAAAAAAATGTCGGTTGTTTTCTGGAATAGGATAAATTTCCTTTAATCCTGTGTTAATATACAATACATGTATGCAGTGATGCTAATAGCTTCTTGATTTACTGCGTCCTGGGACGCACATATTTGCTTTGAATGAGTCCCCGGGAAAATTAATGGGTACCAACTAAAGCCGTCTAACTCCAATCCTATGTAATTTTTGACCCCCAGTCAATTCTTGTGAATTATTTTTATGAATGTAGACAATACCCTTCAAAATATAAACTGCCTGGTGTTTTTCAATCTTAAATTAAGTTTTCTATAACTAAAAACAAGGTTTATCTTATTTCGTACTCCACAATAAATTTGGTTTGAAGGGAATTTTGTTTAAATAAAACAAACTCAATGATTATTCTTATAGAATTTGTGTTCCTGAAAATGTGTCGTTATTTTCTGGAATAGAAAATATTTCCTTTAATTTTGTGCTAATATACAATATATGTTTGTATATGTTATGTATGTAGGGATTCTGATAGTTTTTTGATTTAGTGAGTCCTGGGACGCACATATTTGCTTTGAATGATTCACCGGGAAAATGTATGGGTCCCAACTAAATCCAACTCTAACATCGTAACCTAAATTTATTTTTTTAGAGCTGCCACGTTTTTTGGTCTATATGTATTGAAAGAAATATATTTTTGATACTAGACAAGATATAGACTCTTAATGTTGTGTGTGTAGTAAGAAAAAAAAAACGTCTGAAAGTCTTGTCATTTTTTTTTTTAATACCGTGAGCTTTTCGATTTAGTGCGTCCTAGGACGCACATGTTTACTTTGAATGATGAGTCCCCGGGAAAATTTATGGGTCCCAACTAGAGCCGTCTAACTCTAACATTGTAACCTATCAAGTGTAATTCGTTTCTAAGAAACTATTGAAATGAATTTACAATTAGCTTGAAATGGCGAGGGAAGAAAAAAGAAAAAAAACTGGGACGCATGGATACGATTTTACCGCGTCCTTTTACATTTGTGTGCGTCAGGGACGCAGGACGCGTACCTATCAGCAACTGTATGAGTGTGTATATGTAATTCTTGAATTCACCGTCTGAATAAGAGCAAGTTTATCTTTTATTTTTCTTGTTGCTTTGTTGGAATTTTCTAAATTACAATCCTATCAATCGATATCTTAATAAATTTGGTATTTTTTAAAAAAATTTTTAGAATAGCAAAATTAGAAAATGGCCGTGTTAAATAGAATTCTAGAAAAACTAGAAGTGGCTACCCAGCGTCGACTGGGTAGAGGATGTATTGATTTGTTTACTTTTGAGATTTACAAATGCTGGAAATTTTTAAGTAGAATTTCAATGCTATTTCTATGTATATTTTAATTTTCAATTATCTTCGAATATAAATCAAATCTTCATAATTTTTGCACAAAAAGTAAGAACCGATGATATTTAATGTGTATGTAATATGTATGTATATTTACTTTGTCATTAATGGTATTTTCGTAGTTTCATCCGGACATACATACACACCGACTGCCTTTTTGATATAGATAGATGTAATACTTACATTCACATTCCAGATAGGAATAACTTTGTCATTGTTTTATTTAGGAACTTTTATTCAAAACAAACGTCCAATTTTAAGATATGACCATATTAATTTCTTCAACCATGCCCCCCCCCCAAAAAAAAATCATTAAATCTCAACAGGAAAGTAATTAACGCCAATCCTGATTAATTTACTATAAAAAATTACCACTTTCCGGCTGTTGGATGGGGGATCGTGTTTTATCATGAAAAAATCAATATGGCCACCTTTTAAGATTCGAAATTTTTTTTTTTTTTTTTTTTTTTCTCTCCTAAAAGTTTAATTAAAAGTAAAACTTATTCTTATCTGGATTGTAAATATAAGTACAGTACTGAATTTCTATAATTTTTTAACACTATTTCATTTTCCCCTGTGTACTATTCTAAACGAGTACCCTTTTTGAATAAAAAAAAAAAAATTAAAAATTAATTTAATATAATTCATGTATAAAAAAATGTTAAATTAAAAGTTAATATTCAATCATTCATGGTCGGGTCACGTGTGTGTGTGTGTGTAGGGGATGGGAACTAAAATAAATATAAACGAATTGTAGATGGTTAAAGGCGTAATTTTGGGATTTAATTGTTCATCCTTAAAAATTAAAAAAAAAAAATAAATAAAAAAAAAAACGAATCTTATTTTTATGAAGAACGTTACAATTACATTTTGGCTAAACTTGCAAATCGGTCGGAAAATTAGGTTGACCCAGAAAAATCAGAACCCACACATTTTGTAATAAAACTTAATTTTAACTCAGGGGGTTAGGGTTGGGGTTTATGGTTAGTTTAATGGGAAAATAAATAAATAATTTGTGTTCTGTTTTTTCTGGGTCACCCTAATTTTCCGACCGATTTGCAGTTTAGCCTACATTTTGATATACATTTTTGGGACATTATCGTAGAAATTTCAGTCGGCGGGCACCGTGCATATATTTTTAAATAAGTCTAAAAATATGTGTAAGAAAAAATTGTTTTTATGTCCAGTTAAGTTGAATGCCAGATTTATTTATTTTTTGTAAATTCTTTATTTGAATTTTCCCAATCTTATAAAAGATTATTTTCTGTTCGAAAATTTATTAAAGTAAATGTAGAAGAATAAGGGCGTAATTACGATGCGGTACCAAACATTTTAGTTACCTCCCCTTGATTAACCTTTTTTTTCTAAACTCATATTACAAATATAATTAAAGTTTATTTTTTTCTAAGTGAACCTTAAAAAACATGAAATATTAATTTTTTCAGAACGAATCCATTTTAATGGATTTCCTTTTTAATTACTTCAGTCCATTTGTTTTAAAGAATTAACTTTATTCAAACCACATGGCACCTAAACCGGATGTTTCGGTTTGTCTTGATTTTTTTTAGACGAAAAGCACTAAACATAATCTATAATTCTTTTTGTTTTTTTATAAGTATTTTATTAATTTTAACGAATAGTAGATATAACTTATTAGTGTTTTACTGTTTTTTTTTAATATTACCTTTTTTTTATAGTTAATTTCTATTTTGTAAAAGAAAAATCGATCGTAATTAATCATATGTATTTGTAACATAGGGACCGACACTTCAAGTGTTAAAATCAAATTTTACAGTAAGTCATACACACAGACCCCCCCCCCCAAAAAAAAATGAATCAGGGAATTAACCCATTTTAATAGAATTTTCAGTGTTAATAGATTATTGAAAATTACAGTGCACCAGTTAATTTTAACTTTCACTTTAAAAAAATTTTTTTTTTTTAGGTCAGTTAACTTTGCCCCCCCCCCAATCTCCTATCTGGGTTGCAACATATATATTGGGTATTTAAGGCTGACTCTAATTTCTGTATAAATAAAAAATCTAAAAAAAGACTGAAGATGTGAAGGGAATGAAAAATAATTATTTAATTGACCGTATTTTGAAGAAAAATACTAAAAATCGAAAAATTAGACTTTAAAAAAAAAATCATCAAAATTTTCAGATATTTTTGATTTACACTAGGGATGGCCAATCTGTCGTGTCAAATTTACCCCCTCCCTATATTTAACACAATGAAACTTGAATAAAGGTTAATATTATCTTCAAATTTTTTGGACCATTCAAAAGAAGAAACATTAAAAAAAAACACCTGATTTAAAAAAATAGATAAAAAATCAGCTTACGGAAATAATGAAAATTATAAACGAATACAATGTTTACATTTTCGCACCATTAAATCAATTGAAATTTAACGTAGCCAAAAACAAGTTATGACTACCGGCTTTTTAAAAAAAAGTCTGTAAAAAAACAACAAAGTCAACTTTTCATGAAAATTTTAGTAATTATTCAGCTATTGATGAAATTATGTTTAAAATAAGTTTTTCCTAAAATTTTGGGAAATCTTTTTTTGAGGTCTTCACTCCCCTCTATTTTATGAAATCTGAAAAATGAACACTGAACAGATAAAAACGATTGGACCATATGACCTTTTGCGATCTCGATTCGTGGGGACATTTTTTTCATTTACACTGTCAAAATCCGGTTAGTTGTTAACAGACGATTTTTAGTTTTTTTTTTTTTTTTTTTTTTTTTTTTTTTTAATTATAAAACTAACCCCTGACAAACAACCGGATTTTGAAGGTGTAAATGAGAAGTGTCCTTGTGAGTCGAGATTGTGGAAGGGGTCATATGGTCCAAACAATTTTTTTTAAAGTCAGAATGATTATATCAGATTTTTATAAGTTGCTATACAGGATGTTTTTTTTTTTTTTTTTTTTTTTTTTTAGTAAAAGAAAAAAAAAAAAGAAACATGAATTCTGCTAAAAAATGTCAATATTAGGGTGTTTTTCAATGACTGAATAGTTTCATTGTGTTAAATATAGGGGAGGGGTAAATTTGATACGGTAGATTGGACATCCTTAATGTACACAAAATATGATCGGTAATTTATGAGGAAGTGCGTCCCGGTCTCCCGCCTCAAAAACCGCTACCTGGTGACTATCAAAATAACCCCAGCTTGTTGTAATTCTTGTTTATTTATCGTAATTTGTCGTAATTCTTAATGTTTAGATATGAAGATGGATATATAGTTTTGAATAGACTGAGATAGATAGATAAACAGACAATAATAAAGATAGATACGAACAAGTGGAGATAGATAGATATTTTTGACAAGTAAATGTATTTTGGGGGGGTGGTCGCTTTTTTTTTTTTTTTTTTTTTTGTTGTAATTCTTGTTTATTTAACCTAAAAACAAGACATTAAACAAACACGAATAAAAAAAATCTTAGTATTTAAAGTAATATAGATAAATATGAACAAATTGAGATAGATAGATAGATGGATAGTTTTGAATAGACTGAGCTGGGTTGTTATTTTAATAGTCACCGGGCAGCAACTCTTGAGGCAGGAGACCGGGACGCACTTCCTCATAAATTACCATATAATCTTTTTGATTATCAGAAAAATAATTCTATATCATTTTTTTTTTCTGCTTAGAGGAGTGGTCAGTTTAAACTAAGATTGACAAACTTAAACATTTTCTTAGATATTTTTTTTACTTAATTGAAAATTCTAATTTTAATGCTAGGAATGGATCAATTATAATTTTAAATGAATTTTATTCATTGGATACTAGAAGTGGCTCCCTGGCGTCGCCTGGGTAGTGGGGAGGTAAAAAAAAAAGTTAATCTCGCAGATCCATTCTTACTGAATCACAAGTTGGGTCCTCGAACGGATGCCCTGTTAAAATCCTTATGTAAAAGAAAAAGAAACAAACCTTGCGTTGATCCAGCTGCTCTGAAAAGAAAAATTCATGTTTACTATTTAAAACATCAAATCCAAAAAAATTCTATGCTGTTATCATTTAAATATCATTTTTTAATTATCTTCACTAATATAAATCAAACCTTCGTTATTTTTGCTCAAAAACCAAGCCCTGGTGATATTCAATGTGTATATATATTTACTTTGTCGTTAATTGTTTTATTTTCGAAGTTTCCCCCGGACATACAGGCTAAACTTGCAAATCAGACATAGATTCACACAACTCCCCTTTATATATGTACTAGCAGTGGCTACCCAGCGTCGCCTGGGTAGAGGGGGGATTTTTTAAAGTTAGTCCCACAGATCCATTATTGAATCATGAGTTGAAACCTTGTAGGATGCCCCATTTGAATCCCTATGTGAAAAAATAGACCTTGCATTGATCCAGCTACTCTGAAAAGAAAAGTTAATGTCTATATCTGAAATATTAAATGAAAAAAAAAATTCCATACTGTTATCTTTTGAATTTTATTTTTTAATTATCACGAATATAAATCAAATCTTTACTATTTTTGCTCAAAAACCAAGCCCTGGTGATATTTAATGTGTATATATATTTACTTTGTCCTTAATTGTTTTATTTTCGAAGTTTCCTCCGGATAGATAGATAAAAAATGTTTAAATAAAAGATATGAAAGCTGTCAGTAATTATTTTAATCTTTTAAATGTTGACTTTTTTTCCTTAAAAGTTCTGATTTCTTTAATTTTTTAACATTAAGTTTAAAATTTTATTAAAATTGGATAATTCCCTGATTTTTTTTATTTAAAAATTTTTTTATTGATCATGTTTAGTGAATTAGTATTGTAAAAAAATAAAAATAAAATGATTTCTCGGTTACCATAGTTTAAAAATATTTGACTAGAAAAATTAAAAAGATTTATTTGTGAAAAAGCGGGGTTGATTTTCTACATGTTTTAAACAAAAGATATTACAAGGATATAAAATATAAACTAATTTATATACATTTTTATATATATATTATATATATTTTATATATATAATTTATATACATTTTTATATATAATTTATATTTATATAATTTATATACATTTTTATATATAATTTATATACATTTTTATATATAATTTATATATATATATAATACATAGTGTATTTAGTATTTTTTGTTATTGATTTCTAAAATTTTTTATAAGCTTTTTAAATTCTTAAGTAGTTTTAACTACATAAAGTTGTATACAAAAGCTGTAATTTTTTATGTGTTTAATGTTTAAAATGTACTAGTATGACCTGTGGATATACCACAGTATGATAATTTAATTATTACGTTTGATGTTTATTTAAGAGCTATTGCAAAATAGTTTAATATTTAAAAAGTATAATGATCTTGATTTAACTCCTATCTTTTTTCTTTCCTTTTCATTATTGATTTAAACAGATTAACATTGTTTTCGCATTCTCACCCCCCCCTCTATCTTTCTCCTACTCTTTCTTTCTTATATTTCTTGTGTAGCATGTCCTTTCTTTCTTTATAATAAAAATGGAATGGTCCATTATTTAGCTGAGGTGATGACATTCATAAGAAATAAGAATTCGGCAGATAAGCAATATCAGATAATCTTTATTTACTGTTTTGCATTGCATCTTGGACGATTTGGACAGTCTTATTTTTAACCAGAGGGTGTTGCAGGATGATAATGGGCAGCAGATTTAGGAACACGTGTATTAATATATAGATATTGTATTACACATGTAATATATAGATTGTATTACACATTAGATTGTATTACACATGTATATATAGATTGTATTACACATTAGATTGTATTACACATGTAATATAGATTGTATTATATTACACATTAGATTGTATTACACATGTAATATATAGATTGTATTACACATTAGATTGTATTACACATGTAATATATAGATTGTATTACACATTAGATTGTATTACACATGTAATATATAGATTGTATTACACATTAGATTGTATTACACATGTAATATATAGATTGTATTACACATTAGATATTATTACACATTAGATTGTATTACACATTAGATTGTATTACACATTAGATTGTATTACACATTAGATTGTATTACACATTAGATTGTATTTTTTTTTTTTTTTTTTTTTTTTTTTTTTTACTAATGCTCAGTTATTTTTTGACTAAAACTAAAATTTAACCTTAATCAATTGAATTGATTTTAATTTGCTTTTTTAAAAGAAAAAGGTCATTTTTTTGGTGGTCATAAAGTAAAGTCGACGGGGCAGCCTAATGTCGGTATCAGCCCATCAGTGAGGGAGTCTATCCCCTTTTCAATAGCGCTAGACCAAGGAAATTGTTTTTTAGCATCTGAGGTGGACCGCCACACCTACCATCAGCTCCTTACTTTACCGCACAGATCCCTGTGCTACTCATACGCTGAGTTGGCGGGGACCGGTATCGAACTAGGAACCTTGTGGTTTCTAGCCGAAAGCTCTACCGACTGAGCTAACCCGGCCCATAATGTAACCTAATTTGTTAGTTTTTGATTGTTTTTAATTTATTTTCTACAAGAAAAAATGGGTTTGATTATATCTGGTCCGTATCGATTAGATATTTGAATCTTTGAGATGGAGCTGTGATTAATTTGTATTAACAATATAACAATATATAACAAAGATGAGAACACCAGTCTGAAAAATCTGAATAATACAAAAGAAAAAAGATTGTTTTGGGTTTTTTACCCAAAATTAAAAAAATTATGGTTAAATATTAAATGTAGAACTATTTAACTTTTAATAACTAAATTTAACTTATGCTTAAAAATATGGTTTAAAACAGGCTTGTCAAACTCATTAGCCCCCCTCGTAGCATTCCCAGTTGATTTGTTTTGGTTATTTAATCACAGTAGTTTTACAGAGCTCTGTAAATGGAGTTCAGAACTGTTTGAATTATATAAATATCCCCAGTGATTCAAAAGTTATGAGAATTTAAACCCTGAAATTGGGGGTACAAAAGTAGACATATTTGTTCAAAAAATGTCAAATCACAGACCAATTCAAAACAAGAAATTCAGTAATTTCTTTACCATTTCTTTATTTTTGGAGCAATTTTGATAAAACTTGGAATTCTTATGTAAAATTATGTATCTCTATGCTGTAACCCATTAATTAGAGAATAAGTATGGATATCAACATTTTTTAAAAGTTTACCACAAGATTATTCAACATTTTAATTTTGATGCTGCATATGTACACATATGAAGATGCTGATTCCTGACACACAAAAATCTAAAAGGACGCAGTAATATCGTATCCATGCATTGCAGTGTTTTTCTTCCCTCACCATTTCAAGCTAACTGTAAATACATTTCAATAGTTATAGAAATTAATTACACAAGATAGGTCACAAGGTAGGAGTTAGACAGCTTTAGTTGGGACCCATGAATTTTCCCGGGGACTCATTAGGATGCCCTAAATCCTAATGAATTGAACGTATTTAGAAAGATTTTCTTTTCTTTTCCAACCATATAAATATTTTTATGATTGATCAGAAATACTGGAGAAATTGCAAATTTAACTGTTGAAAATGTCCATTGATATCAGCTAACTGCTTTGTAATGTTAATAGAATCAAAGATAAACAAGAAAGATTAATTAATAGTTACTTAGAAATTAATTACACAAGATAGGTCACAAGGTAGGAGTTAGACAGCTTTAGTTGGGACCCATCAGGATGCACTAAATCAAAAAGCTATCAGCATCACTGCACATTTATAGCATTGATTAAAATAAATACCAACACTTTGAACTTAAAAATACCTTTTTAAATACTTGCTGTGCTGTATTACAAGAAATAGAATACCTATTTACAATATTTTTTTCAACAAAGCCTATCTGGGTGGCATGTGATTGTTTTGTTAATGTTTTAATTCCAAAATTGAACGTTTGATAAATTCTGATGATCCAAATGTCACACATTATATATCAAAATAATTATGAGAATATCTTCTATGCGTCAAACGGATGGATAACAAATGTATTTCCCATCAAAGTCGGATGCCGGGGATTTTTTACCAACTCAACCTCGGCATTTTTGTCTAAACTTGGACTTTCTCCACCAGACAAGAGGAAATACATAAAGATCCAGGAGAAAGCTCTAACCGCATCAGTGTGGATATGGCAGTCCTATATTGTGACATCAAACCGATAGTCTGGTGGTATCGTGAGATACTTCTGGGGCGCTCTGGGTTAGTGGTAATGATGCTTTGGCACTGAAACCATGCCTGAACCCAGAGTCGTCATCTGATGAAGGCTTTGTTGGTTGCAATGCTACTGTGTAAATAGGATATAGTACTTTTTTTTCTTTTCTTTTTCGTATACTTTTTGAAGGAACCTCTGTCTACTTTTGTTGGTAATGGTTTTGCTTCCAAATGTTGAAGAAAAAACCTCCTTGGTGTAATTCAAGGTGTATTATAATTAAGTGTACAATTTCAGGAATATTTATAGACATTACCATTTTTGCTTTTGCTGAACAAACTAATGTATAAAATTTAGCCTCAGAAAAAAAAAATTCAAATTTCATGTTTTTGGCTGTTTGAACCAAAATACCGTTTAAATTGCTGTAAAAAAATAATTCAATGGATAAAAACATGGAAATTATATTTAGAAAAATTTTTTCTTTCCAACCATATAAATATTAAGATTGGATCAGAAATACATGAGAAATTGCGAATTAAACCGGTTAAGGCACAAATTTGTCAATGTCCACAGATTTCAGCGAAAGTGCTGGTAGTGCTACCCCTAGGGCAGAATAGATTACATATGTCTGTCATGAGGGCTACACATGGCATCTAAGTCTTTAAATCCTTTTAACAGAACAAAGTTAAATTAAAAGGAATTGGATATTACTAGATGAATGGAAAAAAGCTAGCAAAATATCTCCAGCTTTATCTAACTGTTAAACCCATTTTACTAGCTTTTTCAAATTTGTTTAAAGTGGAATAGGGTTTTAACCATGGGTATTATTTACTAACCAAACATAATTTAAATATAGAACTTGGTGATTTTCGGTTCAAACTCACAGACCTAATATTTGTGATTCCCTCAGTGATCATTGTTTTCATTTAAAAAAAAAAATATTCAAGTACTTTGCATTTATAGTTTATGGATTTTCTCCTGTTAATTGTATTAAATTGTAAAATGCTGTAGGTTTTGTAATTTGATATTAAATTTGGGTAATTTATGAAGTGTCCTGGTCTCCTGCCTCAAGAGTTGCTGCCCGGTGACTATTAAAATAACGACCCAGCTCAGTCTATTCAAAACTATCCATCTTCATCTATCTATCTATCTCAATTTGTTTGAATTATGCAAATATCCCCAGTGGTTCAAAAATTATGAGAATTTAAAGCCCCGAAATTGGTGGTACAAAAGTGGACATGATTTTGTTTAAAAAAATGTCAAATCATGGACCATTTCAAAACAAGAAATTTAGTAATTTCTACACAATTTCTTTATTTTTGGAACAATTTTGATAAAACTTTGCATTCTTATTTAAAATTGTATGTTCCTTCTGATTCTGCACTTAAATTTTATGTATCTCCATACTAGAACCCATTATTTGGGGAATAAAAAGTAGGGATATCATGATTTTTTTGCTTTTTTTAAAAAGTTTACCACAACATTATTCAACATTTTCATTTTAATACGGCATATATACACATGTATAGTATTAATTTATAAAAATAACATCACTTTGGACTTAAAATACCTTTTTAAATACCTGCTATATTGTATTACATACAAGAAATAGAATAACTCCTATAATTTTATTTAACAAAGCCTGAATGTAGCATATACAGCTTTGTTTAAAAATAATACCGTTTTAACTAGCTGTAAAAAATAATTCAATGGTTAAAAACACATAAAAGTTACATATTTAGAAAGATTATTTTCTTTTCTTTCCAACCATGTAAATATTTTAAAGATTAGATCGGGAATAATCGAGAAATTGCAAATTAAAGCTATTGCGGTCAGAAATTTAACGCGTGCTGGGCGTTTGTTTACATATTAAAAACGACTAAATTTTGAGTTTTTGTTGTAAAATTCAACCTTTAACACCAGAATCCTGACAGTTAACCATCATGTAAATATCACAGTTTATATATCAAAATAATCCTGAGAGTATCTAGTATCAAAGATATAGTGCTTTTTTTTTTTTTTTTTTTTTTGTTTAGCTTATACTTTTTGAAAGAACTTTCGTTGGTAGTGGTTTTGCTTCCGATGGCCGAAGAAGAAAAAAACAACCTACATGACAGTATAAAGTGTCTACTAATTAAGTGTTCAATTTCAAGAATATTGATAAAGATTATCCTCTTTGATTTCGTAATGCAAACTAATGACTAAAATTTAGGCTTGAAAAAAAATTCACATTTTTTGTTTTCGAAGCAAAATATGGTTTTAAATCCCTGTAAAAAAATAATTTGATGGAAATTACATATTTAGAAAGATTATTTTCTTTTCTTTCCAACCATATAAATATTTTTATGATTGGATCAGAAATACTTGAGAAATTGCAAATTTAACTGATTACGGTCACAAATTTGAAAATGTCCGCCAATATCAGCTCACTGCTTGTAATGCTAATAGAATCAAAGATAAACAAGAAAGATTAATTAATAGTTACTTAGAAATTAATTACACAAGATAGGTCACAAGGTAGGAGTTAGACAGCTTTAGTTGGGACCCATCAGGATGCACTAAATCAAAAAGCTATCAGCATCACTGCACATTTATAGCATTGATTAAAATAAATACCATCACTTTGAACTTAAAAATACCTTTTTAAATATTTGCTATGCAGTATTACAAGAAATAGAATACCTATTTACAATATTTTTTTCAACAAAGCCTGTCTGGGTGGCATGTGATTGTTTTAACGTATAGTATATCGTAATTTTGAAGCTGAGTTGTGAAAATTAAAGATTGTATTTGTTTTTCAAATGAAAGTTTGGGTAAATTTACACAATATTTGCCTCAACCTTGTTCAACTACAACAGTCTCGGACAAACTCACACCAAATATTACCAGACAAAAAACTTAAAAGCCTCTTCAAGACATTTTAAATTTAAAAAAAATTTCAACAAGATCTAACCAAACATAACCAAGTGTTATATACTGGTCTTTTCACTTTACCAAATCAGCATATAACGTTATATACCTTTCTTTACTTCTTACTCTGGCCGTCTATTCTTTAGGCCGGCTTTGCTATTCTATCTTCTAACATCTTGGTCTGGTCTTGTCGTGGTGTTTCTTGGGGACTTCGGGTCTGGTTTCTGTTAGGGATCACTCCTTATCAGAAGCCCTGTGTCATTGTTAGTTTTTAGTAATAAACACAAGACTTCGATTTACATTGATGTTACTTTATTTGTAACTCCCCAAACCAGACAATCTGCGCAGATCCTTACATCTTGCTAGCTTGGCTTCTACTTGCTAACTGACTAACCGAGTTGCTTACTCCTTAAACCGGAAGAGGGCCTTCTATGGGGTTCCGGTTCGCACGATTCATCCCCAGAACGCAAGGTCAGAGTGAGGTCAAACGCTGTCACTCACTCTCAAGGCCATCAGCTATACTAATTGCCATTATGATTTCTACAATACCTATAAAAGCATTAGGGATCCAATAATTATGTAACACAAGTACCACCATAAAACCGCTACTCTAAAGACTGAAATCCATATGTAAAAGCATTCTGGCATTAAATGACCCACAGAGGTTGACATGCTGTTAAACAAAAACTAATTCAACCTTGTTTAATCAATGAGAACAATTTCAATAGCACAGAACTAGGATCTATATCAGGGATCACCAAACTTTTTTTCATGGTGGGCTGGATAATTGAAAAAATAACGAGTTCACCACATTATTATTGTGTTCAATACTTGCTAGCCAGAATGAAAGCTCTGAGAAAAAGATGTAAAACAAAATTTATCTTTCCATGTTATATTCATGGATGAGTGGCGTAAGAGCGTAAGATGCACAAAAACAAATTTAACCAACATATTTATTTTCAAAACATTATCAAAGAACGCAACATTAGCAGAAAGGTTTAGTGAGATTTGTGAAACTGAAGTTTGCCTTTCAAGATATCGTCAATGTTTGGTTTGGAATTGCTACATCCAATCAAGAGAATTGCTTTCAAATGTTTATCAGTCAATTTCGTTCGATGGGTTGCTTCCGTAGTCAAGTCCATGAAGATTTAGTAAGCTTAACATGATATTTAAATTTAAATGGTATCAGATTGCATTGGGTTGATTGCACATATTTCAATTTTGTACGTTTTAACAAGTTCAAGCCTAATAAAATGCCTTCGCTGGCCGTAGTTTGGTGACCCCTGATCAGGGTTCCCGCTTGTCCTGGAAAAATGTGTTTTGTCAAATCCTGGAAAAATTTTGTAATTTGTCCTGGAAAATTTTAATTATCTGAGACAAAATTGTTATTGTTACACTTAACAAATATAACTAGTAAAATAACAAGGATGGTGTTTTTTTTTTTTGTTTTTTGAGAGAGATCCTTGCAGTTTAAAAGGTGCAGGACTGGGTTATGCCAACGTCGCTCTGAGGCGCCCCTTCGACGGCTACACTACCCTTCGGTAAGGCAACAGTCAGAAGGAAGGAAAACTCTGATTCAACCCAACTCTAGTCTGAGTAGTGGATATTTGTCGCTATAGCCGGACAACGAGAGAACCTAATGCGGATAGAACCAGAGATGATTGTTTTGCTGGAGTGTGAGTCCACATACCTCGTTCAGCCCGTGCATATGTTGACTATTTTCAATAATCTTTTGTTTAAACGGTCGGAAATACGAAAGGCAAATAATTGAGGAAGGAAACTCTGATTTGCAAAACAGGCTCTTTTAGTCTGAGTGATATTGTCGTTATCAGCCGGACAACGAAGAAGAACCTAGCGATAGACCAGAAGAGATTGTTTTGATAGAGGTGGGAGTGCCACATACCTATCCGTATGCCGTGATATGGGAATTTGATATTTTGATTAATCTAATTAGTTAAAGGTCGGAAGAACAAAGGCAACAGATTCGTCGTTTCCGACATTTCCAACATTTAAATTGTTCGGATTAAATTTTTTTTGGTCGTCGGATAAAAGGCTGGAAGTAATGAGATTAGTAGCTGAAACTTTTTGAAAAGGTTAAGACATTGAGTGCGGAGGGTTAGTGAAATGAATGTTTTCTCGGCAGAGGTTCGCCTGGCCTGTCGCTGTGCGTGCTGCCAGGTTAACTGCAGCTGCTTGCTGTTGCTGCTTTCCAACGTTCCTGGATCAAAGGAAATCCGACTCTCCGTGAAGTTGGTCGTGGGACACTCTATCCGGTATTTTGTTAGGGTTTACAAAACAGATGTTTGACTTCCAATACAGAAAGCTCTTCCCATGTGTGCTCAGGCCGTTTGGTAAGGGGGATTTCCGGGTGAATTCACACTGGAGACTAATACAGTGCATCAAAACGCACCCTAGAAACACTAAAACCGATTTGAGAATCAGTCCAAATAAGAAAGAATTAGAGACTTGGTCAGCTAAAAGAGAGGTNTTTTTAAATTAAAAAAAAAAGTTTTTAATGCTCACCGAATCTACTTAAGATTTCCTCAATTAGTCATGAATATTCATTAAACGGTAAAAATGATTCTGATTGGCTGGGTACTTGTTGATTTCATCCGATGAAGTTTCGCTTTCATAATGTGATATTTTGATTTATTTTTACGTGACACTGAACATGAACAAGACAAGAATTTGTCAGTCAGACTACTTTAAAGATGAGATATTTGTTAGAGTTAAAGGAATATTTTGTTTGTAAGTCAGTTAAATAATTTTCACAGAAATTTGATATAAAAAAAAAAACATCGCCACAATTGAATTGAAATAATTTTAATTTTATCATCATAAATACCAATATCTATATCAATCCGAATCAATTTTCTGTGACCAATGTTTGATATATGAAGACAGAACTAGGATGTAAATCAACCAGGTTCAATTTTCTGTGAACAATGTTTGACATAATGAAAACAGAACTAGGTGGAGACACAATAAAGTCCTCGAGATTGTTGTGGAGGTGTCGAAGATAGGTTGTGAGACTGCAAATAAAGCTGTTAATAACATCAACAAAGCAATATATTTTGTTAAAGAAGGAAACATTTAGAAATTTTCGCGTAAAATAGGCACGTATCGTCTATATTTGATGGCTCCACGGGCTGGTGCATTGCGTGTGACTTGGAACATCAACTTGTTTTTCCAACTGAAATAACGTTAATGGCCAGTGTCCTAATATTGTCATTTGGTCTGTTAATCAAAAGAAAGCTTTTATCGTTGAATTGACAGTTCCATTTGAAGAAAATCTTGATTGGGCCCATCAGCGTAAGTTGGAAAAATATGAAGACCTACGTGAACAATGCGTCAGAAACGGATGAATAATGTATTTCCCATCGAAGTCGGATGCCGGGGATTTATTACCAACTCAACCTCGGCATTTTTGTCTAAACTTGGACTTTCTCCACCAGACAAGAGGAAATACATAAAAAATATCCAGGAGAAAGCTCTAACCGCATCATCGTGGATATGGCAGTCCTATATTGTGACATCAAACCGAGAAAGTCTGGTGGTATCGAGAGATACTTCTGGGGCGCTCTGGGTTAGTGGTAATGATGCTTTGGCCCTGAAACCATGCCTGAACCCAGAATCATCATCTGATGAAGGCTTTGTTGGTTGCAATGCTACCGTGTAAATAGCAGTCATTGTATGAGATTATTTTTTTTTTTTTTTTTTTTTTAAATTAACAAGGTTCAATTTTCTGTGAACAATGTTTGACATATGAAGACAGAACTAGGATGTAAATCAACCAGGTTCAATTTTGTGAAGCTGAAACCTAGCTACAACCATTGCATACAAATCTTGATTTGAACCTGTGTGGGCCATGTTGAATTAACTTTTTTCTTATATAAAATATGGGGAGGTAAATGAAGTGTAAAAGAATTTAATAGCTTTTGGCATTGAATAACCTACAAAGGATGATATGCCATTAAACAAAGAAACCAAACCTTTGATGTTGCACATTTAGTACACAATTAATCGCTGGAATACACTTTTATCATGAAAATAAGATTTTCAAATATGATTTAAGTTTCACAATTATAATACACTATTGGTGTTGGTGGGGAAGTATATTGTACAACTGTGTTCATGTAATTCAACAACACTAAAACCTCTTCAGCATAAAATAACCCAACAAGGGTTGAATTACTATAAAATCCAACAAACCAACTTAACATCTTATTATAATCGAGATTATGTACTCATTAACGAAACTACGTCACGATTTCCTAGTTATTTAAGTTATTTTCTCAACGATTATTCATTTCCCAACCTATTGCCCTTATGGCAAGCCCCAACCCCTTTTTATCCTATGGGTGCTAGAATGCGGTGGCTGCGGGTCTACATGTCCTGGAATGACGTTAAACTCTATCTGATGGTGAGGTTCCAGTTTTGGAGAATGTGGAGCACCCCTTCATCACCATTGCTCCCTGGTCCACTCTGACTCGGTGTGGTAGTACCTGTTAGGGTCCCATCTATGGGTTGAATAGAAAACACCGAGTTGATAAACAAAATTGTATTATCCATTAAGAATTGATTTATTTCAAAACTTTATCGGCATTAAATGACCCACTGAGGTTGATATGCTGTAAAACAAAACAAAAAAACATCTTATTATAATTGAGATTATGTAACTGTCTGTAACCAAAACTATGTCACGATTTCCTTAGTTATTTAAGATATTTTTCTCACGATTATTCAATCTACTTATTAACAATGTCTATTAAAGTCTATCTGAGTTAGATTTTCCACAATACTGCCAATAGTATTAATGCATTTAAAATCCTGGAATGTGTGTTATATATCTCTAAGAAATAAAGATGTACATAGTATATGTGAGAATAATTTGTATAATGGTTTTAACAAATAATTATTTGCGGTTACCAATTTCTAATGCTATCATAGCTGTAAAAAAAGAAAGAAAAAAATACATATTAGATGTTTAATGTAAACGTAAAAATTATTAATCTTACAAATAAATTATAGTTAGTAAGAAACAAGGTTACAGATTCGGAAGGTATAAGGTCTGACTCCGAGTATTCCTAGGATGCCGAATCAAACTCAGACTACCAACTCTGACTCCTTAACATAATTAGAATTCAGTTAGTTTTGACAAAGACAGAATAGCTAATATTCAATATATTCAACGGATGTATTGTTTATATGAAATTTGCTAACGTTTCAGTCTCTGTAGTCTTTAATTTTTCTAATAAAAAATGTTATAAAAATAATTATTTTCTTTATACAATCAAGAGTTTAAACTTTTAAAATCTGTATCTGTTTTTTTCTCTATTGCAAATACTTTTTTCCTCTTGTCTATTTTTTCTTTTTTTTCTTTTGTATTCCTTAACTCTTTGAACCAGAATCAAATTCTTCGGCTGGAAACCACAATCTTAATGATATGAAATTTATCAATCTTGATTATGTGAAAGATGTTAATATGTTGGCAGATGCCAAGGAACCAGCTCCACATCTATTGCCCCTAAATTTAGGGAAGGTAAGTCACTACATTTTTCTTTTTGTTTTTTTTTTTTTTCTTTTCTCTCTCTTTTTTTCTCTTTTTTCTCTCTTTTTTCTCTTTTTCTCTTTTCTCTCTTTTCTCTCTCTCTTTTTTCTCTTTTTTTCTTTCTTTTTTCTCTTTTTTCTCTTTTTTCTCTTTTTTCTCTTTTTCTCTTTTTTCTCTTTTCTCTCTTTTCTCTCTTTTTTCTCTTTTTCTCTTTCTCTCTTTTCTCTCTTTCTCTCTTTTTCTCTTTTCTCTCTTTTCTCTCTTTTTCTCTTTTTCTCTTTTTCTCTCTTTCTCTTTTTTTCTCTCCTTTCTCTCTTTCTCTTCTTTTCTCTCTCTCTTTCTTCTCTTTTTTCTTCTTTTTCTCTTTTTCTTTTTCTCTTCTTTTTTTCTCTCTTTTTCTCTTTTTTTCTTTTTTTTTCTTCTTTTTTTTTTCTTTTTTTCTCTTTTTTTCTCTTTTTTTTTTCTCTCTTTTTTTTTTTTCTCTCTCTTTCTCTCTTTTTTCTCTTCTTTCTCTCTTTTTCTCTTCTTTCTCTCTTTTTTCTCTCCTTTCTTCTCTCTTTTTCTCTCTTTTTTTCTTCTCTCTTTTCTCTTTCTCTCTCTTTTTTTCTCTCTCTTTTTTTCTCTCTTCTCTTTCATAGAACACAAGAAACCAGTTAACAATACAAATGATACCTTTTACATTACAAGTTTTATTAATTCCGCTTTTAATGTTGTATAGCCATACCTTATCAGAGATACCGATTATTTAATAATATATATATATATATATATATATATTATATATATATATATATATATATATATATATAATATATATATAATAAGTATATTTTGGTAGTGTTTTTTTTTCTTTTAACTCTTAACATCCTGTTGAGAATTTTCTAAGTTCAGAGCCCTTTTCCTATAAGGATTTATCAACAAATGGCTAAAACTGGCTTTTTCCTTTTAAGTTACCTATTATTTCCCTAACAATAAAGACTTCTAAATATGTTTAATATTACATTTAAACAAAGACAATCTTTTGGGGCAAATTAGGAAAACGAATGTGACTTCTGGCCGGGTGGAATGAGGTGGTGTAGGATGTTAAGAGTTAAACACGTTTTGTTGAATTCAATGGACAATTCTTGTCTGACGAGTTTTTGTTAATCCTTTCTGTCTGACCATTTTTTTAATATCCGTGTGAAATTGGTGCATGAATCCACCAAAGTTTTGATAATGAAATTTTATTGTGTACAGTGCTCAGGTGCACTACAACTCATCAAAGTCTCATGTCTAGTACACAGAATAATGTATTAGTGTCAGGAACATGAACAGTTTACAGTAGTAATATGCATGCATGTGTTGTGCATATGTGTGTGTGGAGAGGGTCAGCAGGTATAGTGTCGGCGGATTACAGGAAGCATGGAGGCTTTGAAAGATTCAGTGTTTCGGCAGCCTACAACAGACGCGGGAAGCTTATTCCATGCCTCCGCAATTCTGAGCGTAAAGAAATATTTTACCACGAGGTTTTACCACAAAGGTTTTAAACAAACAGTAGGAGGGAGGGGGGCTCACAGGTTTATAAAGAATCTTCTGGGGAATGCTACTGTTTGTTTAAAAGAAACTTGTGAACCCCTCCTCCTACTAATTCCTACTGCTACTGTTTGTTTAAAGAAGAAACAATGGAAACATCTCACTAGTTCCACACCTGATGATGGCACTAAGTTGTGCAGAAAGCGCTTGTGGTAAAACCATTGGATTCATACACCAATTCCACCAGGATATTAAAAGATGGCCAGACAGAAAGGACCGAACAAAAACTCGTCAGACAATTGTCCATTGATTTAAAAAAAAAAAATGTGTGTGTGTGTGTGTGGTCAGATTCTGCTTTCTAAGGTCGGATATATCAATCATAGGAAATCTCATCAGGGACAATTCATGCACACTCCAGGAACAATGTGTTTTGTACAATCTGTAATAAAGTCTGTAAGTCAACTTCTGGTCTTAAGAGACAATATGGTGGATCATAAGCATCAAATTTTATCATCCGATCCATCTGATAAAAACGGGAAGGACGTCCTTCCTATTTCATATTTGCATCAAACTTTGTGGATCTGCAGCGGGTTTGATGAGTCATTTGAGTGTCCATGAGAAGAAATGTTCTGGTGGGGTAGTTATAGGATTGTGAGGGACGGCAGTAATCTGTACAGATGGCTGTACCAGTTTTGAGAGTGAAAGAATTGAGCATGAAAACCTCAAGCACCAACTGTCATATTGGAGAGAACACAAAGGGTTGGAAATGTCAAACATGTAGTCGGATTTTGCTTTCTAAGGCTGGATATGTCAATCATAGGAATCTTATCAGGGACTGCCCATAGGGCTGTTTAGATATGTACGAAAGATAATTTGCGAAATTATTTAGATTATTAGGACTATTGTCCTCATCTTCATATGTATATTAACTATTCTCTTAGTTTTTAAATGAGGGCGTGATAATTGTGTATTATTTGGATTTTGCTAGGGACTATTTGTCCTCATCCTTCATTGTTATTTAAAACTATTTCTCTTAGTTTCTGAAGGAGGAGGCTTGATATTTTGGTATTATTTAGATTGTTAGGACCATTGTCTTTTCTTTTCATTGTATATTTAAACTAGTTTTTTAGATGAGGCTTGATAATTTGTATTATTTAGATTATTAGGACTATTTCCTCATCTTCATTGTTATTTAAACTATTTCTCTTAGTTTTTAAGATGAGGCTTGATAATTTGGATTATTTGGATTTTTAGGACTATTGTCCTTCTTCATTGTTATTTAAAATTTCTCTAGTTTTTAAGATGGCTTGATAATTTGGATTATTTGGATTTTAGGACTATTGTCCTCATTTTCATTGTTATTTAAACTATTTCTCTTAGTTTTTAAGATGAGGCTTGATAATTTGGATTATTTGGATTTTTAGGACTATTGCCTCATTTTTCATTGTTATTTAAACTAGTTTTTAAGATGAGGCTTGATAATTTGGATTATTTGGATTTTTAGGACTATTGTCCTCATCTTTCATTGTTATTTAAACTTATTTCTCTTAGTTTTTAAGATGAGGCTTGATAATTTGGATTATTTGGATTATGGATAATTTGTATATGGGTATAATTCGGACTAGTAGCATTAGCGCTATGTGAATTTAGACTAATGAAAAAGATGGAGCATTCAGCAACTAGGATTCCGTCCTTAAGTATCACTGGTCGCTACCCATGGCCAACAGGTTAACCCCGTGGTTAAATAGTAAGACAGATTGGGGGATTTTAAGCAACCACTCTAGGAAAAGGAAAAATCCTCATCTTTATTGTTATATGCACAACGTTTCGGCCAATAAGCCCTTCGGCCTTCTTCTGGTGCTTCTTGTCAATTTTTTTAGGTGAGGCTTAATAATTTGTATTATTTGTATTATTCATACTATTGTCCTCATCTTTATTGTTATTTATACTATTTTTCTATTTTATATTACGGAATGTCAACCGTTGTAGGGTTATTTTGTGCCGAAGCTCTTCAGGTTGAAAGTTGTTTTATGTTTCATAGTAGAGTTCCATATCATAGACTGCTCACTACTAAGCCACGAATGCCTCATCCTTAAGTCTCACGGGTCGCCATCCACGACCAAGAGATTGTTCCATTAGGGGGGGTCTCACCCCTCTGCAGAGATGCAGCCGGTGTATTCCAAACCCCCAGCAGACAGGGCTATACATTTAAAGCATATATGCAATCTCTAAGGAAGCGCGTGGTCTAATGGTTAAAGTCATGGGAAATGGACTCGTCGCCCCGAGTTCAAATCCTGGACGTGGTAATTGCATTTCACTTAGCGCTAATACCCTTGGGAAAGGTATGAATCCTACTCTACCTCCAGCTATGGGTAAATAGCAGGGCAGACTGGGTTCTTTAACCATGGCTAGGTAACCAGTCTAGGAGAAGGAAAACGCTGAATTCAAACCTGTTGAACTCCGCTTAAGAAATCAACCTTGTGTCGTATCCTGCTCGTGCGGAGGAGTTGGTAAATATATATATGAAATCTCTAAATATATTTCTTCAACATTTTTTGAAACACATTTTTAATTTCATTTTTCTATTTCCGTGAATTTTTTAAATGAGGCTAGATAATTTGTATTATTTGGATTATTCGGACTATTGTCCTCATCTTTATTGTTATCTATACAACGTTTTGGTTGATGTGAAAAAGAAAGAAGACCCGAGGGCACATCGTTGTACAGATAACAATAAAGATGAGGACAATAGTTCGAATAATCCAAATAATGCAAATCATTTTTCTATATAACTCATAGATGGGACCCTAACAGGTACTACCACTCCGGGTCAGAGCAGATCTGGGAGTAATTGCAATCAAGGGGTACTCCACATTTTTTAAACTTATTTTTCAATAATCCATAGATGGGACTCTAACAGGTATTAACACTCCGAGCTATAGTGGACCTGGGAGTAATGCCGATCAAGGGGTACTCCACATTTTTAAAACTCATTTTTCTATATTATCTATAGATGGGACCCTAACAAGTATTACCACTCCGGGTCAGAGTAGACCTGGGAGTAATGGTGATAAAGGACACTCTACACTCCCCAAAGTTCCAAAATTGGAACTTTACGATTAGATGCAATTTAACGCCATACCCAGAACACTAAGACCCTCATTCACCGCCTTCTAGAACATATGTCACAATACCTCAGGAATTGCGTCATTTTATCAATGAGTATATAATTTTGGTTTGGTTTGATTTTGTTTTTACGGCATATTAACCTCAGTGGGTCATTTAATGCCGATAAAGTTTTGAAATAAATCAATTCTTAATGGATAATACAATTTTTTTATAAATACATTTTTCTATTTAACCCATAGATGGGACTCTAACAGGTACTACCACTCCGGGTCAGAGTGGACCAGGGAGCAATGGTGATGAAGGGGTGCTCCACATTCCCCAAACCTCCAGAACTGGAACCTCACTATCAGATAGAGTTTAACGTTATTCCCAGAACATGTAGACCCGCAGTCACCGTCTTCTAGCACCCATATGATAAAAAGGGATTGGGGCTTGCCATAAGGGCAATAGGGATGGGAAAATCATATAGGTGCTAGGGCTTGACGTGACCAGCCGATTGATCGGAGGGGGCCTCTCCGACCGCCTGTCTAGCCCAAGATAGGGCCAAAGTGGAGTATTGCAAGTCAGGAACTGCTCATCCATCTTGGTTCTATCCTTAAGCATCACGGTCGCCACCCACGGCCAACAGGTGGCCCCATTGGGGGAGTTTTACCCCTCTGCAGAGGTGCAGTCGGTGCATTCTAACGCCTCAGCCGACAGGGCGGGAGTATATAATTTATTGTCAAAATCATTAATACATAGAATAAAGAACAACCCTGTATTATATGTACTTAGAAATTAAATATGCAACACTAAACGGTCCACATTGTTTGTTGGATGCCAACCCCTCAAAACAACTTAAATATTTGAATTAATTTGAATTTAACTGTTAGAAACTTGTTTTATTGGACCATATGACTTTAGGCACCCCTTTTGCTTTGCTGATTCATAAGTACATTTTTTTTATTCACACTGTCAACATCCGGTTGTTTGTTAGGGGTTAGACTGAATTGAAAAGAAGAAAAAGATTAAAAAGCAATGAAACAAAAAAAGAATTCAGAAGAAGAAGAAGAAGAAGAAGAAGAAGAAGAAGAAGAAGAAGAAGAAGAAGAAGAAAGAAAGAAAGAAAGAAAGAAAGAAAAAGAATTACTTAGGTCTAAGAAAAGAAGAAGAAGTCCGAAAAAAGAAAGAAAAGAAGAAAAGAATGAAAATCAAAAGAAAGAAAGAACAATTTAGATTAATGAAAAAAGAAAAGAAAAAGAAAATGAATGAAAAAAGAAATGGAAATAAAACAGGGAAATTAGTTTCCAAACGAATTCGAAAAGAATTTCTTTCCGTCCGGCGATTTTTCAGTAAACACTGTCCCGACCCCAGGGCAAATCTTGAACCGACAAGAATCGCATGGGACAGGCGAACAATAATTCGATCGGCAGATCAGGTCGGCGGATCAATTCACTCCACGATCGGGGGTGGGTGGGGTGTAGTGGAGGTCAAATCAATGACCGTAGACAAAGGAGAAAGGGGTGGATGGATGGGTTTGGATGAGATTTGCAAGGGGGGGATGTTGGCGCGAGGGAATGGTGTTGGCTCAAGGGGAGATTAAACGGGAAGTGGTTATTAAAGAGTGTAAAAAGAGGATCACGCATAGCAGGCGGTGAATGCTACCCGATTTCCCGATCTGGGTGGATGGGTATGGGTGAGACGGGAAATCCGGCAGATTTTCGGAAAAGAGTGAAAGAAATGGTGGGGTTCGGGTGAGGATATCATCACAAAATCGGTGTTTGTAATATTTAGATTTTCCGGACTGTTGTCCTCATCTTTATTGTAACTAACAAAAGACAAAAACAAAAAACAAACAAAAAAAAAGCAAAACAAATATATATCTATTAATAATGGAGATTCGTTTCCAGTTTTTGTCTGTAACAAAAATTACGTCACTGCTTACATCACATTACCCAAAATCGTCATAACATAGAATAAATACACTCAAAATTTGAACATGCAGCATTAGACAGTCCTCATTGTTTTTTAAAACAAGTTTTAATAAATACATACCTGGTATTATATATCTATATATAGTTTGTTTTATTTTAATACATATTTAAAGTTTATATTTCAAATTGTTTTATTTTTTTTAATCCTTTAATGAATTTGATGATTTTACTTACTTAGGGTACAAACTCGCTGGCATTGAATTTTTTACTCCCACCTCTCAGGAAATATGTTTCAAAAATCTAAAAAGATTTACATAGCCCGGAGTCTAAGAAGTTCTTCTTTTTCTTAGACTGAATTCTTTTTTTGTTTCTTTTGATTCTCATTCTTTTTCTTCTTTCCTTTCACTAAATTCTTCCTTTTTCTTTCCTTTCTTTTGCTTCTTTTTATTTCTTTTCCTTATTTTTACATCACCTTCCTTCTTTTCTCAGACTGAATTATTTCTTTCTTTTTCTTTCATTTTTTTTCTTTCATTTCTTTTTCCTTTTTCTTCTTCTTTTTCCTTTTTTTTTTAGACAAAATTCTTTCTTTCTTTCGTTCGCTTTTCCTTCTTGTTTTTTTTTTTCTTTTTCCTTCCTTTTATTTTTTTCTCTCCTTCTTTTCTTAGACTGAATTCTTTCTTTCTTTCCAGTCTGCCCTGCTATTTATCCATAGCTGGATGGAGAATTAGATTCATATCTTTCCCAAGGGTATTAGCGCTATGCGAAATGCCAACATCTTCGTCCAGGAATTGAACTCGGGTCGACGAGTCCATTTCCTATGGCTCTAACCGTGGACCACGCGCCTCTATATATATAAGTTAAACCTAATTAATCAGATATACCTACTAACAGTTTTGCTTAGTGCTCTTCAGGGCTAAGATCTGAGATCTTAGCTCTGATGAGCTACTAAGCGAAGATTTTAGTAGGTATATCTGACTCATTAGGTTTAACTTTATTATTTGCTCTACTTAGGCATTGAGCACTCTTTACTTTTTAGCTTTAGAGTATCCTGGCAGTTTATATATATACATATATATTTGTCATATATATATTATATATATATATAATATATATATATATATATATAAATTGTTTTTTCTTTTGACCAAGTATTTTAGTTTCAACCGATTATTTTCTGTCTTGGTCTTTTCTTTATTGCATTTTTTTCCCAGGTGATGTTTGGTAGTATATTTTTACAATCAAACTATTTCCCGGTTTTTTTTTCTTACGCAAGGGTTTTACCAACAAGTTTGGTATATTAAATTATATATTATATATATTATATATATATATATATATATATATATATAATATATATATCACTTGGGTATATATTCTCTATGAATGATATTTACTTATGAATATAGAAAAATATATTATCAACGTTAATTATATAATATATATATATATATATATATATATATATATATATATATATATATATATATATACTTCTCTATCTATCCATCTATCTATCATTCTATGTACCTCTCTATCAATCTATTTCTTGCAAGTCCTTTCTATGCGCTTACCGACATATATCCACATAGATAATTTCGATTTTATTACAACTTTGCTAGTCTATTAATTTCGGATTGTACACATCTGTCTGTCTATCGATCTGTCTGTCAAGATTGTTGTTTATCGATTTGTCTCTCCTTATCTACAAAAAAGGACTAACCAATAAGAGATTTCCATTCAATTTACATCTACCTACCGTAGCGTCAATTTGCACAATACAGCATGTTCTCTCCCGATTGGATGCTAACACTCGTGACCATATACCTGTGGCCCCCGAGATATCTATTGCAAAATCGCTTCGCAATATTAATGTCCTCGTCATACTAAACTCATTTTACTTTTTACCTTTATGATGGGATATTTCAAAATTTCACTTTACAACTCATTCTATTATATACCCAAATAATATATAATATATATATACATACGGTCCCAGCTAAAAAGACAGTTAGATTTTCGGTCGGCAGGGGGTGATATCGACAGTAGCAGCAGACGTAGAAATTAGCCAGTAAAGCCAGTAATTCGACTTAGTCTCATAACAACTTCTTGCCAGCTGACAGAGCCACCACAAACTTTCTAAGTGTCACAACTCCCTCTTCTATTAGTGTCCTGTTAAGAGACTTGTGTTTGTTTTGTTTTCTTTTAATCCCTGTGAACCCGTCTGACTCGTGCCTTGAAAACGGCCAGCACGGAACATCACAACGTTGGGGTCTAGACATCGTGCAGGGTGCAGAACGGGTATTCTCACACGCGGTCACTACTAGAATAGGCTCATTCCTAATTAGTGATCATCCTCCACTCTTTAATACATTGATTGTTGTTTGTTTGTTTGTTTTTTATTTTTTATTTTTTTTGTAAAGAATATAATGTTTGAAAATAAACACATTTCTTATATTTTATTCTATTATATACCCAAATAATATCTCGGGTATATAATCGGCGAGAGAGACAGACAGACATATAGAGTAGAGATGTAAGGTTGGTACGAGGGTTCTTACTTGTTAACAGTTGCCTCTACTGCTTTTAACTCGTCGGCTGCTATATACTTATCTGGGTTGATTTCTCGGGTTGATCCAATGGGTTGCTTCTTCTTTGGGCTCATTTCTTCGGGCTGATTATTTCTTGTTTAGATTAACTCAACAAGACTTGGTTGTTTTTTCTTATAAAGCTTTATTTCAATAACCCAGCCCACTTTCAACCGCCATGGGGGAGACCGACCCTCAGAGCAAAAATCAGAGAAATAATGTAGATAACAATAAAGATGAGGACAATAGTCCGAATAATCCAAATAATCCAAATTATCAAGCCTCATCCCCGAAATTATGAGAAATACTATCTATTTTAGTCTTCTCAAATCTATCTGTCTATTTATACATCTCAAACCTCTCTCTCTCTCTCTCTCTCTCTCTCTCTCTCTCTCTCTCTCTCTCTCTCTTGTGTGTGTGTGTGTCTCGTCCATAATTTATAGTCTATACGTTTTTCCTCATAATCTTAACTTATATTTGTATCTTAAGATAATGTTACCTTCATCAAAGAAATAATGTAGATAACAATAAAGATGAGGACAATAGTCCGAATAATCCAAATAACACAAATTATCAAGCCTCATCCCAAAAAATTATGAGAAATACTATTTATTTTAGTCTGCTCAAATCTATCTGTCTATATATACATCTCAAACCCTCCTCTCTCTCTCTCTCTCTCTCTCTCTCTCTCTCTCTCTCTCTCTCTCTCTCTCTCTCTCTCTCTCTCGTCCATAATTTATAGTCTATACGTTTTACCTCATAATCTTCACTTATTTTTGTATCTTAAGTTAATGTTACCTTCACCCAGAGAAATAATGTAGATAACAATAAAGATGAGGACAATAGTCCGAATAATCCAAATAATCCAAATTACCAAGCCTAATCCCCAAAATCATGAGAAATACTATCTATTCTAGTCTGCTCAAATCATCTGTATCTATACATCTCAACCCTCTGTCTGTCTGTCTGTCTGTCTGTCTGTCTCTCTCTCTCTCTCTCTCTCTCTCTCTCTTTCTCTCCTCTCTCTCTCTCATCCAAATAATCCAAATTATCAAGCCTCGTCCCCAAAATTATGAGAAAATACTATCTATTTTAGTCTGCTCAAATCTATCTGTCTATTTATACATCTCAAACCTCTCTCTCTCTCTCTCTCTCTCTCTCTCTCTCTCTCTCTCTCTCTCTCTCTCTCTCTCTCTCTCTCTCTCTCTCATCCCAAAATAATACAAATTATCAAGCCTCATCCCCAAAATTATGAGAAATACTATCTATTTTAGTCTGCTCAAATCTATCTGTCTATTATACATCTCAAACCTCTCTCTCTCTCTCTCTCTCTCTCTCTCTCTCTCTCTTCCCTCTCTCTCTCTCTCTCTCTCTCTCTTCTCTTTCTCTCTCTCTCTCTCTCATCCAAATAATACAAATTATCAAGCCTCATCCCCAAATTATGAGAAATACTATCTATTTTAGTCTGCTCAAATCTATCTGTCTATTTATACATCTCAAACCTCTCTCTCTCTCTCTCTCTCTCTCTCTCTCTCTCTCTCTCTCTCTCTCTCTCTCTCTCTCTCTCTCATCCAAATAATACAAATTATCAAGCCTATCCCCAAAATTATGAGAAATACTATCTATTTTAGTCTGCTCAAATCTATCTGTCTATTTATACATCTCAAACCTCTCTCTCTCTCTCTCTCTCTCTCTCTCTCTCTCTCTCTCTCTCTCTCTCTCCCCTCTCTCTCTCTCTCTCTCTCTCTTTCTCTCTCTCTCTTCTCTCATCCAAATAATACAAATTATCAAGCCTCATCCCCAAAATTATGAGAAATACTATCTATTTTAGTCTGCTCAAATCTATCTGTCTATTTATACATCTCAAACCTCTCTCTCTCTCTCTCTCTCTCTCTCTCTCTCTCTCTCTCTCTCTCTCTCTCTCTCTCTCTCTTCATCCAAATAATACAAATTATCAAGCCTCATCCCCAAAATTATGAGAAATACTATCTATTTTAGTCTGCTCAAATCTATCTGTCTATTTATACATCTCAAACCTCTCTCTCTCTCTCTCTCTCTCTCTTTTCTCTCTCTCTCTCTCTCTCTCTCTCTCTCTCTCTCTCTCTCTCTCTCGTCCATAACTTATATTCTATACGTTTTTCCTCATAACCTTAACTATTTTTGTATCTTAAGATAAGTTACCTTCATCAGAGAAATAATGTAGTCTGCTCAAATCTGTCTGTCTATCTATACATCTCAAACCTCTCTCTCTCTCTCTCTCTCTCTCTCTCTCTCTCTCTCTCTCTCTTCTCTCTCTCTCTCTCTCTTCTCGTCCATAATTATAGTCTATACGTTTTTCCTCATAATCTAACTTATTTTTGTATCTTAAGATAATGTTACCTTCATCAGAGAAATAATGTAGATAACAATAAAGATGAGTCTATCGTATACATCTCACCCCTCTCTCTCTCTCTCTCTCTCTCTCTCTCTCTCCTCTCTCTCTCTCTCTCTCTCTCTCTCTCTTCCATAATTTATAGTCTATACGTTTTTCCTCATAATCTTAACTTATATTTGTATCTTAAGATAATGTTACCTACTATCGATTGTATTATTAGTCTCATCCTTAACTAGGCTTTTAAAGTTCAGTAACTTTTTCCATTAACGAGTTTTTAAGAATTTTCAAAAGGTTATTCACTGTGTATTGATTAAACTTTATTATTGAAATAGTAAGTATGCTTTTATATGGTATTAGCTAGACTATAGCCAGAATGACAGCGTTCCTTCCAATCATGTCACAATTTTCAAAAACAAACGCCGCTCTGTCGGCTGCGGCGTTAGAATGCACCGAATTCACCTCTGCAGAGGGGTAAGACTCCCCCAATGTGGTCACCTGTTGGCCGTGGGTGGCGATCCGTGATGCTTAAGGATAGAACCCAGGTGGATGAGCAGTTCATGACTTGCAATACTCCACTTTGGCCCTATCTTGGGCTAGACGGGCGGTCGGAGAGACCCCCTCCGATCAATCGGCTGGTCATGTCGAGCCCTAGCACCTATATGATTGCCCCAACCCTATTGCCCTTATGGCAAGCCCCAACCCCTCTTTATCATATGGGTGCTAGAAAGCGGTGGCTGCGGGTCTACATGTCCTGGGAATGACGTTAAACTCTATCTGATGGTGAGGTTCCAATTCTGGAGGTTTGGGGAATGTGGAGCACCCCTTCATCACCATTGCTCCCTGGTCCACTCTGACCCGGAGTGGTAGTACCTGTTAGGGTCCCATTTATGGGTTAAATAGAAAAATGTATTTATAACAAAATTGTATTATCCATTAAGAATTGATTTATTTCAAAACTTTATTGGCAACCCACTGAGGTTGATATGCCACAAAAAAAAAAAAAAAAAAAAAAAACGCTGGCAAAATGGTTATGAGCATTTTTTCATTATGTTGTACGTTAGCTAGCACCCCTTCAGCACTCTACCATATGGACTGGATCATAGCCTTTACCTCTAATTGGTAGGGATATTTGTGCTGCTCATCCCACTTATGAGGGCTTGACACAAGGACATTTTTTATGTGGGCCCACCCACAAGCCGAAGCTGATGGGTGGTTGGTGGAAAAAATTGCGTCGATCCCGTCGGCATTCCCCCACAACGGGGTCGCCTCAGGCGCTGGGCAATAAACCCAGCCCCGCCCCCAAGGGGGCAGGTATTGCCTGGGGGGAAAGCCCCCTGGGATCGACGCTATTAATTATAACAAATATACACACACACACCACGTGTCACACACCGTATACACATACACCCACACATAAATATATATATATAATATATATATATATATATATATATATATATATAACAGGTCCTAACAATCTGAATCCGAGTGGACCTGGGAGTAATGGCAATGAATAATGTAGTTCAGTGTCATGTCTAGGACATGCCATTTGGATGGAGGTGACGGGGGTCTTACCACATTGCAGAGGATGTAGTCAGTGTATTCTATGCCTTGACAACAAATATACACACACACCACACGTCACACACCGTATACACATACGCACACACATAAACATATATATATATATGTGTGTGTGTGTGTGTGTGTGTGTGTGTGTGTGTGTGTTTCAGTCTGTTCTATCTCCCTATATCTGTATCAATTTTTCTTTAATCCCCAAGCACTTGGCATTTTTATAGACATCCGTCAAAATGGCTTATATCAATTGTTTAAAAAGAAAAGAAGTTCAAGTAAGCTTAAGAATGGAAAAAAAATATATAAGATTGTTTTATTGCAAAAAGAGAAAGAAAGAAATAAAGAAACATACTATATGACAGATGTAAATATGGAGAGAAAGAAAGAAAGAAAAAAAAGGAGAGAAAGAATTGGACATAAGGAGAAGAAAGAAAGAAAAGAAAAGAAAGAAAGAAAGAAAGAAAGAAATTGTGAATAGAAGGAAAATACGAGAAATGAAAGAAACGTACTATATGAGAGATGTGAATAAAGAAAGAAAGAAAGAAAGAGTTGAAAATATGGAGAGAAAACCGAGTTCATGTGTTTCAAAAAGAAAGGAGATATCTCCACTATCGACGGTAAGCCTCTAAAGTCAGTAGAACAATTCACATACCTAGTTAGTAATATCTCATCCACAGAAAAGAAGTATTAATGCACGAATAGGAAAGGCTGGTCGGCTACAAACAGTTTATCTGTCATATGGAAATCTGATCTCACTGATAAGTTAAAGAGACAATGTTTCCAAGCTGTGGTTGTATCAGTGCTGCTGTATGGCTGCACCACTTGGACCCTAACGAGGCGCCTTGAGAATACGTTAGATGGGAGCTGCACAAGAATGCTGCGTGCTCTCTCGAACAAGTCGTGGAAGCAGCACCCCATAAGGAAGCAACTGTACGGCCATTCAGACATACTAGCAAAAATAAATGCGCTCTCCGGGTACAAGTATTCATGTTTTAATATAATCAAATATTATATTGAACTAGAAGCAGCTACCCGGCGTCACCTGGGTAGAGGGGGTAAAAAAAGGTAGTCTCACGAATCCATTGTTGTCGAATAGCGAGTTATATCATCGCAGAATGCCTTAGCATTAAAATCCCCACGTAAAAAAAAAGAACTTGCATTGATCCAGATTCTCTGAAAAGGAAATTAAATATATATATATATATATATATATATATATATATATATATATATATTAGCAAATATATGCACCCTCCGGGTGCAAGTATTTAAGTTTTAATGTAATAGAATATCGTATTAAATTAGAAAGGCTAATGAAACTAAATAAACAATGCAGATAAAAAGATTTGAAACAGAGGGAGTATAATTGAAAAATAGAACAACTGAAACTTACTCTTCCATCACTCCCGTCTTTCATTGTTATTTTTTCTAATTTAAGTATTTAGTTAAAATAGGAAGTAAAGAATAAAATGACAGTTATTTTTCTTGTTAATGGATTTCTTTTAAGATTAATTGAAGAGATGTTTGTTTATATCATTAAAATAAAACCAAACAATTAGAAATCAATAATACTAAGCACATATTTATTAAAATCACATTTAATATCAATATGCAAATTAGCCTTCCCGTTCACACTGTAAACCGCATTTTGTTGTATTTATATAAATATAATAGCATGTTATTAATATGTAGATATGGTAACGTAATAATGTAAAGCAATTTATTAATAATTGAGGTTAAAATTAGAATAAATTCATGATGAATGTGACGTCAATAACTAAGGGAATTGTGACTTGAGTAGTCATTTAGTTTCGTTACAGACAGAAAAACACACAATCTCCATTATAATAGGATATATATATATATATATATATATATATATATATATATATTGCACGATTTTTAAACGCACTAATAACACGGCCTTCGGGTTCTGTGGCTTCGGCCACTGGACTATTAGTGTTAAATTAACGGCGTGATCCCAGGGGTTCCCCCACCCAGGCAACACCTAACTTCTTGATTTAAAGGGGCAGGGCTGGGTTTATTGCCCAGTGCCCGAGGCGCCTCCTTGAGGGTGAATGCCGACGGGATCAACGCATTTTTGTGCCTACCTCCCATGAGCTTCGGCTCGTGGTTTCCACATTAAAAAAGACCTTGTGGTACGCCCTCATAAGTGGGATCAGAGGCAAATACCCTACTAACATGAGCTGTTTTGAGGCAAATCTACCTCAGATTTTCATAGATACATCGTTAATAAATGAGATTTATTCTATGTACTTATGAGTTTGAATATATATTAATTAGATACTCATTGATGAACTTAGGAGGCAATTTCTAAGGACATTGTGATGCAAGCAGTGACGTAGTTTCGGTTACAGACAGACAGATAATGGATCTCCATAAAAATAAGAATTAGGGATTATTTCTCTGAATGTTTGAGATGAGGCTTGAAGATTAGTATTATCTGCGTTATTCGGACTATTTCCCCATCTTCATTGTTATTTGTACAATGTTTCGGTCGGTATGCCCTCCGGCCTTCTTCAGGTATTTCTTGTCGGGCTCGGGAACCTTCTGGGACTCGGGAACCTTCTTTTCGAACTCGGGAACTTTCTCGGGAGCCATCACGGAACTTTGAACCTAACCCTTTATTTATTCTACGGGGGTATCCTGTTCTCATTCTGCTAACCATAGCTGGGGTAGGAGTTGTGTTAGAAGGGAATACCGGCCGAAACGTTGTACAAATAACAATGAAGATGGGGACAATAATCCTACTAATACTAAGAATTAGGGAGTCATTAAATAATTCTGGAGATTAGTAATAAATATGTTTCTCTCCCCTCTCCATTTGTCATCCCTTTTTAAATTAATTATATTTTGTTGTGACTTAATTTCGGTTACATACAAACAACACTGAATCTCCATTATAATAAAATGTTTCACTTATATAAATCCATATCATGTGATTTTGAATGCATATAATTAAATACTCGGTGACAGACTTACGCAATTTCTAAGGGCATTGTGAGGAATCAGTGACGTAGTTCGGTTACAGACACAGTATCTCCATTATAATAAGATTAGGGTGTCATTAAATCATTCTCGGGATTAGTAATAAATGGGAAGAGAGAGAGAGAGAGAGAGGATGGACTAGAGAAGACGGCCAAAGACTGAGAGAGAGGGGGGGGGGGGGGGGGGGGGGGGGGCGGGGGGGGGGGGGGGGGGGGGGGGGGGGGGGGGGGGGGGGGGGGGGGGGGGGGGGGGTGAGAGAGAGAGAGAGAGAGAGAGAGAGAGAAAGAGAGAGAAGGGGGCGGGGGGGGTGAGAATAGAGAAAAAGGAAGAAAAAATAGGAGGAGAGAGATAATCGACAGGAGGCAAAGGGAGAGAGTGAGACAAGCACACAGACAGAAACAAAGAAAGTGATACAGAAGAGTGTAGAGAGTAGAGTAGAAAAGAATACGAGAAAATATGTAGGAAACAGTT
>CM042180.1:19796458-19797523 GCA_023376005.1 Doryteuthis pealeii | reverse complement strand
CCACGTGGGTTATTTCACAGCCAAGAACATTTTGTTTATTTCTTCTGAATTTTTTAGATGAGCTTGATAATTTTTGGAAAAATATAATTCCATTAATTTAGATAATTAAATCCAGTCTGTTGGCTGGTTGGTTGGATTTTATAGCATGTCAACCCCGTTGGGTTATTTTCAGCCGAAGACATTTTGTTTTATTTCTCTTACTTTTTAGATGAGATTTGATAATTTTTGGAAAAATATAATTCCATTAATTTAGATAATTAAATCTAGTCTGTTGGTTGGTTTGGTTGGTTGGATTTTACAGCATGTCAACCCAAGTTGGGTTATTTTCTGCCGAAGACATTTTGTTTTATTTCTCTGAATTTTTTAGATGAGGCTTGATAATTTTTGGAAAAATATAATTCCATTAATTTAGATAATTAAATCCAGTCTGTTGGCTGGTTGGTTGGATTTTATAGCATGTCAACCCTCGTTGGGTTATTTTCAGCCGAAGACATTTTGTTTTATTTCTCTTACTTTTTAGATGAGATTTGATAATTTTTGGAAAAATATAATTCCATTAATTTAGATAATTAAATCTAGTCTGTTGGTTGGTTGGTTGGTTGGATTTTACAGCATGTCAACCCAAGTTGGGTTATTTTCTGCCGAAGACATTTTGTTTTATTTCTCTAATTTTTTAGATGAGATTTTGATAATTTTTGGAAAAATATAATTCCATTAATTTAGATAATTAAATCCAGTCTGTTGGCTGGTTGGTTGGATTTTACAGCATGTCAACCCACGTTGGGTTATTTTCTGCCGAAGACATTTTGTTTTATTTCTCTTAATTTTTTAGATGAGATTTGATAATTTTTGAAAAATACAATTCCATTAATTTAGATAATTAAATCTAGTCTGTTGGCTGGTTGGTTGGATTTTACAGCATGTCAACCCTTGTTGGGTTATTTTTCTGCCGAAGACATTTTGTTTTATTTCTCTTAATTTTTAGATGAGATTTGATAATTTTTGGAAAAATATAAATTCCATTAATTTAGATAATTAAATCTAGTCTGTTGGTTGGTTGGATTT
>CM042180.1:19781458-19791458 GCA_023376005.1 Doryteuthis pealeii | reverse complement strand
TCGCTAATAATGGTAAACCGATTTGAATATCTCAGTTTCTATTGGTATTTATTTCAGGAATGCAAATCACAGTATCCTTTTTCTCAGCGTTAGGTAATTCAATGATTTTTCCCCCCTTGAAAGAGAATCATACCATTACTTTAGATGATTTAAGAAACATTTCAAAAATCCAGAATGTTAAGTTATTGAAAGTAAACTCTTTTGTGTCTTATTTGTTATTAGCTTATTTACTGCTAAATAAAACAAACTTTTGTTTAAGGAAATTATAAAACGTGAAAAAAAGCAATTATAGTGATAATTCAAGTGAAATATTGGGGAGATTGTACATGAAAAGACCTGGATATGTTTAAGATGCATTCCATGAATTAGTGTTTAACTGTCAAAGGTGTTTGACATGTTCTACATTGTGATTGTTGTTCTTATTTGAGTATATAGGAGTGCGTTAGTCTTGTATGTAACTCCGAAAAACATGCCTTAGATTAGCTGAGTTGTACGTACTTTCATCACAATTTAAATATTTATCTATTTATCTATATTAGTGTTCATAATATATGAACAGGCTGTAAATCCTATCTGTGATGTTAGGGCATTAAAGGAATTACTGGATTTTTAGAATAATTTCCCGCGGGAATTTAGCGTAGAATTCACAGTTGAAACGCTGCTCGAAGCAGAATTAAAGCGAAGCGTTGATGATGTGACGTCTGGAAATGCAATCAAACGCTTTGTAGGACGCAGGATAAAAAGTTGATGTTTTGATGAATTCGATGGTAATTATCTTGGCATGACGGACAGTCGGCAGGGCGACAGACAGACACACACACACAGAGACAGACAGACATTCACAAAAAACAAAACAAAACAAAACAAAACAAAAAGATAATTCGATAAATTATGCAAATTATACATTCGTTACTGGCGCATAATTATTACACTTCGACGATTTCCCCACTCACCTCTCTCTCTCTCTCTCTTCTCTCTTCTCTCTCTCTCTCTCTCTCTCTCTCTCTCTCTCACACACACACACACACACACATACACACAAACAAACACTCACATACACATACGCCCTGTCTGTCGCTCTGTCTAAACGTCTCTCGCTCTCTCTAACTCAGTCAATCTCACACCATTTCTATCTCTGTATCTTTAAGCTTGCCTCCAACTCTCTCTCTCTCTCTTCTCTCTCTCTCTCTCTCTCTCTCTCTCTCTCTCTCTCTCTCTCTCTCTATCTATCTATCTATCTATCTATGTATATATATATATATATGTATATATATATATATATAGAGAGAGAGAGATAGATAGATAGATAGATAGATAGATAGATATGAGCTGATGGAGATTGTTAATATATAGATATGAACGGACTAGGATAGATATAAACAATGGTAGATATTAAGAAATAAAGTATCATTGATAGATAGATACAGAGATATGTACATACTGAGATAGATAGATAGACAGAAAGGCAGACAGAAGCCAAGAAATGTGTATATATAGATACAAACACACGCGCGCGCGCGGCACACCACACCACACACACACACACACACACACACACACACACACATATTATATATATATATATATATATATATATTAGAGAGAGAGAGAGAGAGAGAGAGAGAGAGAGGAAACCAAGTAATGTATGTTTGTATATATATATATAGAGAAACAGAAACAGAGATAGTGACGGAAGATAAAGATAGATAGAAAGATATAAACCAAGTAATGTATGTATATATATATATATATAGAGAGAGAGAGAGAGAGAGAGGGGGGGACTGTAGATACAGATAGATAGAAAGACAGAAATCAAGTAATATATATATATAGAGAGAGAGACAGGGACAGAGAGACAGAGAGACAGAGAGAGAGACAGAGACAGACAGAGACAGACAGACAGACAGGGTGAGAGAGTCAGAGAGACAGAGACAGACAGACGCAAAGACAGAAGATAGAGATAGATAGAAAGACCGATATATATACACACATATATCTATATATAATAGAGAGGAGAGAGAGACAATTAGATATACACATATTAAGATAGCTGGTACAATGTGATGATGATAATTATACAGATGATGATGATGATGCTGGTGATGGTTTATGTTCTCAGTTGCTTCGAGCAGGAAACGTGACAAACCGCCAGAGGAGACAAGGTTTTCCTTGGCCCACGAATCGAAAATCATCATTATATTATTATTATTATTATTATTATTATTATTATTATTATTATTATTATATACGATCCAGATGAATTGGGAAATGCACACAAATAAAAGGAAATGGTGCCGATACCAGCCGAGCCTAGCCAAGCCGAGTCGAGCAGCATAGGCGGCGGCAGTGGCTACGACGACGACTACGACGACGACGGCAGCGGTCGGAATATGATATACCAGTTGCACGGCGTTGTATGTCATGTGAACGCACGGGAGGAACGTTTGCTCTTGAATCTGATATATCGGCGCATTGATCAATATAAGGGAAAGCGTAAGACGAAATGAATTGACAGATGATACGAGCTAAGGCTTTTCTAATGGTGGCGGCTGACAGCTGTGACAGTGACGTCAACAATGGCGGACGGGCAGGCCGAGGGTGGGTGGGTACGGTGCTTTTTGTGATGGTACGGTGGTTGGTAGTGGTGATGGTGGTGTTGGTGGGGGGTGTTGGTGTTGGGCGCGTTGAAGATGCTGTTGTCTCTTCTGCAGTCGGCCGGATAACAGGTAGAATGCATGTTATTCGCACGACACATTTGACAGAGTAGATAGGTAAGAGTTGACTGACTAAATGGAACGTGATTGGCATGCATTGTTAGATAGATAGATAGATAGATAGATAGATAGTTTGATAGATAGATAGATAGATAGATAGATAGATAGATGTAGGGATATGAGCTAAAATAGATAGATAGCTAGATATGAGCCAAGATAGATAGATAGATAGATAGATATATGGGGTGGATAGATATGGGTTAAGATAGATAGATAGATAGATAGATAGATAGATATATGGATAGATAGATGGATAGATAATTAAGATAGATAGATAGATAGATAGATAGATGGGTGCATAGATAGATAGAGAGATGGAAGATATGGGTTAAGATAGATAGATAAATAGATAGATGTGGTTTAAGATAGATAGATAGATAGATAGATAGATAGATGGATAGATAGATAGATAGATGGATACATATGGGTTAAGATAGATAGATAAATAGATAGATGTGGGTTAAGATAGATAGATAGATAGATAGATAGATGGGTGGATAGATAGATAGATAGATAGATAGATAGATAGATGGGTGGATAGATAGATAGATAGATAGATAGATAGATAGATAGATAGATATGGGTTAAGATAGATAGATAAATAGATAGATGTGGGTTAAGATAGATAGATAGATAGATAGATAGATAGATAGATAGATAGATAGATAGATAGATAGATAGATAGATAGATAAATAGATAGATGTGGGTTAAGATAAATAGGTAGATAGATAGATAGATAGATAGATAGATAGATAGATGATTTAAGATAGATAGATAGATATGTAAAGATAGATATGTAGATAGATAAGGGTTAAGATAGATAGATAGATAGATAGATAGATAGATAGATAGATGTAGGGATATGAGCTAAAATAGATAGCTAGATATGAGCTAAGATAGATAGATAGATAGATAGATAGATATGGGTTAAGATAGATAGATAAATAGATAGATAGATAGATAGATAGATAGATATAGATAGATAGATAGATAGATAGAAGGAGGGATATGAACTAAAATAGATAGATAGCTAGATATGGGCTAAGATAGATAGATATGAGCTAAGATAGATAGATATGAGCTAAGATAGATAGATAGATAGATAGATAGATAAATAGATAGATAGATATGGGTTAAGATAGATAGATAAATAGATAGATAGATAGATAGATAGAAGGAGGGATATGAACTAAAATAGATAGAGAGCTATATATGAGCTAAGATAGAAAGATATGAGCTAAGATAGATAGATAGATAGATGGAAGGATATGAGCTAAAATAGATAGATAGCTAGATGTGAGGTAAGATAGATAGATAGATAGATAGATAGATAGATAGATAGATAGATGGAGGAATATGAGCTAAAATAGATAGCTAGCTAGATATGAGCTAAGATAGATAGATATGAGTTAAGATAGATAGATAGATAGTCAAGTGTTACAGTATCAGTCGATTATTTCCGGTTGGTGCGATCCTTTATATATATATATATATATATATATATATATATATATATATATATATATATATATATATAAAGTGTATATATATAAGTGTAGATAAAAGGATATGAAAACACACAAAATGCTGTTAAAGGGAAAACATTTTATATCATATTCATAACTAATATTGAACAATATTTCGATTTATAAAAGCTAGTTTTTGCTCCGGACTCATCGAGAAAGGAGCTGAAAATAATTTGAATTTAAAACGAAAACATTGATGTTCTAAAAAAAAGTCATGCTTTAATATATATATATATATATATATATATATATATATATATATATATATATATATATATATATTTCTCACATATACTGGATTTCAATTTTCCCCATACAGTCTTTATACCTTGACAAAGGGTTAAGGTTCACCCGAAATATCGGAATAAATCGAACCAGGGACAGAACAACAGCTGCATATTGAAACTCTGTATTTAACATTGTTTTTTTGTTTTTGTTCACTTTTTCATTTCCACGCTTCATAATACCAAAAACAATGTTCACACGCAATCAATTTATATATATATATATATATATATATATTATATTATATTATATTATATTATATTATAGGTACAAGTCATAACTTACTCGAGTTTCATGATAAAGATCTTAGCTAAGTAGGTTATTACTAATCTTAGCTAAGTAGGTTATCACTTGTACCTATATTTGCTCTACTAACGTATTGAGCACTTTGTATTTGTTATATGGCTGACTTACCTTCCTGAATTTTGCACCATCTAACCATCGTGACCATATTCACCTTTTCCATTATATATATATATAGTCGTCCACGGACACGTGTTTCAACTTATCAAGTCTCTTCAGTGTGGCTAGACATTTGTAAGCTACCTATAGCCGGGATATATATATATATATATATATATATATATATATATATATATATATGAATTGTTATTGTTCGAGGAAATTAGCAAGCGTAAATGATTTAGCTGTCGAACATCCCCAAATAACTATCTGAGAAGTTGGTTTATTTTCGGAGGAAATAATCGGCTTTCCAAATTATAATATGAACGCCTGAAATCGGCGGGAGAAAAAAGCGCATCAAATCCCGCCAACCTCTCGCCAGCCATTTTTTTTTTTGTATTTGTCACGCAATCATTTTCAAGCGACAGTTAAATTGGTTAATGGTACAAAGTAACAATTTACTGAAGAGTCTGGCCTACTTAAGAGAGCAACATCATTATCTTTTGGATGCTATACGTCTAGACCGTATCGCGTAATTAGGGAAAAAGACATATATCTCTGCACTTATATTATATATATATATATATATATTATATATATATAGAGAGAGAGAGAGAGAGAGAGGGGAGAGAGAGAGAGAGAGAGAGAGAATTAATAATAGACCGTATCGAGTAATTAGGGAAAAGGACATATATCTCTGCACTTATATATATATATCTTTTTTCGAACATTTCGAAAATTCTCCGCGTTCCAACGAATTTTATTTAAAAAAATAAGGATTTACTCTGAGGAAGGTCGATGTTTCTTTGTGTGCTGAACATTTCTATATTTTTTTTTCTATTATTATTTTATTTCATTTTGTTATTTAAAAATTATAATAGATAGAATAATGTACATATGGATAAACTCCTGGACGAAACACGTGTAAGTTAAATTAATTGAAATAATCCTATTTTATCCATTCAATACTTTCTCTCCTTTATTTCTCTTTTCAACATATATATATAATTTCAAAAAAATAATTATTTTTTCGAACAAAGAATTTTTTCCTTTTTTGAAAATAATTGAGAGACGCTCCACGTCAACATCACTATTTTCTATTGCTGTGAAGCATCTCTCATATATATATAATATATATATATAATATATATATATATATATATATATATATATATGTATATATATATCAGCCAAATTTTCCCAGCTGGAAGGGACAATGCCAAAGCACCTGAGATCATTTTTGCGATGCAAGTTCGTCTGCAAAAATGATCTCAGGTGCTTTGGCATTGCCCCTTCCAGCTGGGAAAATTTGGCTCAAGACCACCCTCGGTGGCGGCAGAATCTCCATAGAGGACTGTACATGTCAGAACTCACCCTGATACAACATCATGAAGCTAAGAGGTCCATAAGAAAGCAACGGCAACAAAGCATCGGAACATCATCATCTACAGGGACAACCTACAAATGCAAAATCTGTGGTCGAGAATGTTTCTCAAACATTGGACTTCATAGTCACAGGAGGCGCTGCAACCTCAGGGGCATACAAACACTTTTATCAGAGTCTTTCGAGACTGAATTGCCAATGATATATATATAATTATATATATATATTATATATAATATATCTGTGTGTGTGTGTGTGTGTGTGTGTGTTGAAAAGAGAAATAAAAAAATATTGAATGGATAAAATAGGATTATTTCAATTAATTTAACTTACACGTGTTTCGGTCAGGAGTTTATCCATGTGTACATTATTCTATCTATTTCTGTAAAGCGTCTCTCAAATAATCTTTTTTTAAATCTTTTTTCCAACACTTCAAAATTCTCTGTATTTTGACCGTTTTAACTTCAAATATCAAACATTTTACGCTGATGAAGGCTTTTATTCTTTGTATGCTTAAAGATTTTATAATTTTCTATTATTATTTTATTTTATATTTTATATTTAATATAATAATAAATAGAATACATGTGTACATGAACAAACTCCTGGCCGAAACACTTGTTAGTAAATCTATTTCATCCATTCAACATTTTCTTTCCTTTATTTATTTTTCCTTTTAATATACCGTCAGATTCATTTCCATTTTCATATATATTAATTTTATCATCTGATCCATCTGGTACAACGGAATGACGTCCTTCCTATGTCATATTTGCCCCAAACTTCGTTGATCTGCAGCGGCTTTGATGAGTCATTTGAGGGTTCAAGATAGGAAAGTTTCTGGTGGTGTATAATATATATATAATATATTATATATATATATATAATATATATATATATATAAATTGTTTTTGCATGTAATGTATGTGTCAAACGATTAGGTACATAATAAGCACGTGTTCTCTTACTTTTCCCAACCAAAACTCTCTCTCTCTCTCTCTCTCTCTCTCTCTCTCTCTCTCTCTCTTATTTGAAAAAATGAGTGACAGTAAGTCCCTACGTGTCCCCAGCAACCTTATAAGTATTCTTGCTGGAGATTTGTTCTCTTACGTCTGTCTGTCTGTCTCCCTCTCTCTAGTCTATTTGACTATCTATCTATCTATCAATCTATCTATCAATCTTAGCTCATATCTATCTCTCTATCTAAGCTCATATCTATCTATGTATATGTCTATCTAAGTTCATATTTGTCTATCTATCTGTATGTCTACCTTAGCTCATATCTATCTATCTATCTATCTATCTATATATATATATATATATATATATATATAACTTAGCTCATATCTATCTATCAATCTATCTATCTAGACTCATATCTATCTATCAATATTTATTCTCTCTCTCTCTCTCTCTCTCCCTCCCTCTCTCTCTCTCTCTCTCTCTCTCTCTCTCTCTCTCTCTCTCTCTCTCTCTCTCTCTCTCTCTCTCTAATATTGAAATGGTGACAGCAAGTCCCTATTGTCCCCAGCCCTTATAAGTATTCTTGCTGGAGATTTGTTCTCTCTCTACGTCTGTCTGTCTGTCTGTCTCTCTCCTCTCTCCTCTCTCTCCTCTCTCTCTCTCTCTCTCTCTCTCTCTCTCTCTCTCTCCTCTCTCACCCACATGTCTACCATGATTATCTACCAAACTAGCTTGCAATTTTTCCGGTGTAAATTCACAGCCCCGAACAAAACGAGCCTCTTTTCAATAAATGTCTATAAACAATCGATATGTTCATATGTGATTATAAACTGTTGATTTGATCCTCTCACAGCAATTACGGACCAATTACTTGTATCCTTTCAAGGCATCAGTGCGACTAATTGAACAGACACTCGCCCCCCTCCCGGGACCCAACCCACCCCCCAAAAAAAACCTGTCAGAATTTTCCACTATTTATTCTGTTTATTCATTTCCATGAAATCGATTTCAACCTGTCCTATTTCCTAGATCGATATGTCTAATCATGTCGATTTCACAGAGAAGGTCTAGGCTCGTAAGTAGGTCCTATGGTTCGAGCACTCTGATTGAATAATTCTTTGTTTGTCTATATGCTACGAAAGCTCGTAAGCCCCCCTCTCGATAGGAAGTAGGGCTTCGGGGGGGGGGGTATTAAGAAAAAGCGATAATTGTAGATTCTAAGAAAAAAACCTGTTTGCAATGGGGAATTAAAACTTCGCCTCGAAATATAAAAAAAATGATAAAGAATAAGATAGAGCAAAATGACAGAAGAAGAAGAAGAAGAAGAAGAAGAAGAAGAAGGAAGAAGAAGAAGAAAGAAAAAGAAGAAGAAGAAGAAGAAGAAGAAGAAGAAGAAAGAAAGAAAGAAAGAAGAAGAAAGAAGAAGAAGAAGAAGAAGAAGAGAAGAGAAGAAGAGAAAATGAAAGAAGAAGAAAGAAAATGAAGAAGAAGAGAAAGAAGAGAAGAATGAAAGAAGAAGAAGAAGAAGAAGAAGAAGAAGAAGAAGAAGAAGAAGAAGAAGACCCTGTTTGTTAAAACCAGTATGCAAATTAATCATACCATATGTTATGTAAGCCTGTACTTCTTAGTGATATATAAGACATATTGAAGGATTTTAAACATACTAATAATATGGGATGTTTTGAGGCAAGTCTATCTCAGATTGAGGCATTGTTAATGAATAAGATTTATTCTATGTATTAATGATTTTGACTATAAAGAACCAGAACAAGAAGTAGGAGAAGAATCTGGCGGGGAAAGTGAAAAGTAACGTTAGAAATAAATTTAAAAAATAGCTCCTGTGGTGTAGCTGTTGAAAAATTGAAGAAGAAGAAGAAGAAGAAGAAGAAGAAGAAGAAGAAGAAGAAGAAGAAGAAGAAGAAGAAGAAGAAGAAGAAGAAGAAGAAGAAGAAGAAATAATAATAATAATAATAATAACTGGGTTGGGAAGGTGATCCACTGGGAATTATGCAAAAAGATAAATTTTGACCATACAACAAAATGGTATATGCATAAACCAGAATCTGTTCTTGAGAACGAAACGCACAAAATTCTCTGGGACTTTGAGATAAAAACGGATCACCTTATCCCAGCGAGAAGACCAGACCTAGTCCTGATTAACAAAAAAGAAAGAACTTGTCAACTGGTGGATTTTGCGGTTTCAGCAGATTACAGGGTGAAGCTGAAGGAAAATAAAAAGATGGATAAATACCTGGACCTTGCCAGAGAATTGAAAAAGCTGTAGAATATGAGGGTGAAAGTGATACTAATTGTAGTAGATGCACTTGGAACGGTCCCAAAAGGCTTGGAAAAAAGACTGGAGGAACTGGAAATCAGAGGAAGAATTGAGACCATCCAGACAACCGCATTGCTACAATCGGCTAGAATACTCAGAAGAGTCCTTGGAGACCTGGAGAGACTTGTTGTCACTCAGATTCCAGTGAAAGACCATCAGCTAACGCTGGTATGAATAACTCATTATAATAATAATAATAATAATAATAATAATAATAATAATAATAATAATAATAATAATAATAATAATAATAATAATAATTGGGACTTTGAAATAAAAACGGATCACCTTATCCCAGCAAGAAGACCAGACCTAGTGTTGATAAACAAA
>CM042180.1:19771458-19773958 GCA_023376005.1 Doryteuthis pealeii | reverse complement strand
TCTTGTGTTTCTTCTTTCTTTATTTGCTTTCTTTCTTTCTATTTCTTTCTTTCTAATTTCTTTCTTTCTTTCTTTACTTTTTTTCTTGCTTTCTTTCTTTTTCTAATTTCTTTCTTCTCTTACTTATTCTTTCTTACTTTCTATCTTTATTTCTTTCGTTTCTTCTTTCTTTATTTGCTTCCTTTGTTTCTTTCTAATTTCTTTCTTTCTTTTCTTTCTTTCTTGCTTGCTTTCTTTCTGGCTTTCTTTCTTTTTCTAATTTCTTTCTTCTTTCACTTATTCTTTCTTTCTTTCTATCTTTCTTTCTTTCATTTCTTCTTTCTTTATTTTGCTTTCTTTCTTTCTTTCTTTCTTTCTAATTTCTTTCTTCTAATTTCTTCTTTTCTTTCTTTCTTTCTTTTCTTTCTTGTTTGCTTGCTTTCTTTCTTGCTTTCTTTCTTTTTCCTAATTTTTCTTCTTTCACTTATTCTTTCTTTCTTTCTTCTATCTTTCTCTCTTGGTTTATCTCTTTCTTGCTTTCTAATTTCTTTCCTTCTTCCTTCATTCATTCTTTCTTTCTTTCTTTCCATGTTTTCTTTTTTCTAATTTGTTTCTATCTTCTTTCTTTCTTTCTTTCTTTTCTTTTTTTCTTTCTTTCTTTCACTTATTCTTTCTTTCTTTCCTTTTTCTTTCTTTCTTGTGTTTCTTCTTTCTTTATTTGCTTTCTTTCTTTCTTTCTAATTTCTTTCTTTCTAATTTCTTTCATTCTAATTTCTTTCTTTCTAATTTCTTTCTTTTCTTTCTTTATTTGGGTTTGCGTGCTTTCTTTCTTGCTTTCTTTCTTTTTTCTAATTTCTTTCTTCTTTCACTTTTCTTTCTTTCCCCTTCTTTCCTTTTTCCTTTCTTTCTTGTGTTTCTTCTTTCTTTATTGCTTTCTTTCTTTCATTCTATATTTCTTTTCTTCTAATTTCTTTCTTTTCTTTCTTTATTGTTTGCGTGCTTTCTTCTTGCTTTCTTTCTTTTTTCTAATTTCTTTCTTCTTTCCACTTATTCTTTATTTCTTTCTATCTTTCTCTTTAGGTTTTCCTCTTTCTTGCTTTATAATTTCTTTCCTTCTTCATTCTTTCATTCTTTCTTTCTTTTTTTCTTTCTTTTCTTTCTTGCTTGCTTTTCTTTCTATCTTGCTTTCTTTCTTTTTCTAATTTCTTTCTTCTTTCACTTATTCTTTCTTTTCTTTCTTTCTATCTTTCTCTCTTGGTTTATCTCTTTCTTGCTTTCTAATTTCTTTCCATCTTCCTTCCTTCATTCTTTCTTTCTTTCTATGTTTTCTTTTTTCTAATTTCTTTCCCTCTTCCTTCCTTACTTCATACTTTCTTTCTTTCTCTCTTTCTCTTTCTTTGCTTTCTTTCTTTCTTTGCTTTCTTTCTTTTTTGCTTTCTAATTTTATTCCTTCTTCCTTCCTTCTTTCTTTCTTCTTTTCTTTCTTCTTGCTTGCTTGCTTTCGTTCTTTATCCAATAATACAATTCTTTCTTTCTTTCTTTCTTTCTTTATGTAAATTTACATTCCTCGTTTTCTTCATTTCTTTCTTTCTTTCTTTCTTTATCCAAAAGTACTCCCTCCTTTTCCTTTCTTTCTTTCTTTCTTTTTATTCATTATACATCCTTCTTTCTTTCTTTCTTTCTTTCTTTCTTTCTCTAAAAATACCATTCCTCGTTTCTTTCTTTCTTTCTTTCTTTTATCAAAAAAATACCCCCTCTTTTCCTTTCTGTCTTATTTCTTTATCCAAATATTTACCATTCCTTCTTTCTTTCTTCCTTTCTTTTCATTCTTTCTTTCTTCTTTATCTGAATATATACATTCCTCGTTTCTTTCTTTTTAATCCAAAAATACCCACTCCTCTCCTTTCTTTCTTTATTTCTTTATCCAAATATACATTCCTTCTTTCTTTCCTTTCTTTCTTTCTTTTTTCTTTCTTTCTTCATCTAAATATATATTCCTTCTTTATTCAAAAAATACCCGTCCATTTCTTTCTTTCTTTCTTTCTTTTCCTTCTTCTTCTTCTTTCTTTCTTTCTTTCTTTCTTTATCCAAATAACATTCTTTCCTCGTCTTCTTTCCTATTTTTCTTCCTTTCTTTCTTCCTTCCTTCCTTCCTTTCTTTCTATTGTGTCTTGTCTTTTATCCTTCATATATTCCTCTCAAATTTACTTTCCACCCACCCCAAACCCCCGTCCTCCTATCAACCACCCTCCTACCCCTGCGGTAAAATGCCTATGTCATGATAGCAACCGACACAGTCTCAATCGCAGCTGTGACATTACAGGTCATCGGCGAATGATGGCCCTTCTTCTTTATGTTACCAGAACAACGATGAACTCTCCAGACACACACAGCCAAAATGGCGGGAAATATTCTTCGAGAAATATTTAGCGCATTGATTTTCCCTGAACGACTTCGATCTGTCCGTGCTGCGGCCGGCCGAGTTTGATGGGGGCGGGGCGCGCGGGGCTAATTTCGAACG
>CM042180.1:19761491-19771358 GCA_023376005.1 Doryteuthis pealeii | reverse complement strand
AAAAAAAGAGAGAGATAAAGCTCGGTTTTTTGCTCTCAATAAACAACATTGCATATTTTTCTCTCTAGACCAGTCTGATATACCTTGAAAAAGAAGGAAGCGTTCAGCCGAATACGGATAGATTAAACCAGAAAACAGAGCAAACGGTTGAATACATAAAAAATCTGATTTCTGTTCTGTTTTTCTTGCTTTTGTTCTATTCCAATGCTTTAAAAAGACCAAACAACCAACGTTACAAGAACATATTTATATATATATTATATATAATGGACTCTCCCGTCGATTTTCGACTATGAGGGTTCATACACACAAGAACTCCCACACAGGGATTGTTTACTAGTGGTGAGGCTTGTTGTGGCACCACCACATTTTTTGGCACAGTCGAGAGGAAAGAATTGGTGCATCAAGGGTTCCACAAACCCAATCAACGACCGAACTCAGGATTTTTGAATTCAAGAGTTATCCCTCTCCTAGACTTGTGTTACCTACGCCAGGGCTGATGGGCCCAGTCTGCTCTACTATTTAACCCATATCTGGAGGGAGAATATATTGGATTCCTATACCTTTCCCAAGGGTATTAGCGCTATGTGCAAATTACCAACAGCTTCGTCTAGAATTGAACTAGAATCGACGAAGTCATTTTTCCAATATATATATATATATAGTTATATATATATGATGTGGTGTTGTGTGTGTGTGGTGGTGTGTGTGTATATATGTGTATATATATATATAATATATATATATATATAAATATATAGGAAAATATATATATATATATATATATATATATATATATATATGTGTGTGTGTGGTGTGTGTGTGTGTGTGTATATAATATATATAATAATATATAATATATATTATATATATAGTAATGACAATATTCTTATTCAATAAATTTCTACTATGAACGATACTACACTCTGATCATTGGGCAGAAGTTACGAACACACGAAAGGAAAATCCACACTGATCATTATAGTAATAGATTCTGACCTTTTGACAACTCGCCCATTTCAAAATGACCTTTCTTTTTTAACCCCGGTCAAAGGTCACATATCAAAGGTGAATAATTGAACAATTCCAGTTGATGAGGTCACTTCATGAAAGAATAAAGATTCGAATTTAACGTTACAGAGATCCCACCTAAATAACTGTACGTACACGGACCGGCTTCATTCAAACATTTGTGTTTAGCAGTGACTCGTGTATAAGTCGAGTTGTACATTTCAGAAAACCTTTTAAACCTTTTTCTGCCCATATCATTAATGCATTTAAAATCCTGATATATATGTTATATATCTCTAATAAAAAAAATTTACCAAAGTATATGGTGGGAATAATTAGCATAATGATTTTAACAAAACTGGGTTTAATAAATAATTATTTGCTGTTACTGGTTTCTAATATTATCATGTTATTCTCAAACGTATTAAAAGCAATCTTATATATAATTTTATGTGGAGAAAGGTAGACAAACACGGGATGTTATGGAAACTGGATGTTTATTTTCGACGATGCAACGTTTCGGTCTCTTATTAGACCATCTTCAGGACCTGGATACAGTACTCGCTTCAATGATGGACATTCTCAAAATGCTGAAACAGAAGGTCGCCAATAGGGAGAGGGGTGGTTGGGGGTGGTTAGTGGATTTTCTTCTCACTAGATGGGGAGTGTCAGAATGGTGGATGGTGGTAGCACAGGTGTTGGTCTAGAAAATTGGATTGTTGAGGATTGGTTAACTGAATATGTGTATATGTGTGTGTTGTGTGTGTGTGTGTCTGTCTGTCTGTCTGTTTAATTGTTTTTTTTATATTTATAACTGGATTTGTCGTTAAGTTTTAAAATAGAAAAAAAACAACAACAATAACTACAACGGAACTTGAACACACACACAAGCGAAGAAATTTCCAGAGGTAGAAATATAAGACGAAACGAACAGGACAAACATATACAAGGTGTGTCAAAAAGTATCAAGATTGAATCTGTATTTACCAAGATAGGAATAAACAATGAACGGAACGTTAATTTCTTTCAGAATACAAGGTGTGTCACAAAAGTTCCGAGTTTGAAGCTGTATTTACCAAGATAGAAATGGAAAATGAATGGAAGGTTAATTTTTTCGGAATACAAGGTGTGTCAAAAAGTATAGATTTTGAAGCTGTATTTACCGAGATAGAAATGAAGAATGAACGGAACGTTAATTTCTTTCAGAATACAAGGTGTGTCACAAAAGTTCCGAGTTTGAAGCTGTATTTACCAAGATAGGAATAAACAATGAACGGAACGTTAATTTTTTCAGAATACAAGGTGTGCCACAAAAGTTCCGAGTTTGAAGCTGTATTTACCAAGATAGAAATGAAAAATGAATGGAAGGTTATTTTTTCGGAATACAAGGTGTGTCCAAAAGTATAGATTTTGAAGCTGTATTTACCGAGATAGAAATGAAAAATGAAGGGAACGATAATTCTTCAGAATACAAGGTGTGTCACAAAGTTCCGAGTTGAATCTGTATTTACAAGATAGGAATAAACAATGAACGGAACGTTAATTTTTTCAGAATACAAGGTGTGTCACAAAAGTTCCGAGTTTGAAGCTGTATTTACCAAGATAAGAAATGACAAATGAATGGAAGGTTAATTTTTCGGAATACAAGGTGTGTCAAAAAGTATAGATTTTGAAGCTGTATTTACCGAGATAGAAAATGAAGAATGAAGGGAACGTTAATTCTTTCAGAATACAAGGCGTGTCAAAAAGTACAGCTGTTAATGCTGTATTTACCGAGATAGAAATGAAGAATGAAGGGAACGTTAATTCTTTCAGAATACAAGGTATGTCAAAAAGTACAGTTGTTAAAGCTGTATTTACCGAGATAAAAATGAAGAATGAATGGAACGTTAATTATTTTCAGAATACAAGGTGTTTCATAAAAGTGCCGAGCTTGAAGCTGTATTTACCAAGATAGTATTTACCAAAATTGATATGATTTCATATCGATATCCATTAAAGTAACATTCGAATAAGTAATATTTTCTATATCGATTCTTATTTATTTTCATTAGTCTTTCTAATTTGATATAATATTCTATTGCATTAAAAATTAAATAATTGCGCCCAAGGGACATATTCTTTAGCTAGTATATAATAATTATTTTTTTTAAATAAGGTTTGTGGTGTATGAATGGCCAAAATTCATAAAATTGTACTCGATATTTTTACGCATGCGCATGTGATTTCTTCCTGCTCTCGCCCTCTTCTCAGTCTCATTTGATGCAGTCCTGAAAAATATTCGCACATGTACGCAATTTGTTAACAATTCTTTTCGCCATTTAAAAGCTCAATATTTAGGCAAGGAATTTGTGGGTATCTTAGAGACTTTAAAATCTGGACAGATGAAATCTATAGTATAGAGTTCTTGCCTACGAATCAAACGTTTCTGCTTCAGCCCACTTGAATATCATTATGATATGGTATTATTAGGTCTAGCAATAGAGTCACTCTTTAGGTCGGACATATCTGGTATATTGTAGGGTATAGTGAATATATAGATAGATAGATCTAAGCAGTTTGAGATAGATGACAGGCACACATATATATATATATATTATATATATATATATATATATAGAGAGAGAGAGAGAGAGAGAGAGAGAGAGAGGGAGAGAGAGAGAGATCTAAGAAGTCTGAGATAGAGTGATAGATAGATAGAGATAGATAGATCTGAACAGTCTGATATATATATATATATATATATATATATATATATATATATAAGAGAGAGAGAGAGAGAGAGAGAGAGATCTAAACAGTCTGGGATAAATAGATACATAGATAGATAGATCTAAACAGTCTGGGATAAATAGATAGATAGATAGATAGATAGATCTAAACAGTCTGAGATAGATAGATAGATAGATAGATAGATAGATCTAAACAGTCTGAGATAGATAGATAGATAGATAGATAGATAGATCTAACAGTCTGGGATAAATAGATAGACAGATAGATAGATAGATAGATAGATCTAAACAGTCTGAGATAGATAGATAGATAGATAGATAGATAGATAGATAGATATGAACACATTGAGATAGATAGATAGATAGATCTAAACAGTCTGATATATATATATATATATATATATATATTATATATATATATATATATATATATATATATATATATATATATATATATATATAAAGAGGGAGAGAGAGAGATACACAGATAGATAGATAGATCTAAACAGTCTAAACTTAATAGATAGATAGATAGATAGATAGATAGATAGATAGATAGATAGATAGATAGATATGAACACATAGATAGATAGATAGATAAATAGATAGATATGAACGTAGATAGATAGATATAGATAGATATGAACGTATTGAGATAGATAGATAGATAGATATATACATTGAGATAGTAGATAGATATAGATAGATAGATAGATAGAATAGATTGAATACATAGATAGATAGATAGATAGATAGATAGATAGATAGATATGAACACATTGAGATAGATAGATAGATAAATAGATAGATATGAACGTATTGAGATAGATAGATAGATAAGTAGATAGATATGAACACATTGAGATAGATAGATAGATAAATAGATAGATATGAACACATTGAGATAGATAGATAGATAGATAGATAGATAGATAGAACCACCGCTAAATCATAGAAACAAAACTTTTAAGCGGATATTAACCCTGCGAAACCATTATCTCTTCAGCCTCTGAATATTGTGTTCAGATGAAACATAGCAAAAACATTCCCATCATTTAAAAGCCTCGTTTGAAACGTTATCTCAATTTGAGAGAATAAATAAATAAAGAAGAAGTTCCTTCCGTTGATATCTTCCAATGTAAATGATGTTTCGAGTCAAGGACAATAACTGAGTTGTTCTCAGATAATTACTGTTTCGAAATAGATAGACTTTATATATATATATATATATATATATATATATATATATCTTATTATAATGGAGATTGTGTATTTTTCTGTCTGTAACCGAAACTATATTCCTACTCAAGTCACAATTCTCTTAGTTATTGAGATCACATTCTCCATGATTTTATTTTTATCTAAACCTCAATTATTAATAAAATTGTCTTACATTATTAATACTGTTAACTATGTCTACATACTGACAACATGCAATTATATTTATATATACACAAAATAGCGGTTACAGTGTGAACGGGAAGGCTAATTTGCATATTAATATTAAAAAATCAAATTTAATAAATATGTGCTTAGTATTATTGATTTCTAACTGTTTGGTTTTTATTTTAATGAATATAAGCAAAAATCTCTTCAATGAATCTTAAATGAAATCCATTAACAAGAAAAGATAATTGTCATTTTATTCTTTACTTCCTCTTTTAACTAAATACTTAAATTAGAAAAAATAACAATGAAAGACGAGAGTGATGGAAGAGTAAGTTTCAGTTGTTCCGTTTTTTATTATACTCCCTCTGTTTCAAATCTTTTATTATACTCCCTCTGTTTCAAATCTTTTTATCTGTATTCTTATTTAGTTTCATTAGGCTTTCTAATTTAATACAATATTTTATTACATTAAAACTTAAATACTTGCACCCGGAGGGTGCTAATTTTCTAGTATATATATATATATATATATAATATATATATATATATATAATATATATAAGCACGAATGAATAAAAGAAATAGTATATTTAGACCTGTCTTCTATCTATCTATCTATCTATCTATCTATATATATATATTATATATATATATATATAATATATATATAATATATATATATCCCAGTCTTCATATCGCAGTCTGTTCATATCAAGCTACCACACGCTGTTTATAATTATCTATCTATCTATCTATCTCAGTCTGTTCATATCTATGTATGTATCCCATGATGTTTATATTATCTATCTACATATCTATTGCACGATGTTTCTCTCTCTCTCTCTCTCTCTCTCTCTCTCTCTCTCTCTCTCTCTCTCTCTCTCTCTCTCTCTCTCTCTCTCTCTCCACGACACGATGTAAATATCTATCTCTTTATAATATATATATATATATATAATATATATATATATATATATAATCCTCATCTATCTCTATATCTATATATGTATTGTATGCATGTATGTATGCATCTACCTGTTTAACACAAATTCGTTATAAGGACTAGCAAATATATGCACCCTCCGGGTGCAAGTATTAAGTTTTAATATAATAAAATATCATATTAAATTAGAAAGGCTAATGAAACTGAATAAGAATACAGATAAAAAGATTTGAAACAGAGGGAGTATAATAAAAAATGGAACAACTGAAACTTACTCTTCCATCACTCTCGTCTTTCATTGTTATTTTTTCTAATTTAAGTATTTAGTTATAAGAGGAAGTAAAAGAATAAAATGATATATTTTATCTGTTAATGGATTTCATTAAGATTCATTGAAGATATTTTTGCTTATATTCATTAAAATAAAACCAAACAATTAGAAATCAATAATACTAAGCACATATTTATTAAAATCACATTTTTTAATATTAATATGCAAATTAGCCTTCTCGTTCAAACTGTAAACCGCTATTTTGTTGTATATATAAATATAATAGCATGTTGTCAGTATGGAGACATAGTTAACAGTATTAATAAAGTAAGACATTTTTATTAATAATTGAGGTTTAGATAAAAATAAAATCATGGAGAATGTGATGTAAATAACTAAGGGAATTGTGACTTGTATAGTAATATAGTTTCGGTTACAGACAGAAAAACACACAATCTCCATTATAATAAGATATATATAGAGAGAGAGACATATATTAATATATAGATATATAGATATATCAATATATATCTATATATATATGTGTGTGTGTGTGTGTGTGTATGTATACTATATGTGTTAACATATATATATATATATATCACCTTTTGTTATCTATGTGAATATCTGTCTATACATCTTTTTCCATATTATAACGAATGTGTGTTAACGGGTAGATAGATAAATAGATGAAGAGAGTGATATATAGATAGATATTGAAACATAGATAGATAGATGGATAAGGGGTCGGGTTAGCTCAGTCGGTAGAGCGTTCGGCTAGAAACCACAAGGTTCCTAGTCCGATACCGGTCCTCGCCAACTCAGAGTATGAGTAGCACAGGGATCTGTGCGGTAAAGTAAGGAGCTGACAGTAGGTGTGGCCCTCCACCTCAGATGCTAAAACAATCTCCGTGGTCTAGCGCTATTGAAAAGGGGTCAGACTCCCTCGTCGAATTTACTTTACTTATAGATGAAGGGAGTTAGATAGATAGATAGATAGATAGATAGACAAACATGAGTAGAGTTGATATATATATATATATATATATATATATATATATATATAGATAGATAGATATAGATAAATAGATAGATAGATAGATATAGATAGATGAGATAGATATAGATAGATAGTCGAGTTTTGATATATAATATAGATAGATAGATAGATATGAACAGACTGAGATAGATAGATAGATAGATAGATAGATATACATGAGTAGAGTATATATAGATAGATAGGTAGATAGATAGATAGACATGAGTAGAGTGTGATAGATAGATAGATAGATAGATAGATAGATAGATAGACATGAGTAGTGTTTGATATATAGATAGATAGATAGATAGAGAGATAGATAGACATGCGTAGAGTGTGATAGATAGATAGATAGATAGATATGAACAGACTGAGATAGATAGATAGATAGATAGATAGATAGATAGACATGAGTAGTGTTTGATATATAGATAGATAGAGAGAGAGAGAGAGATAGATAGACATGCGTAGAGTGTGATAGATAGATAGATACATAGATAGATAGATATGGTAGAGTGTGATAGATGGATAGATAGATAGATAGATAGATAGATAGATAGATAGATTGACAGACTGTTTATATACAATTTCTACAGCACTTTGTCGAATGATCTTCGGTGAGGCTTCAAATCACGCGTCTCCTGCTCCACGTGATCGAGCCGGCCCATGACGTCAGGATTTTTGAACAGAAGGTCACGTGGTTTTTGCAGTCCATGTTTCTCTTGAGTAAATGTTGTCTCAATGTGAACAAAACGGATATTAACGCTGCCGTCGTTCAACGAAACGGTCGGAATGTTTGCTTTTGCCACTTTTAGAAAACATCGGCTTTTCTCTTCACACATCTTTTCGCGCCTTCCCCCTCCCCTTCCTCTTCCCCTTCCACTTCCACTCCCCCCCTCTCTCTCACCTCTTTCTCCTCTCTCTTCCCCTCGCCCTTTCGCCTCCGACATCGTCTACTTGAGGTACAATCCATACCAAACACGTCATGACTGCACATTGTTAAAGTACACACGGCCTGTCGACAGGAGCAGTAGAATTCAACGACTGTACCTCCGCAGTGGCATAAAATCTCATAATGGACCCGCCTCCTGTTGGCCGTGAGTGGCGATCTATGATGCTTAAGGACGGAAACCTGATGTAAAACTCTCATAGAGACAATAATAATAATAATAATAATAATAATAATAATAATATAGATTGTATGTGTCAAGAAAGGAAGGGGGAAGAGGTCTTGCCAACATAGAGGAATGCGTAGAAACCACAATCCAACAACTTGAAGATTACACAAGGAAGAGCAAAGACAAATTACTTATGGCGACCAACAATAGTAGAAACGGCAGATGGACAAACAGAAAAACGACAAAGACTAGAAAACAAAAATGGGAAGAAAAACAATTATATGGACGCTTCAAACGACAAATAGATGAGGTTGCACATGGAAAGACTTGGACATGGTTAAGAAAGGGAAACCTCAAAAGAGAAACAGAATCACTTATAATTGCTGCACAAAATAATGCCATAAGGACAAACTACATCAAAGCGAAAATTGATAAGACCCAACAGAATAGTAAATGTAGACTTTGCGGTAATAGAGATGAGACTGTTAACCATATACTCTGCGAATGTAGCAACTAGCACAACGAGAATACAAAACTAGACACGACTGGGTTGGGAAGGTGATCCACTGGGAATTATGCAAGAAATTAAATTTTGACCACACAACAAAATGGTATATGCATAAACCAGAATCTGTTCTTGAGAACGAAACGCACAAAATTCTCTGGGACTTTGAAATTAAAACGGATCACCTATCCCAGCAAGAAGACCAGACCTAGTGCTGATTAACAAAAAAGAAAGAACTTGTCAACTGGTGGATTTTGCAGTGCCATCGGATCACAGGGTGAAGTTAAAGGAAAATGAAAAAATTGACAAATATCTGGACCTTGCCAGAGAACTGAAAAAGTTATGGAATATGAAAGTGAAAGTTATACCAATTGTAGTTGGTGCACTTGGAACAGTCCCAAAAGGATTAGAAAAGGGCTTGGAAAGTTTGGATATCAGAGGAAGGATTGAAACCATTCAGAACACTGCACTGCTGCAATCTGCCAGAATACTCAGAAGAGTCCTGGAGACCTGAGGAGACTTGCTGTCACTCAGACTCCAGTGAAAGACCATCAGCTAACACTGATGTGAAAACTCAAAAGGAATAATAATAATAATAATAATAATAAATAATAATAATAATAATAATAATAATAATAATACTAATGACGGTCCAAAAAAACTTGGATAAAGACTGGAGGAACAGAAAATCAGAAGAATTGAGACCATCCAGACAATTGCATTGTTGCAATCGACCAGAATACTCAGAAAGTCCTGAAGACCTGAGGAGACTTGTTGTCACTTAGACTCCAGTGAAATGTGAACAAGATCCTGCGTCGTAGGCAACAAATATGACATTTGTATCCTGACGCGAGACCGA
>CM042180.1:19751491-19753991 GCA_023376005.1 Doryteuthis pealeii | reverse complement strand
ACTTTATACGTTGCATGAACTTCGGTTTGTGAGTGGCTCCCTACGTTAAATATCCTTGTGTGCGAGGTCAGGAAAACACAAATTTTTTAAACCTACTCAACGTCACGTGACTATTTCTAGACATTCTGGAACAGCGGTCCCCAACCACCGGTACCACGGGCCATTGGGTACCGGGCCGCACAGAACGTTTGAATTTCTTTCTTTTTTTTATTGATTATCAGTCTAAATGTTGATGTTTTATTTTGAAGAGTGACTTCTGTGCCTCTTGACAGGTCTCGGTCCCGTGATAGGTCAAAGCTAATTGTCATTATTCTTACTAGCAAATATATGCACCCTTCGGGTGAAAGTATTTAGGTTTGGATGTAATAAAATATTGTATCAAATTAGAAACTATTTAGAAGATTATAAACTGAGTGGGGTATAATCGAAAAATAGAAGAGCTTTAAATCTAACTCTTCCATCACTTTCTATCACTTCCGTCTTTCATTTTTCTAATTTATCTATTTAGTTAGATTATGAAGTATTTAATAAAATTACAGTTCTTTCGTCTTGTTTATGGATTTCTTTTAAGATTTATCCCCGAAATTTTTGCTCAGATTCGTTGATATAAAACCAAACAATTAGAAATCAATAATACTAAGCATATATTTATTAAAATCAAATTCTTAATATCAATATGCAAATTAGCCTTCTCGTTCTCACTGTAAAACGCTATTTTATTGAATATATAAATATACTTGCATGTTATTAGTATGTAGAATAATCCAACAGTATTAATAAGGTATAACAATTTTATCAATAATTTAGGTTTAAATAAAAATGAATTCATGGTGAATGTGACATAAATAACTAAGGGAATTGTGACTTGAGTAGTGATTTAGTTTTGGTTACAGACAGACAAACACGCAATCACCATTATAATAAGATTTGATTCACTTGTTCACTCTTTTATATAGAAATGATCAGTATTGTCACTTGAATCGAGTTCTTTATTATAATTATTTCTTATTAGAAAGGATTTTCGTTCTAAAATAAATATTTTCGTTTATAGAGATATTGTTGATTATTAATTTATGAACAAAACGTTGTTTATTGTCTGTTGATGTTTGCATTTGACATAAGACCACAGCGGATGATTTATTATTAGATTACGTCATTAACGATTATCGAGCAAATGTAGGCCGGAGCATATGAAGGCCGGAGCATATGAAGGCCGGTGCGTGAAAATATTGTCTTAGATGAAACCGGTCCGTGGCGCAAAAAAGGTTGGGAACCGTTGATTTACGTCACATTCTCCTTGATTTTATATCTATGTAAGCCTCAATTATTAAACTCTTTCATATGAAGAAATACTTAGGAACATTGACTTATCAAGTTTGGTTTATCGACGTACAAGAGGGGATATGAATGAAGTCTACAAATATACACATGGTTTTTATTCAAGGAACTTTGATCTACTAAATATTGCTCAAAATATCAATACCAGGGGTCATAAATTAAAATTCTTAAACAAATTTTGTAAAGCAAATGCAAGACAAAATTATTTTAGTAACAGAGTGGTGAATACATGGAATAAACTACCATCATCAATAGTGAATGCCCCATCTTTAAACTCCTTTAAGGCAATGTTAGATAATCTGTGGAAAGATTATAGATATACTGTGGAATTAAGATGAATGTTTATAAGGAACAGCTGACAGGTCTCAGACCTAATATACTAGCTGAAAATGATATTATTATATCAACCTCTGTGGGTCATTTAATGCCAGAAAGGGTTTTAGCATATTTTTACGTATGGATTTCAGTCTTTAAAGTAGCGGTTTTCTGGTTAATCGGTTATGTTTGTTAGATCTTTTTTTTTTTTTTTTTTTAAGAAAAATTAAAATTCTCTTCTTGGTTTGTATTTTAAAGAGATCTTGGCTGACTTCTGATTTAGGTCGGAAAAATAAAACGGAAAGATTTGGTTAAAAGATTTTGTTGTTTTTAACTTATAATAATTTTTTTTTTTTAGTTTTGTTTAACGGCATAAGCAAATGCAAGACAAAATTATTTTAGTAACAGAGTGGTGAATACATGGAATAAACTACCATCATCAATAGTGAATGCCCCATCTCTAAACTCCTTTAAAGCAAGGTTGGATAATCTGTGGAAAGAGTATAAATATTCTGTGGAATTAAGATGAATGTTTATAAGGAACAACTGACAGGTCTCAGATCTAATATACTAGCTGAAAAAGATATTCAGCCCTGTCGGTGGGGCGTTAGAATGCACCGACTGCACCTTGGCAGAGGGGTAAGATTCCCCCAATGGGGCTACCTGTTGGCCGTGGGTGGCGACCCGTGATGCTTAAGGATAGAGCCCAGGTGGATGAGCAGTTCATGACATGCAATACTCCACTTTGGCCCTATCTTGGGCTAGACGTGCGGTCGGAGAGGCCCCCTCTGATCAATCGGCTGGTCACGCCAAGCCCTAGCACCTATATGATTTTCCCAACCCTATT
>CM042180.1:19743991-19746491 GCA_023376005.1 Doryteuthis pealeii | reverse complement strand
TATATAGAGAGAGAGATTTTCATGTTTGTATAATCTAAAAAGTTTATTATACATTGAGCTCACTTCAGTGATTTAAAGATTCGCTGTATTTATACATACAGGATCATACAATATTAATACAGTGTATCTTAGAAATCACATATAGAATCATCCCTTACTACCAAGTTTTGGATAAATCTCTTTATATATATATATATATATATATATATATATATATATATATATATATATGAGAGAGAGGAGGGGGTTGCATGTTTATGTGTATGTATAATATAGACAGATTTGTATGTTTATATATATATATATATATATATATATATATATATGTTTGTGCATATGTATATATGTATTTATACATTTGCTTGCTTATGTGTATGTATATATATAATACATATATATATATATTTGTATGTTTGTGTGTATATTCATATATATGGATATATATATATATATATGTGTGTGTGTGTGTGTGTCTGTGTCTGTGTCTGTGTCTGTGTGTCTGTGTCTATGTCTGTGTTCTGTGTGTGTTGAAAAATGAAAATGAAAAATGAGTAAGAGGGAAAAATAAGAAAACTTAGATGATTTCTTGATATTTGGTAAAATATTCCAAGACTGAGTGTTTTGATTAATAGATCCACAGTATTAAAACATATTTGAAGTAGATATCTATTTAATACTTCACTCTAATCTTCTTCAGGGTAATTGATATCATGCGTTAATTTTGATTTCTGTTCAAACGAGTGATACAAACGGAAGGTCACCACGTGCATCCTCTTTGAAAGAAAGTGATTTGTAATTTAATATTTTGCGTTCTTCTTAGCAAATGTTTTTTCTAAACAGAACTAAAATGAAATATTCACTTATATTATGAAAGAGGTGAGTGTAATTACATTATTGTATTGAAATTAAATGTATGTAATAAATTTGAAATAGATTTATATAATTAAATTTGGGTAATTTGATTTTTAAATGTAACTGTGTTCATGTATTGGTAAGTATACCTATCCTAAACAAAATGGCATTACTTTTTGACACGCCTATGTGGAGAAGTATGGATGTGATCCACAGAGGACCAGCTTCGTTTTGATGTATGATACATGTTCCTGTGTTTGTAATTATACCTGTCCTAAACAAAATGGCATTACTTTTTGACACGCCTCTGTGGAGAAATAGGGATGCGATCCACAGAGGACCAGCTTCATTTTTATGTATGATACATGTTCCTGTGTTGGTAATGATATCTCTCCTAAACAAAATGGTATTACTTTTTAACTCACCTATGTGGAGAAGTAGGGTTGTGATCTACGAAGGACCAGCTTCATTTTGATATATGATACCATGTTTCATGTATTGGTAATTATACCTGTCCTAAACAAAATGGCATTATTTTTTACTCATTCTTGTATATATATTTACCAACCCCTCCCCACGAGCAGGATGCGACACAAGGTCAATTTCTTAAACAGAGTTCAGTAGGTTTGAAATCAGCGTTTTCCTTCTCCTAGACCGGTTGCCTAACCAAGGTTAAAGAGCCCAGTCTGCCCTACTACTACTTAGTAGTGGTGTCTTTGATGTCAGGGGAAGATAAGGAGGAGGGGAGGGTTGAGTGATATTAGGTCACTGGGTCAGTTTTGTGGAGGTGTAGGGGGAGAATTTTGATTTAGTGTGTAGGTGGCGAGGAACGGAATGGAGCAGAAGTAAATTTCGTTAGCTAATTAGAAGCTATTTCGGCTTTTTGTTTCATTAGCTGGAGGGAGAGTAGGATTTATACCTTTCCCAAGGGTATTAGCGCTAAGTGAAAATGCAATCACCAATCCAGGATTTGAACTCATTCTTGTATAAGCTTAAAAAAAGTAGAAGTAGGGCTGTGATCTACAAAGGACCAGCTTCATTTTGATATATGACACATGTTCATGTATTGGTAAATTATACCTGTCCTAAACAAAATGACATTATTTTTTACTCATTCTTGTATATATATTTACCAACCGCTCCCCACGAGCAGGATGCGACACAAGGTCAATTTCTTAAACGGAGTTCAATAGGTTAATTCAAGTTTTGCTTCTCCTAGACAGGTTGCCTAACCAAGGTTAAAGAGCCCAGTCTTCCCTACTATTTACCCGTAGCTGGAGGGAGTGTAGGATTCATACCTTTACCAAGGGTATTAGCGCTAAGTGAAAATGCCATTCACCAATCCAGGATTTGAACTCATTCTTGTATAAGCTTAAAAAGTAGAAGTAGGGTTGTGTTGTACCGGCCGTTCCTACAGTGGAGAACATGCGCCGGTTCTCACTATAAATAGTGAGACACCGAGTGGAAAGGTACTACTGTTCCCGTTAACGACAAGCTAGTCGTACATGTACCATGATTGTAAATACACTTGTCTTATTTTACCCTATCTCGACTTGACTTCTTTTTACTGTTGGGACTAACATCACAACAGGTTGTGATCTACAAAGGACCAGCTTCATTTTGATATATGACACATGTATTGGTAATT
>CM042180.1:19735379-19738891 GCA_023376005.1 Doryteuthis pealeii | reverse complement strand
AGAGAGATGATACTTTTGAACGAGATGAAAAACTATCTTTTTAATTATGTCCTGGATTTTATTGTATTTTTCTGTTTAGCTTGTTCTTTTTCTTCCCTTTCTTTCTTTATAATAAAAACAAAATGGACCATTATTTAGCTGTGGTGATGGCATTCTTAAGAAATAAGAATTCGGCGGATAAGTAACACGAGATAATCAGGATTTACATGTTTGCATTTCATCTTGGATTCTTTGACGGTCTCATTTTAAACCAGGGAGTGTTGCAAGATGATAACGGTCGGAAGATTAAGGAACACGAGTATTGATATATAGATATTGAATTTAAAATGTATTAAACTTCTCGACCAGTCATATCAATATTATACAAATTTTAAAAACCGGCTCTAGGCAATGTTTCTGTGTTCTGAATCGGTTGATAAAATCAATCACTGTCCCCTCGTTTAAAAGGGTCAGTTCCAGGATTATTACCCGGAGCCTGAGGCACCCCAAAAAGAGGACTACCGAAGGGATCAAGCACTTTATACGTTGCATGAACTTTGGTTTGCCAGTGGCTCCCTACGTTAAATATCCTTGTGTGCAATGTCAGGAAAACACAAATTTTTAAAACCTACTCAACGTCACGTGACTATTTCTAGACATTCTAGAACAGCGGTCCCCAACCACCGGTACCAGGCCGCGGGCCTTTGGGTACTGGGCCGCACAGAACGTTTGAATTTCTTTTTTTTTTATTATTGATTATCAGTCTAAACGTTGATGTTTTATTTTGAAGAGTGACTTCTGTGCCTCTTGACCGGTCTCGGTCACGTGATAGGTCACCAGCCGTTACCCCGAAAGCTAGCAAAAATGAGTGAAAAACAAACATCTTTGGCAAGCTTCTTGGGAAAGGGGAAAAGGTCCAGCGAGGAGACAGAAGAAGAGCCTACGACTTCCAAGAAAACGAAATCTGCATTTAAAAGACAATATCAGGATTCCTAGTTAAAATACTGGTTTATCCCTACAGGTGATTCTCATGCACCTGGCCCGATCTGAGTAATATGTGGCAACACGCTAGCAAATGAGTCCATGAAGCCTTCAAAATGCAGTGACCACAACCAAACCGAAACTACGGAATAGACTGGACGTACGGAACAGACTTCGTGTGTCACTGTCTCCCATTACCCCGAGATGGGACCGGCTCGTTGCAGAGAAACAAGCTCAGGGCTCTCACTAATTGTCATTATCATTATTTGATTCACTTGTTCACTCTTTTATATAGAAATGATCAGTATTGTCACTAGAATCGAGTTTTTTAATAATAATTATTTCTTATTAGAAAGGATTTTTGTTCTAAAATAAATATTTTTGTTTACAGAGATGTTGTTGATTATTAATTTATGAACAAAACGTTGTTTATTGTCTGTTGATGTTTGCCTTTGACATAAGACCACAGCGGATGATTTATTATTAGATTACGTCATTAACGATTATCGAGCAAATGTAGGCCGGAGCATATGAAGGCCGGTCCGTGAAAATATTGTCTTAGATGAAACCGGTCCGTGGCGCAAAAAAGGTTGGAGACCGTTGATTTACGTCACATTCTCCATGATTTTATATCTATGTAAGCCTCAATTATTAAACCCTTTCATATGAAGAAAGACTTAGGAACATTGACTTATCAAGTTTGGTTTATCGACGTACAAGAGGGGATATGAATGAAGTCTACAAATATACATATGGATTTTATTCAACGAACTTTGATCTACTAAATATTGCTCAAAATATCAATACCAGAGGTCATAAATTAAAACTCTTAAAAAAAATTTGTAAAGCAAATGCAAGACAAAATCATTTTAGTAACAGAGTGGTGAATACATGGAATAAACTATCATCATCAATAGTGAATGCCCCATCTCTAAACTCCTTTAAGGCAATGTTAGATAATCCGTGGAAAGAGTATAAATATTCTGTGGAATTAAGATGAATGTTTATAAGGAACAGCTGACAGGTCTCAGACCTAATATACTAGCTGAAAATGATATTATTATATCAACCTCTGTGGGTCATTTAATGCCAGAAAGGGTTTTAGCATATTTTTACGTATGGATTTCAGTCTTTAAAGTAGCGGTTTTGTGGTTAATCGGTTATGTTTTGTTAGATCTTTTTTTTTTTTTTTTTTTTTTAAGAAAAATTAAAATTTCTTCTTGGTTTGTATTTTTAAAGAGATCTTGGCTGACTTCTGATTTAGGTCGGAAAAAAATAAAACGGAAAGATTTGGTTAAAAGATTTTGTTGTTTTTAACTTATAATAATTTTTTTTTTTTTTTTTTAGTTTTGTTTAACGGCATAAGCAAATGCAAGACAAAATTATTTTAGTAAAAGTGGTGAATACATGGAATAAACTACCATCATCAATAGTGAATGCCCCATCTTTGAACTCCTTTACGGGCAATGTTAGATAATCTGTGGAAAGAGTATAAATGTACTGTGGAATTAAGATGAATGTTTATAAGGAACAGCTGACAGGTCTCAGACCTAATATACTAGCTGAAAAAGATATTCAGCCCTGTCAGCTGGGGCGTTAGAATGAACCGACTGCACCTCTGCAGAGGGGTAAGATTCCCCCAATGGGGCCACCTGTTGGCCGTGGGTGGTGACCCGTGATGCTAAAGGATAGAGCCCAGGTGGATGAGCAGTTCATGACTTGCAATACTCTACTTTGGCCCTATCTTGGGCTAGACGGGCGGTCGGAGAGGCCCCCCCCCCGATCAATCGGCTGGTCATGTCAAGCCCTAGCACCTATATGATTTTCCCAACCCTATTGTCCTTATGGCAAGCCCCAACCCCTTTTTATCATATATGTGCTAGAAGGCGGTGGCTGCGGGTCTACATGTCCTGGGAATGACGTTAAACTCTATCTGATGGTGAGGTTCCAGTTTTGGAGGTTTGGGGAATGTGGAGCACCCCTTCATCACCATTGCTCCCTGGTCCACTCTAACCCGGAGTGGTAGTACCTGTTAGGGTCCCATCTATGGCTTAAATAGAAAAATGTATTTATTAAAAAAAATGTATTATCCATTAAGAATTGATTTATTTCAAAACTTTATCGGCATTAAATGACCCACTGAGGTTGATATGCCGTAAAACAAAACAAACCAAACCAAAAAGATATTATTATTATATTAATTAGAAGGTTCCTAGAATCGACGTGCACCTGTAACGAGAAAACGTGGTGCATTTCGTCAGCGCCTTCCTAACAAACAGACGAACAACGTCAACATCACGAAAAATGTAAAAGCCCACTCAGTTGACCTCAGAGGTCAGACTGGCCGATAACATTTGGCAGGTAAAGGTTAGCAAGTGCATTGCGAAATAATTGAATAGTCACGTGACCACAAATGGTTCCATACTTCGTCGATGAGAGGAGAGGAAGATGGCACAGTGACTCTTCGCAGAATGTGTCAGTGTGCCGTCCCGATTATCAATAGAATAATTTGGGAAAAACAGCCTCTCCTTACTTCATCTCGTATTTGTTAC
>CM042180.1:19727879-19730379 GCA_023376005.1 Doryteuthis pealeii | reverse complement strand
AACACTGAGTGTTTCGATTAATGGATCCACAGTATTAAAACATATTTGATATAGATATCTATTTAATACTTCACTCTAATCTTCTTCAGGGTAATTGATATCATGCGTTAATTTTGATTTCTGTTCAAACGAGTGATACAAACGGAAGGTCACCACGTGCATCCTGTTTGAAAGAAAGTGATTTGTAATTTAATATTTTGCGTTCTTGCTAGCAAATGTTTTTTCTAAACAGAACTAAAAATGAAATATTCACTTATATTATGAAAGAGGTGAGTGTAATTACATTATTGTATTGAAATTAAATGTATGTAATACATTTGAAATAGATTTATATAATTAAATTTGGGTAATTTGATTTTTAAATGTAACTGTGTTCATGTATTGGTAAGTATACCTATCCTAAACAAAATGGCATTACTTTTTGACACGCCTATGTGGAGAAGTATGGATGTGATCCACAGAGGACCAGCTTCGTTTTGATGTATGATACATGTTCCTGTGTTGGTAATGATATCTCTCCTAAACAAAATGGTATTACTTTTTAACTCACCTATGTGGAGAAGTAGGGTTGTGATCTACAAAGGACCAGCTTCATTTTGATATATGATACATGTTCATGTATTGGTAATTATACCTGTCCTAAACAAAATGGCATTATTTTTTTTACTCATTCTTGTATATATATTTACCAACCCCTCCCCACGAGCAGGATGCGACACGAGGTCAATTTCTTAAACGGAGTTCAATAGGTTTGAATTCAGAGTTTTGCTTCTCCTAGACCGGTTGCCTAACCAAGGTTAAAGAGCCCAGTCTGCCCTACTACTACTTAGTAGTGGTGTGTTTGATGTCAGGGGAAGATAAGGAGGAGGGGAGGGTTGAGTGATATTAGGTCACTGGGTCAGTTTTGTGGAGGTGTAGGGGGAGAATTTTGATTCCTAGTGTGTAGGTGGCGAGGAACGGAATGGAGCAGAAGTAAATTTCGTTAGCTAATTAGAAGCTATTTCGGCTTTTTTGTTTCATTAGCTGGAGGGAGAGTAGGATTCATACCTTTCCCAAGGGTATTAGCGCTAAGTGAAAATGCAATCACCAATCCAGGATTTGAACTCATTCTTGTATAAGCTTAAAAAAAGTAGAAGTAGGGTTGTGATCTACAAAGGACCAGCTTCATTTTGATATATGACACATGTTCATGTATTGGTAATTATACCTGTCCTAAACAAAATGACATTATTTTTTTACTCATTCTTGTATATATATTTACCAACCCCTCCCCACGAGCAGGATGCGACACGAGGTCAATTTCTTAAACGGAGTTCAATAGGTTTGAATTCAGAGTTTTGCTTCTCCTAGACAGGTTGCCTAACCAAGGTTAAAGAGCCCAGTCTTCCCTACTATTTACCCGTAGCTGGAGGGAGTGTAGGATTCATACCTTTACCAAGGGTATTAGCGCTAAGTGAAAATGCAATCACCAATCCAGGATTTGAACTCATTCTTGTATAAGCTTAAAAAGTAGAAGTAGGGTTGTGTTGTACCGGCCGTTCCTACAGTGGAGAACATGCGCCGGTTCTCACTATAAATAGTGAGACACCGAGTGGAAAGGTACTACTGTTCCCGTTAACGACAAGCTAGTCGTACATGTACCATGATTGTAAATACACTTGTCTTATTTTACCCTATCTCGACTTGACTTCTTTTTACTGTTGGGACTAACATCACAACAGGTTGTGATCTACAAAGGACCAGCTTCATTTTGATATATGACACATGTTCATGTATTGGTAATTATACCTGTCCTAAACAAAATGGCATTATTTTTTTACTCCTTCTTGTATATATATTTACCAACCTCTCCCCACGAGCAGGATGCGACACAACGTCAATTTCTTAAACGGAGTTCAATAGGTTTGAAATCAGAGTTTTCCTTCTCCTAGACCGTTTGCCTAACCAAGGTTAAAGAGTCCAGTCTTCCCTACTATTTACCCGTAGCTGGAGGGAGTGTAGGATTCATACCTTTACCAAGGGTATTAGCGCTAAGTGAAAATGCAATCACCAATCCAGGATTTGAACTCATTCTTGTATAAGCTTAAAAAGTAGAAGTAGGGTTGTGTTGTACCGGCCGTTCCTACAGTGGAGAACATGCGCCGGTTCTCACTATAAATAGTGAGACACCGAGTGGAAAGGGAGGACTGTTCCCGTTAACGACAAGCTAGTCGTACATGTACCATGATTGTAAATACACTTGTCTTATTTTACCCTATCTCGACTTGACTTCTTTTTACTGTTGGGACTAACATCACAACAGGTTGTGATCTACAAAGGACCAGCTTCATTTTGATATATGACACATGTTCATGTATTGGTAATTATACCTATCCTAAACAAAATGGCATTACTTTTTGAACACCTATGTGGAGAAGTATGGATGTGAACCACAGAGGTCCAGCTTCATTTTGATATATGATACATGTTTATGTATTGGTAATTATACGTGTCCTAAACA
>CM042180.1:19687879-19720379 GCA_023376005.1 Doryteuthis pealeii | reverse complement strand
CTAGATTTTCTTCTTCTTCAGTTCATGATACTTCCTTCTTTTACCTTCATTTTCTTTCTCTAAGTTATTCATCTTCTTCTACTTCCTCTTCTTCTTTTTCTTTATTTCTTTCTTTTTTGTTGTTGTTCTTCTTTTTCTTCATCTTCTTCTTCCTTCGTCTTTATCTTAATTATTCTTTCTTTCCCAAAGTCAATCTTCTTTCTTTCGTTCGTTCTTTCTTTCTTTCTTTCTTTCTTTCTTTTCGTTCATGATCCTCCTTGGTTTCATTCTATCTTTATTTTTCTTTGCCCTCTTCTTCTTCTCTTTCTTTCTTCGTTGTTTGTTCTCTTTCTTTATCCTTTAATTTCAAATTCATATTTTCTTTTCACAAACATTTTCTTTCATTAAATCTTATATTTTTATTCTTTCTTTCCCAAGGTTATTGTTGTCGTTGCTCTTCTTCTTCTTCTTCTTCTTCTTCTTCTTCTTCTTCTTCTTCTTCTTCTTCATGATCCTCTCTCTGTTTTCCTTCATTTTCATATTTTTCTACTTTCTTTCCCAATGTACTTCTTTCTTTCCTTCCTTCAGTCGTTTCTTTCCTTGTACTTCTTTCTTTTCCTTCATTCAATTAGTCATTCATTTCCAAATTTGATGTTCTTTTTATCTACTTCTTCTCCTTCTTCTTCTTCTTCTTCTTCTTCTTCTTCTTCTCTTTCTTTCTTTCTTTCTTTTTTCCCCTCTATCTCTCCTTCTTATTCTTTTTTTTCTTATTTTTTGTTTGATGTGTTCCACTTATTTCCAACTAATTTTTTCTTTCTTTCATGATTGCTTTTTTTCTTCTTTAGAAGTCTTTCTTTCTTTTGTTTGTTGTTTCATCTCTCTCTCTCTCTCTCTCTCTCTCTCTCTCTCTCTCTCTCTCTCTCTCTCTCTCTCTCTCTCTCTTCTCTCTCTCTCTCTCCTCTTCTCCTTCCTCCCTCTCCTCTCTCTCCCCCTCTCTCACTTTTCCTCCTCTCTCTCGCGCCTTCTCTCTATTCCCTCCCTCCTCCTCTCTCTCTCTCCACTTTTCTCCCCTCTCTCTCTCTCTCTTCCCTCTCTCCTCCTCTCTCTCACTTCCATCCCTCCTCTTTCCCCCCTTCTCTCCCTCTTTCCTCCCTCTCCCCTCTCTCCTCGCTTTCCCCACCCTCTCTCTCTCTTCCTCCCTCCTCTCTCTCTCTCACTTCCATCTCTCCCTCTCTCTCTCTCTCTCCCTCACTCTCGCTTTCCCCACCCTCTTCTCTCTTCTTCTCTCTCTCTTCCTCTCTCTTCCCTTCCTCTCTCTCCCTTTCTTTCCCACTTTCCCTTCCTCTCTCTCCTTCTCCTCTCTCTTCTCCTCTCTCCTCCTCCTCCCTCTCTCTTCCCTTCTCTCTTCTTTCTCTTTTTCCTCATCTCTTCTCTACCCTTTCCTCTTTCCCGCCTTTCCTCTCACCTCTCTCTCCCTCTCTCCTCTTCCCTCTCCCCTCTCTCCTCCTCCTCCTCTTCCCTCTCCGCTTTTATCCCCCTCTCTTCTCTCTCTCTCTCTCTCTCTCTCTCCTCACTCTCTCTCTTATTTTCCAACTCTCTCTTCGTCATGAACTTCATTCAATTTCATTTATTCACAATGTTCTTCCCTATATTTTTTCTTCTCTCCATTTTCCATTTTTTCTTTCCTTCTTCCTCTCCATCAATTCGATCTTATTCAACATCATGTTACGTCCTTTTCATTCTCCTGTTCAACCTTCATCAATGCCCCCCTCCCACTCTGCCCCGTTATTTAAAAGTATGTCACCGCCGAACACGTTTGATCCCCCTTCATAGGCAATGCATGAATATTGCAGGCGCCCCTCCCGCTCCAAGTGTATTAAACCTTCCGGTCTAATAGCGCTCGGGGCTTTACAAACGCCAAATATCTTCAAGCGAAGGCGCCACACAACTGTGTCCGAAATAAAAATGAAGCGACAAAGAAATAGACTTGTTTATATATATATATATATATATATATATATATATATATATGTTGTGTGTGTGTGTGTGTGTGTGTGTGTGTGTGTTTGTGTGTGTTGTGTGTACGTGTGTGTGTATTAATATATGTATTTATATTTATGTGTGTGTATATATATGTGTGTGTGTATTTATGTGTATGTATATATATGTGTATATATAATATATATAATATATATATATATATATATATATATTATATTGTTTTAGATTGTGTGTGAGAGAATATATATATGTGTGTGTGGATATATATATGTGTGTGTATATAGACATATATATATATATATTCACACACACACAATCTAAAATATATATATATACATACACATATATATACATACACATGAATATACACACACATATATATACACACATAAATATATATACATACATTAACACACACACGCACACACATATATATATGTGTGTGTGTGCGCGTGTGTGTTAATATATGTATATATATTTATGTCTGTATATATATAATGTGTGTGTGTATTTATGTGTATGTATATATATGTGCATGTATATATATATATATATTGTTTTAGATTGTGTGTGTGTGTGAATATATATATGTGTGTGTGTGTGTGTGAATATATATATATGTGTGTGTATATAGACTTATGTGTATGTATGCGTGTGTTTATATATATATATATATATATATGTATATATATATATGTATGTGTGTATGTGTTTATGTATGTGTGTATGTATATATGTATATATATATATTGTTTTTTATTCTCTCTCTCTCTCTCCTCTCTCTCTCTCTCTCTCTCTCTCTCTCTCTCTCCTCTCTCTCTCTCTCTCTCTCTCTCTCTCTGTCTGTGGTGTTATGTGTGTGTGTGTTCAAAATAGAATACGATAAAAGCAATTTTCGATATACGTTCTTTTTGATTGGATTGCATTTTTTCGAATCTTCCGTGATGTGTTTTAAAATCTTATTGGGTAAATATAAATAAACTGGAATAAGTGGGGATAGATAGATAGATAGATAGATAGATAGATAGAAGACTGGGACAGACATGCAGATAGAGAGACATAAATAGTTATATAGATATTGACAGATTGAGATAGATAGAGGGGATGATAGGATAGATAGATATAGATAATAGATAGATAGATAGATAGATAAGAAAGATAAATGAAACAGACTGGAATAAGACACTGGAATAAAATATAATAGACTGTGCCAAAATAAAAATGAAGCAACAAAGAAATAGACATGTTTATATTTATATATATATATATATATATATATATATATATATATATATATACTCATACAACAACACACAATATATATAATTATTCACACACACACAATCTAAAACAATATATATATATATTTGTATGTATGTGCGAGTATTCGGGTATACGTATATGCGTTCGTATATTATTCGGTATACCGTACATGTGTATGTATCTGTGTATGTATTGTGTGTGGTATATATATGTGTGTAATATGGGTATAGGTGTGTTATATATGTATATATGTGTGTGTGGATTTGCATATGTGTAGTTGGGGATACGGATATGATATATGCATGGATGGAGTAGCCCAAAAAAGTCTGAGTGGTATACTATGACTAATAATATTTAAATTTTCGGGATATATTTGTTTACATGTATATATGCGTATTATGTGTGGATCTATGTATGCATGTAATGAGTATGTATGTATATATGCGTGTTCAAATTTAACATAATGCAATATAACTTTTGCAGGTCCACCCTCCAAATAAGGAGAAATAAACACATAATTTGTACTAGCTAAAATGATAATTTACAGAAAACAGGCTAACTCCATAGATGTATGTGTATATATGTATTTGTATATAGTATGTATGTGGGTGTGTGTATGTGTGAATATGGTGTATGTATATATGTGTGTATATGTTATATATGTATATATATTAATAATGTGTATATGTGTATATATATATTATATATATATGGTATAATGTGTGTTGTAAATTGTTGTAATATATATGTATATATGTTGTATATAGATGTAATGTGTGTGTGATGTATGTGTGTGTATGCATATGTATGTATATGTATAAGTTTGTATAGATATGTAGGGGTGGGTATAGTTGAAGCGATATGGAAAGAAAGGAAATATAAATTAAGTCAAACAAAAACTACTAAATAAATGAACAGGGGTGTCCCTGAATTCTGAATTAATGAAATTAAACAGTAACTCCTAAACAAATTACTGACAAGAAGCGGTCAGATGTCTTGTTTTTATTATTGTTTACTATTATTTGTATGTTTATTTCCTATTTTATACTCTACAGCTGAGCAGGACAGGACAATTTAAAAAAAAAAAAAAAAAAAAAAAAAAAAAAAAATCTGTTTTTCAAATGCCTTAAAAATAAAGAATTCATCATTCGCCATCTGATGAGTCGGGAGAATTAGACATTTTGTTAAGCTCCCTGAAATAGTCTATAATGCAAGATCTATAATCTTTTGTTATTTATTTAATAATATATATATATATATTATAATATATATATATACATTGCACATATATATACATACACATACACATAAATACAACAAGAGCACATATATATATAATCCACACATAAATATATATACATTTATTAACACACACACAACATCATCTATATATATATAATGTATATATGTCCTCTCTCTCTCTTCTCTCTCTCACTCTCTCTCTCTCTCTCTCTCTCTCTCTCTCTCTCGTGTCTTTTCACATCATACCGTGTCATTACCTATGCATACAATCATGCTATTATCTTTCCTCTCTCTCTCTCTCTCTTTCTCTCTTCCCCTCTCTCTCTCTCCATCTCTCTCTCTCTCACTCGTGCCTTTTTAACATCAATAACCGTGTCATTACCTATGCATACAATCATGCTATTTATCTTTCCTCTCTCTCTCTCTCTCTCTCTCTCTCTCTCTCTCTCTCTCTCTTCTCTCCCACCCATCCTCTCTGAATCTCTCATCTCTCTCTCTCTCTCATCTCATGCTCGTTTCTCTCCTGGCCTTTTCACATCAATAACCGTGTCATTACCTATGCATACAATCATGCTATTTATCTCTTTTTCCTCTCTCTCTCTCCTCTCCGTCCTCTCTCTTCTTTTCTTTCTCTCTCCTTTGTCACCTCTCTCTCTTTTCTCTCTCTTTCTCTGTCTCTCCCTCTCCTTCCCTCGCTTTCCACACTCCCTCCCTCCCTCTCTCTCCTCTCTTCTCTCTCTCTCCTCTTTTTCTCTCTCTTTCTTCCTCTCCCGCCCTTTACCATCAATACCCGTGTCATTACGCCTATGGCAATACAATCTTGGTATTTATATATCAACTAGTAATCATCTATTCCTTCACCCTTTGCTCTCTTTTCAGGTGTTTGATCTTTATTTCTTAATTATTTCCCGCCATTATTTACTTTTTTCCCCCGCTCTAATTGAGTTGGGGATTATGAAGGACAATTCGATTCAGGGAAATTCAATTTTCAAAATGCTAATTTATTGAACTTGAATTTTAATCTAATGTTAATTGCAATTTTTTAACTGTTCAAATCCCAAAATGCCGAACTTTTCAATTTTGATTCATTTTCCCCGATTTGACAAGGTAAGATTTTTGAATTCTGGTTAAAGTTCAAATGGAACATTGATCAAACAATTGCGATTTAATTTGGTAGGTGGGGGGGGGGGGGTCATAGATTTTAATGAGGTTAGTAAAATGCGGGCGTGGGTTTAGACTTCGGGGGTGCCGTGAAATTCTGTGCATTAAATCGATAAAAAGAAGAAGAAAAAAAAGATGTTATATAAATTGCTTTTTTCTTTTTTTCAAGTTTTTAATTTTTGTGTTTTCATTAATTTGAATTGTTTGGATAGATAGATTAAGTTTAGGAATAGAATAGAATGTGAATGTACTGGAATAGATAGATACAGATATACATAGAAAGTAGTTAATTAGTATAGATGTGATGTTACTGGAATAGATAGATACATATATATATAAGATAGATAGTTAGATAGATAGAATGGAGAATGTTACTGGAATAGATCAGGATACATAGGATACATAGATAGCATAGATAAGATAGATAGAATAATAAGATGGGAATGACTACCAGAATAGATAGATAGATTTTAGATAGATAATAGAATGTACTAGAATAGATAGATAGATAGATTGGAATGTTTACTAGAATAGATAGATTAGATTCAAAGATAAATAGAAGATAGATTGGAATGTAGACTTAGAATGATAGATAGATAGATAGATAGATAGATAATAAAGATGTGAAGATACTGGAGGAGATAGATAGATAGGATAGAATAGTAGATAGATAGATGTTGAATTGTACTGGAATAGATAAATTACCATAATGATAAACATCGCTAACTAGATAGATAGCTAGCTAGCTAGCTAGGCTGCTAAGATAGATAGATAGATTTAGAGGAGAGAGAGAGAGAGAAGAGAGATGCAGGAGAGAGAGAGAGGAGAGAGAGAGAGGAATGTACTTGAATAGAAGATTGAAGAATAGAAGATGTAAATGTACTGGGAATAGGATGGATAATCATGTGATAGATAGATTATATGTGAATGTAACTGGAATGGATAAATAGATAGAATAGATAGATAGATAAGATACATTTATGTGAATGTAACTGGAAATAATAGTATAGATAGGATATATTTGATTGATTATTGATTGATAATAACAGGCTAACTATAGGATAGACGGGAATGTACTGGAATTAGATAGATAGATAGATATAGATAGATAGGAACAGACTGAAATAGAATAGATGTGAATGCCAACTGGATTAATTATTATATATATATATACATAATAATATAATATATATATATACATATATTATATATGTGTGTGTGTGTGTGTGATGTGGTGAATGTGTGTGTGGTTGTGCGTGTTGTGGTGTTTGTGTGTGTATAGATAGATAGATAGATATGTACAGACTTAAGATAGATAGTTCTGAATGTACTAATATATATATATATATATATTTAATATAATAAATATATATTATTTATATATATATATAAAAGAAGATAAGAAGGATAAGATAGATAGATATGGAACAGACAAAATATACAATATTTCAATGTAGGTAGAATAGTTTGCGAGTCTACTTGAGATTAAGGATAAGATAAATAGATAGCATAAGGAACGAACAGATATGAACCAAGATGGAAAAAGAAGTACATAAAACAAAAATAGACAATGCAAAAAGAAATCAAAACGTCAAAGTGGCATGTGGTGGGGTCTTGGACATTTCAGATTGAGGGCATCAACCCCCATAAATACAGCGGTAAACGGGTGGATTGTCCTTTGATCCATGTGGTTTACAAGCATATAAAAGGTAAGGTTCCTTCATGACGAATAAGGACCTGTACAGCAAATGACGATACTCAATAAAAACGGTTAAAAGGAAAGGCCCACCTTTTTCTTCTGAATTGTTTCTCAAAGATTAAGGCTTTGATAATTGTATTCATTGGCATTATTCGGAATATTTAACTGTAAGAAGGATTCCAAGAGTTAGAAAAGGTCCTGGAGTCCGACACCAAATACCGAAAAGGCCGGGGGCGCCACCATCGGACCGAATCTGTGTCAGACTATACATAATAAAGATGAGGACAAAAACAGTTAGGAAGCATAGATAAGAAGACAACATTGAGATAGATAGAATATGAATGTAATGGGAATAGGATAAATAAGATTTAGATAGATGAAGAAAAAGCACTTTGTGGTTGACATTATAGATCCGATAGGATAGATTAGATATTAAAACAGGGAAGACTATGATAGATTAGATAGATGAATAAGATAGATTGATAGGATAAGATATTTGAAACAGACTATTGGTTTAGAATAGATAGATAGATATGGAACGATAATTGTTAATAGACCCTTACATTAAGGATACCATGACTAGATTATGAAACAACTATGTCTATAATAATATATATATATTATATATTATAATATATATTATATATTATTATATATATAATAGATTAGATTAGATAGATAGAGGATAGAGATAGATAGATAGAATGTATGAAAACACAGGAACTATGTTAGTTTTAGTTAGAATAGACTAAAGGGATAGGTATAGTAACCCTTGGAACCCAAGACATGTTAAATAGATAATAGACCACTTATAACAGGGGACTATGTTAAAGATTAAGATAGATATTATGAAAAACAACTAGTTAGATAAGATTAGAGAATAGATAGAAATTAGATAGAATTAGACTAGAATGGATAAATAGAGATTTAATTGAAACAATGAATAGATGGATAGATAGATAAATGACACAAAGGAACATGATAGATGGTTAGATTAGGATATGGAACAGACTATGATAGATGATAGATAGATAGACTAGATAGATAGATAGATAGATATAGAAACAGACTTAATGATAGAATAGGATAGAAAATAAGATAGATATGGACACAGGGACTATGGCATAATGCCATTTTGTAGACTAGATATTAACAGGACTATGAATAGTAGAATAAGGGATAGAATAGGATAAGAATAAAATTAGAAATAATTAAACAGCAACCTATTGAAAAAATAAGATTAAGAATTGACTGATATGAATAGCCCTGAACCCAGACATAACCCATGTATAGAATGAATCAGAATAGATAGAGACATAGACCTCATTGATAGATAGATTATCAACAGACGGACGAAGTAGAGGCTGAAAAACCTATCTTAGCAATTTTCAGTGCGAAGCGGAAATCGTCCCACTCTCTTATTTCCTTCCTTTGTTCGATCCCTTAAATCTTTGTTCATTTTGGGACGCCCCATAAACAGTAATTAATACGCCAATAACCACCCAAAAGCTGAATCGGAATTCTTTGGTTTATTGGGGGCGAAGATTATCCCTATATACGGACTATAGGTTTTTTTCTTTGTTTTCGGCCAAATTCGTTAACTAGGGCATTCAGGAAACCTCCCAAAGCCCGCATTTACCAAAATTTGCCAAACGGAAAAAGGAATTTCACAGGAGAATGTAAGGGCACGGGGCGAAAAAGATATATATAATTACAATCAACTCCCTTCGCTCGACCCCAGTAAATTCCCTAGTGGATTTGCCAAGACCACTGATTCAGATACCTCTGCCGAACCAGGGGCTCCCGTATTAACTAGCGGCCGTCCTCTACTTAACTCCCTCCCACCCTTCCCTTCCCTTCCTTCCCTCCCTTCCTCGATCCTCCCACCCCAGGACCGGTTCAATTACCATTAATCAAGGAATAGCCGTTGGACAAAGGGCCCTAACGAAGAGAACAACGAACACACAAGAGAAGGACAAGAAGACCGGAGGTAGGCTCCTACAGAACACAAAAGACCAAATAAACTAAAATTTAAAAAAAAGATAAGAAAAGTCGGAGACCCCAATAACCAAACAAAACGGATTATAATAAATAAATGAATAAGTTGGGGAGGGAATGGGACGAAACCCAAACTTTTACAAACACAAAAACAGAAGCTGTAAGGGGCAAAAAGAGAAGATAGATGGCAACAAGAGGGGGGATATAAAAAGAAAGGAAAAGTTAATAGGATAATTGAAGAACAACCGCGCAAAACTCCCAAACACTAACACAAATACCATAAACAAAAATAAGAAGACAACCCCAACCCCTAGGGTGGTTATTAAAATAAGTTTAAATAACTCGGGCGCCTACTGTCCGATTTCTTCATTAAGATGGGACCAGACTAATTCTATTAAAACCTCTGGAGGAGGCGGATAAGAAAGAAAGACCGGAAAAAAAAACACAAAAAAAACCAAAAAAAAAAAAAACAAAAAAAAAAAAAAAAAAAAAAAAAAAAACAAAAAAAATAAAAAAAAAAATATATATATTAAATAATATAAATAATTAAAAAAAAAAGCAAAAAAACCAACAAAAAACAAAAAACAAACAAAAATACCAAACTAAAAAACAACAAAACACAAAAAAAAAAAACAGAAAAAAAAGAAAAAAAAACAAAAGAAAAAAAAAAAACAACCCCAAAACACAAACCAACAAAAAAAACACAAAACAAAAAAACAAAAAAAAAACAACAAAAAAAACAAAAAAACAAACCAGCAAAACAGCAGACAAAAAAAAAAAAAAAAAAAAAATAACACAAACACAAAACCAAAAAAAACAAGCAAAAAAAAGAAAAATAACAAACTCCAAAACAAGGCGGCCAAACCACAGTAACACAAACGCCGGAACGAACAAAAAAAAACTAGTAAACATAACTCCCAAACGTACAGGACCACTAAAAACGCGAAGAAACACAAAACCAAAAGAGAAAAATAAAAATAAAAAAAGTTTAAACCCATAACCAAAGCCAAATCTATGACCAAAAAAAACACAATGACTCTTACAGAGAAAAGAGAACAAAAAAAGGCAAAAGGAGGAAAAAAAAAAACAAAACCACACAAACCCCCGAAACACAAGAACAACAAAACAAAAGAACAAAAAAAAAAAACAACCCAAAGACCCAAAACACAAACCAAAACCGAAGAAGACAAAGCAGAAAAAAAAAAAACAACCCCCAAAACAGTGATCCCAAAAACAACACCAAAAGCCAAAAAAAGGACAAAAGAATAAAAAAAAAACAAACCCAAACCCCCAAACACAAAACAACAAATAAGCCTAAATAACAACAAAAAAAGAGAAAAAGACAACCCCTCCAAACCGCCCATAAACACATAAACAACAATAACCAAAAAAACAACAAATAGAAAAAAAAACAACCCTCAACCCACAGAAAACACCTAAGAACACAAACCAAGGAAAAAGATCAACACAAAAAAGAGAAAAACAACCCCAAACAAGACCCAAACACTAAACACAAACGAACCAAAAACAAAGAAAAGAAAAAAACTAAGCCCCAAACGTCCACCACGAGAAAAAAACACAGAAAACAAAAAGCCTTATTATAATATAAACAATTAAAAAAAAAAAAAAACAAACCCCAAACCAAGCCCTATCATAAGGAATAACAACACAGACAAACAACAAAGAAAGATACCAATAAACGAATGGAATAAAAAGAAATATTAAATGACACCCAAACCACAAGCCAAAAGAACACAAAGAACAAACAAAAAACCAAGATAGCCAAAAGAGAAAAGAAGAAAAAAAAAAAAGGGACAAAAAGAACCACAAACCGGCCACTGTAAACACTAGTAATCACGATGAGTGCCAAAAAGCAACACAAAAAAGAAAAACAGAGCCCGCAACTCCCAAACACATAACACAAAACCAGAAAGAGCCAAAGAGCGGTAATAAAAAAGAAAAACAAGCTCCCCACCACGTACAAACACAGAATGTACACCCAAGTCCAGAACACGAACAGCAAGAAGTCGCCAAAGGTAAAACAAAAACGAACAAAGATGATAATTTAAAATAATGGATGAACCCGCAAACCTGCCCGAGTAACGGACTATACACTATTTTACACCAAACGTTAACACCGGTAACAAGAACAAGAATCTCTTATATTCCAATCCGAGAAATATAAATAAACTCACCATAACCCGCTAATATCTTATAGCCGTCGATGAAGACACCACAGTAAGTCACAAAACTGCGGTAAATAATTTTTCATCACTAGATAGGGAACTGGCCAGGATAAATAAAGAAAAATCGTACAAAGAACCACCGAACCAACGGGCAAAGAAGACACCATGAGAGTACCTCATTGAAAACAACCAAATAATCACCAAGTATAAAAGGGAAGTAGATCTTTTTAATAGTATAAGAAGGGAAGGAAAGAATGTTAAAAACATCTCATATAAAAAGACAGAAAAGAAAAGAAAAAATTTCATTTTTTTAGCAAAGAAAGGAAAGAAATGAAACAAAAGATAAGTAAACAAAAAAAAGCTTATAATGAAAAGGGAGGGAAACAGAAACATGAAAATAACACGCACTGAATCTTTTCTTTTTCCCAAAAAGAAAACAACAATAAAACAGCGAAGAAAAGAGAATAGAACACAGGAAAGAAGAAAGACGAAAAGACAATATATGAAAACAATACAAACAGGAATAAATAACGAAAACGTAGAAAAATATCTTATTAACAACAGCAAAAGCACCCCATGAATAACACAAACAACAAAAACCAAAAACAAATGAATAAAAAATGAAAAAACAAAGCCCCAAACTGCAACCGCTCACAAAAAAAAAACATTAAAAACACAAAACAACGAGAAGGGACTAAGCGCAAAGAAAAAGAAAAATTTCTATTTCAAAAAAGAAGAAAAAAAGGAGGAAAACTTATTCAAAAGAACACGCCTCATCTAAGCACACCCTAAGAACAGAGAGCACAACAAGGAAATACATCAAATTATTTACTAAACGCAAAGAAAAAAGTGAAAGTACACAAGAAAAAAGAAAACAACCCCAAACCCCCACGAAACACTATGAACACAAAAGAAATAGACCACAAAAAAAATAAAAAAAAAAAACAACATCAAACAACCCAAACACAAAACACAAGACCGAATACAGAGAAAAAAAAAAACAACCCGCCAAACCACCAAACACAAACACAAAACAAAACAAAAAAAAACCCAAAAGCAACCACCACCAAGAAAACAGAAAAGAGAACCAGGAATAAAACAAACAAAGAACACATAATACCCATGAAAAAGGTACAATAAAACAAAGAAAAAGAAAAAAAAAAAATAAAAAGCCAACTGCAACTCTTTCGCCACAGGAAAAAGGTTAAAAAAAACCACAAAGAACCTCCATATATAAAATACCAAAAAAAGACAGAAAGATTTATTTAATTTTTTAACAGGACCAAAGAAAAAAAAAAAAAAAAGACATAGCCCGTAGACATAACTCAAGAATATAAAAAGCGAGAACACAAAACCAAAAAAAACAAGAAAAAAAAAAAGAAAAAAGACAACCCTCAAACGCAAAGACCCCTAAATAACACAAATATAAAACGACAATACGCGATATGTATGAAAAAACAAAAAAACAAAAAGAAAAAAATAAAAAAAAGAGGAAAAGATTCTATTTAGCCACGCAGCAAACAGCACGATGCCAAAGAAAAAACAAAACAAATGGAATAGAAAAGAACAAAAGAAAAATTACTTTTTAAAAAAAAAATACATAAATAAATAAATTTAAAAAATACAGAAAAAAACAAGCAATACCCAACGAAAAAAAACGAAGAAGAGCCAATCAAACACAAACACAAAGAAAAGAAGAAATACACCCTATAAAACAAGGACAAAGAACAAAAAAATGAAAACAATAACGAAAGACAAAACCCAAGAACCGTTAAAAACACGTTATTTACGAAAAAAACACAAACCCAACAGAAAACAAAAGCAGAAGAAAGAAAGCATTTTTTATTTTTGAACAACAAATCTTCCTGTATTAAGTTCATAAATAAAAAATAAAAAGAAAAATGAATGTCATAAATCGCCCTGGCAAGACGAGGGTAACCCAAACTCTGATAAACACATGAAATCACTAACCATGAACCATATTCTTGTCTTGAATATCTTAGACTAAAAGAGAAAAAAAGAAGAGGAGGCAATATGACCCATCTCAACGCCACATAGCACACTTGCAAAACCACACATATTTAACCACTCTAAAAAGACAAAAACAAGAAACTATATAATGAAAAAAAAACAATAATTCATTATATATATACCTGCATGACCGTACGAATAGAAAGGAAAGAAACCACCGAAAAAACACCCGGAAAAGGCATAGGGGGAACACCCTTCAAAGGGACCGGAGTCAAATATGATGGGTCTCAAGCAGGAAAACTGGATTGTCAAACTTACTTCTTCATATTCTTATTCTTATACTAAAAAAAAAAAACTATAGATTGATCTTTCTCCTCTCCCTCCATAATCTGATCCCTTTTTTTATGATCGGATTTTCTTCACACTTCTTTCTTCCTATACTAATCTAACAACAAAAATAATCCACTTTAAGCCTAGCAAGTAAAATAGCCCGCTCCCCTACCTCTATAGGGGAGACTAGCCAACAGGAAATTCAACAGCAAAAAAAAAAAAACAGACCCCCCAAACGCCCCAAAACCCACTAAAAACACCAAACCAATAAACAAAAAAAAAAAAAAAACAACCAAACACCATAGAATCCCACATCCATAACACCACCCAAATAGGCCTAATCCAATGGGCAAAAAGTACTCTGAGGGTTGGATTTACCAATGTTACTTAAACCCCGACCCTAAAATAGGTATAATATAAATTGCAATTGGAAACATTATTCACTTAGGGACAACCGCCGACATCAAAAAGACACCCACTTTACACACTACGGCTGGATAAGGAACTTATTAACGCCTACCAAAGAAGTTCAAATCCTAGATGTGATAAATATAGAGAACCATATACAACCTTAACGCAAAACGGCATAACTACCCCCTTGGGAAACAAATATGAATCCTAACTCTAAACTCTTCCCAACAGCTGAAATGGAAATAAAAAATAGAAAATAGGGGCCAAACTGCCGCCCTTCCTATAAAACCACCTTCGGCCTCTAGGTAATAACAACAACTGTCTAAGACACCAAGAAGAGGGAAAATCCTGATTCAAAACCTGTTGAACTCCGCTTTAAAAGGGGGGGAAAATCTGACCTTGTGGGTCACATCCTGCTCCAAGATCGGTAACAGGGCCCTTAAGGCATAATGATTAATAAATATTTGAAACAGGACTTTAACCTAAAAGGATTTTCCTCCTCACACAACAATAGGGGAAACTTCCATCTTAAAAGCCCTTTTCCAACCTGGGCCAAAAAGCGACCTGTAGCATAATTAAAACCAAAAAACTTTACACATTTTTACTGAAACAATAAAAAACATAAATTTATCAACATTAATCGGATTTTAGTTCAGGCCGCTGGGGTATAAAAATATTCGACAATAATACCACAATCAGTCACGCCTGTTAAACACAAAAATACAACGGATTTCGGACATTTTCCCATCTGCTTTTGTATCCAAATCCACCACAATCCCATCTTATTCACCACAAAGAAACAGCTGACAAATCAGCAAAACCACCAAAGGTTTAAAAAAAGACCAACAAAACGAAACCATACACCCCACAATCCACATAACCAAGTCACCCTGTTCTCAAAGCCTCATCATTAAAAAACCAAACTGGACTTATTCTAATAGGGAGGCCAACTCACTACAGTCGTTAACAATGAGAAAAACCAAACGGAAAAAGATCATGGATTGCCTCCTTCCCCACCAGTTTAAACCCCCAAACACTAAACAACAAAACCAATGGAAGCATAAGAAGTTGCACAAAAACACACGGAAACTTCATGTAAAATAATAGATAAAATTCAAGGAAATAAGACAACCGTCTCCTAACATAAACTCCTGATCTGCGGTCTTGCTAACTAATACGACTTATAATTGAACATCCGAATATCCCCTGATAACATTTTTCTAAAGGAGGAATGGACCACACACTATATTAATAAAAATCAAGCAAAGAAGGCCGGAGACTCTCCCACTAACCCTGGAATAGTACAAGAAAAACAGGACCCCAGAAAAGCCCAGAAAAAATACACGTCGTCCAGTCAACCGTTGGGAACAACATAGGCTGATAGGGCTACACAAAATAAAAAATTCCTAACAAGTTTCAGATTATAAGCCCGTCAAGAGACAGAACGCAAAGCATGTACAACACCATATGGCAACACTCAAAACTGGAAAACCAACTGGGCATACGCGCCACGCATAATGGGTATAGTCAGTAATATGCCTCCATGAGTTTACATGAATATGTTATAATAATTAAAAAGTAAAAATAAAGAAGACCGGCCTAAATAAACGGAACGAACTAACCACCGAGTATAATCTCGACAATCATACAAGGATGGTGAAATTGCGGATACTAAACAAAGGATAGACAAAAAAAAGAAAAAAAACTGACATCTAGAAGAAATGAACACTGACGTCAACAAGATTCTCCTCAGCGGAAAACACAAAACACAAACCGAAACCCACCAAGGACCGAAAAAACTAATACCACTGGAGACGCAAAAAAAAATAGAAACAATAGTTTCGTAACTACGGCAAAGAAGAGACCTTAAGACTACGAAAAGACGTAACCAACAAACACAAGAAAAAAAGAAAGAAAAATAGAAGTCAAGTAAGTAGAATAATAAGAAAAAAAAAGATCATACAAACACCGCTAAAGATACACGCGAAACACATTAATACACATTCACCCAAGAACGATCCCAACAACCCATAAAGCCGATCCAGTAAAACAACGAGAGAACTAAGGGCAACCGATAATCGTGATTATATTACTCGGCCACCAAAAGAATCTCTCTGGTCCCTTATTGAAACTATCTATACAATCTCACCAAAATCCGTCAGGTATAATTAGAATAGGGCTGTCAGATTGTTCGAGAGATAAGTTAAATACAGTGAAGAAAGTACCCACTAGTCCTCCGGCACAAAAACTAACAGAGATTACCTTTCTTGACGAGGATTAACGACAAACATAGCACAACCTGCAGTGTTATCAGAGTTGATAATCCATTGTTCTGAAAAACTTAGAGAAAAATATAAATATACACCAGATACTCTCCCTTCAATACACGGAGTAGTCTGCCTATAAAAATGCGACCTATCGTGCTAAGCCCCTAGGCCCATAATTGATGCCTTGCTTGTGAAAAAAATTGAATAAGGCCGCAAATACCTAAAAAAATATCAAAAACGACCAAATTAACATAGGTAAAATTCCGACGTTCATAATATGACTCTGGCGATCTCCCAAGACACCAACCAGTCATTGGGAAAAACAGCCCGCCAAAAATCTCAATTCGTCTCAACGATAATAGCTCAATATAACCTCCTAAAAGAATACATCAATCCCTACTTACGTCCCATAACATACACTCTCTCTCTCTCTCCTCTCTCCTCCTGCCTTCTTTTACATCTACCTCTACTCATTGCAACCACTTCTCTACTCCTCTGGTGAAGTTAATTCTTCCACCGCCCTCTCTCTCCTCTTCTACAATTTTACTTACTTTCTTCTAGATCTTTCTCCCAACATATAAAGACAAAAAACAATCTAGTCATCCCCTTCTCAACCCCTCTGCCAGCCAAAGTACTATTATATTATCATTCTAATAGACACCAAAGAATCTGTTACCAACAAAAATCCGAAAAATGTAAAACGTAAAATAATGATACACAACAACTTGAAACCAGCAAGCAATACAAAGTTCTAATCCTCCCTTCGTTGACAGATAGATAAACACAAATATGTACCACAAAACCAAACCGAAAAAAAAGATTAAACACAGGATTTATAAATCCTCCAACATTGTTAACCGAACCCCTGCGACCAACCTCCGTGCTTTAAGGTCTTTTAAAATTTCAAGCACCAGTTACCTTTGTATCTATCGAAGTACGGGACAAAGAAAACCACAACAACCACCACAAAACCCTCTGCCGCAATCCTCCAATTCTGGCTAGTTAGTGATCTCCACAGTGGAGCAATTTGCTAGGAACAAAATCTATCAACGGGCCTTTAAAATAAGTTCAAAAATAGTAAAATAAATACTTCCACCACCGATATTTTAATTCATATTAATTTAACCTAAGGATACGTAACTACGGTTCTTGAACATTGAGCGAGTATTGTATTACTATGATTGAAAATTTGCAAAAAAAAAAGCAAAAAAACAAACGACAAGCACCAAAACCCACTAAGCCAAACACCACTCGAATTGTACATAAAACAACAAAAAACAAAACATGTTTCCCCTTATTAGAATAATAACCACTCCGGGAACAAAATTATTATCCAATAAGCAACAATTGAGAGACATCTGAGCACGATCTTCGGTCCCATTCCTCTAAATCTGTTGGGTTGCTAGGTCTTATCAGTGTGGAATATAGGTGCTAAGATACAACAATAACTCAAATTCCCAATTATTTCCCAGCCAAAATTCAGGGACACTGTATTGAAGTTACAACACTTAGACTATTTAAGGTATACTCGGGACACCAATAAAGCTGGTGTACAAGGGCAAATGCTTAGGTCCAGAGGTTGATACGGTAATAATTGGGGTCCAGCCAAAGTTGGAAGGAGTAGAGGGAAAAGGGGAGGAGATGGGTTTAGGGATGGGAGGATTAAATTGTCAATTGCCCTAATATACGGCGTTCTGTTCTCGTCCACGTAAATCCAAAATTGTGAAAAAAATTTGGCACGACTAGAGATCTTAATCCAACGCGAAGAAAATTGAATTTCCATGAGAGAGGGGGGAAGAGAGATGTGCACAGTCCAAAGGCTTCTGCGAATGCACCGAAGAAAGAGAAAGAGAAAAAAAAGATTTTTAATACAATAACGAGAAATAGAATAAGATTGGAGTTTTTGTCAAATTCTTCGTAGCCCAAATTTTCTTCTCTCTCTCTCTCTCTCTCTCTCTCTCTCTCTCTCTCTCTCTCCTCTCTCTCTCTACTCTACTCTACTCTACTTATATACTCTCTCTCATATATTATTATTATTTTATTATTATTATTATTATACTAAAGCTGGGGCGAAATCAAACATTTGTCTCCTAAAGGCTTTTTTACTGTTTAGTTTAACGACACGAAAGTTATACAAAATTATTCTTTACTTTTAGTATTGAGTTATGTTAGAAATAATTCCATTTCAATTGGTTCTAATTAGTCGTAGTTTGCAGTTAAGTCAAAAACTGACCAATCCCTTACTTTAAATTCTGTCCATCACTTTCTTCCTCTCTATGTATATCTTGATTACTTGGCAGATTAGAGAGAGAGAAAGAGAGAGAGAGAGAGATGGGAGAATTTGAAATGTGTTTGTAGGTTAAATATATTTTGTAAGCAGCAACCCATAAATTAGGTTAGACGTTCCTTTTCTAAAAAATCTTACAAATGGAATTTTAATGTTTTTGTCCGGCGCCGTATTTTTTTTTTTAATTTAATTTGCTTTGCAAACTCACTTTACCCTAATTCTCAATTTATATACCCAGAGCTGAATGGGTGACCCAACGGGTCCCGTTTTGTCTAGTATATATATAGCAAACAGTCTCGTCCAGGGATTTGAACTCGAGGCGCCGGTTTCATTTCCTACGACCATAACCGTTACAATAAGTGCGCCTTAACTATTCAATGCAATGTTTTCAGGCTGTCTACTTCAATCGAGAAAGTGCGACCTTTTTTAAACTGTCATAATAAGTAATTATACCATCCATACCACAATTAGGGGTATCCTGAGTATGACCCTAAACTGCACGATGAGGAAATTCCAGTTCTTGATATATGGGAGTGTGCAGTGTACCTAAGGATGGAATTCCGTTGGCTAAAGCATGACATGCAACACTCCACTTTGGCCCTTACTTAGGCTAGACGGGTTGTCAAACAGGCTCCGTCCGATCAATCGGCTGGTCATGTCAAGCCCTAGTACCTATTAAAAGTATTTACGGATTCGAAGGGGCCTTTATTTCCCCGTAGTCGTTGGCAAATTGTCGGACAAAGAAGAACAAACACAAAAGTAGAATGCAGACACTTGTATTACAAAATTTACAAGGTTTACAAAAGTACAAGGATTTACAAAAGGGTTTAACAACAAAAAGGGTTTGCAAATTAGTTGGAATTCGCGACCAGACTTATCTGTTCTAAGAGTTCTTGGTGTCGTGGTGATAAGTGTTCTTTCGTTGCTAGGAAAATGCTCCAAGAAGCTTCTCGGGTCGTTTCTCGTGGTTCGGTTAGTTTGCTATTAAAACAGCCAGTTACAGTATGCTGAATTAATGCCTAGAAAGTTTGTTGAAGGTTTAGGGAACGGTGATACCGTGACTAACCTTAGTGCGTGGTCTGTGATAAGAGACGTAGGGATTTGATTCTCCCGCCAATATCCCATTGGCGATCTGTCCCCCTAGCGGCAGGGGAAGACAATTCACATGGAATTTCTGACACTATATGATTGTCCCAACCTTCTTGCCCTTATGGCAAACCCCAAACATTTTATCATGTGCTAGAAGGCGAAAAAAGAAGACAAAAAACTTCACATGAAATACAGAAAATGGCATTACTTTTTGACTCAACCTCGTAATTGATACTGGAAAATAGGGAAACCCTTAAGTTTGGACTTTGAAACTCTGAAACAAAAAATGAATAGAATATACAGGCAAGCTTACACCGAGACCGAAAAATACGTTATACAAAATAATTATACATAACACACACTCATGTATAACACGCACCCCTAAGTTTGGACTTTGAAATTCTGAAACAAAAAATGAATAGAATATATAGGCACGCTCACACACAGACCGAAAAATACATTATGCAAAATAATTATACATAACACTCACTCATGTATAACACGCACCCCTAAGTATGGACTTTTGAAATTCTGAAACAAAAAATGAATAGAATATACAGGCACGCTTACACACAGACCAAAAAATACGTTATGCAAAATAATTATACATAACACACACTCATATGAAGTGGACAAAAAATCTGTTTGAGATGGCGATAGCCGACAATTTTGGGGGAGATCATGTGCTTAATTGAAGCCATACCTAATTTGTAAATTAATTAGTTATAATTAAATGAATTAGGCGTGCATATCGGTTTAATTGTATGGCGTAAACAAATCGAGAAAAAGTCAATCTCTGTATGTACATTTCAGCCTATTAGGCCTCATCAGCAGAGTTATAGACAGGGCAGTGCTTTGTTGGTGATTCGAACCCTACCTGTCAGGCGGGGACTCTAACCATTACACTAGGTGGCTATCCCAGAATTTCTCGTTTATTTTAAACTGATATATATATATCGCACGTTTTTTGGTTGACTTACAGCACGACAGAATGAAGTGGACAAACAATCTGTTTGAGATGGCGATAGCCGACAATTTTTAAATTCTGAAACAAAAAATGAATTCATAATTTGATGGAAGGGGGTCCCTATCATCAGTTTCAGTTTAGCACTCAGGAACCGGTCGGCAACATAGTAGGATTCCATTGGGAGATGGAAGAAAATCGTTCCCATGAAGAAAGTCAATACTATTAAGAATGCAACAGAAAAGAAATGATACTCGAAGTAGTCATTCATACAGATATGGACCGAAACAAGAATAAAAGGAAAATCACCGGATATAACCCCAGGAGTTAAAGGAATGAACCCGCTAAAACAAAGTTAAGTGTTATATTCCACCATGGAATTTTTATACAACCTGCTCTCATTGCCTTTTGTCCAAAACTAGCAGTATACTAGCAAAAATATGCACCTATATATAAGTTTTAATGTAATGAAATATATTAAATTAGAAACACTAATGAAACTAAATAAGAATGCATATAAAATGATTTGAAACAGAGGTGGTATAATCGAAAAATATAACAACTTTGAAACTCTTCCATCATTTTTCATCACTCTGGTCTTTCATTGCAAAATTTTCCCAATTTAACTATTTAGTTAAAATAGGAAGTAAAGAATAAAATGGCAATTATTTCTTTTTGTTAATGGATTTCTTTTAAGATTTATCTTCGAGATTTTTGCTCATATTTATTAAAATAAAACCAAACTATTATAAATCAATAATACCAAGAACATATTTATTAAAATCAAATGTTTAATATCAATATGCAAATTAGCTTTCCCATTCACAATGTAAACCGCTATTTTGTTGTATATATAAATATAATTTCTTGTTATTAGTATGTAGATATGATAAACATTAATAATGTAAAACAATTTTATTAATAATTGAGATTTAAATAAAAATAAAATCATGGAGAATGTGACGCAAATAACTAAGGGAATTGTGACTTGAATATTAATATAGTTTCGGTTACAGAAAAACGCACAATCTCCATTATAATAAGAGAAGAGATGTATATCTTCGAATTGACTATGACCTACGGGCCGAAACTATAACAAAACCTATCTTGCTATCTCATTCAAATCCTAATAGACAGGGTAACGATGAATATCTTCCCTGAGGCCTCTACATATACCCCAGCCTGGGGATTTCTATTCTATCCTCATCTCAGTTCTCGACTTTCTGAATAAAATGAGCATTAGTGCAAATAATTCTATTTTCTACGACGATAACCGTTACGCTAAGTGTGTCTTAAATACTAAATGCAATGTTTTCATCGTCTACTTCAATCGAGAAAGAAGTGACCTTTTTGACCCGATGTCAAAAAAGCATCTTCAACAACATCCGAAACAATGAGAGAATAAATCCGTTAATTTATCGATTTCAGCCTGTGAAAATAGGTTTTTTTTTCTTCAATCAATCAATTGATTTTTTTCTCCATCGATCTATCAATAAATTCTTAAACCTTCGATAGGCTTACGTTTCACTTACTGAGATCTATCGATTATTTTGCGCTAAGACGATCAACTCCTTACTCGATGGCTTCATCGATCTCACACACTTTGCATTTAATTATATTTTATTTTAAATTATAACTTATTATATATTATACCTATAAAGGTGCACCTGAAGAAGAACGGTGGTTACAACGGCCAAAACGTTGTATATATATATATATATATATATATATATATATATATATATATATATATATATATACATGCCTCTTGTGTCTACAGGAAAATTAGAAATAATTAGATTCCCAAATAAAAATGACTTAATTAATAAAAAGGATGAGTTGCTAGGAAAATGTATGCATAGATTACGCAATGCATTAGAATACCAATAAGATATAATTAATCAATAAGGGCATAATACAGTAAATTAAGATATAGCAGTGACAAAGAAAAACGACTAGAAGAAATAAAGAAATAAATCTAAAAAAACTTAGCCATACTCTAAACTAACTGACCCCACAAAGGTCAATAGAGTAAGTTGAAGATAGTGGTAAGGGGTAATAAAAGTATAATGTTACAGCGCGCTACTACCCAAATACGTCAAAATAGGAGGATTTGAACCCCCACTACAAACTAGCAGCCTACTTAGATTATATTCAGGAAATAAAAGGATATCAGTCTAGCTATATAAAGTAACCAGAAAAAAAAATTACACTCAATCCCCATGATGAAGGTGTTGGAATAACACCGAAACCGCGGTCGGGAAACAACTTCTTTTACAACTATATATATATATATATATATATATATATATATAATTAATATATATATATTAAGAAAATAACAAGTGTTCCGAAAATAGGATGAATTTATTTATCGATGTTTAAACATTTCGGTTTCTTTAAACCTTCATCAGGATGTATCTTGGGGTGAAGAAAATGATCGATGTTTTTTATAGATGACATGAGATGAAAATCTTTTTAGTTGTGTAACTGTATTTGTTCAGCGTTATATTTTTTGAAAGACAAGTCGCGATCCACGCACGCGAAGATGTCATGACGCGTGACGCAACTCGAAGAAATGCAAAAGACGAGAAAAAGTATTAATGGACTGATTATTTTTATGAGAACAAAGGGAACAAAGTGGGAATGATAACTAAATAAATAATTAAATGAAGCCTGGTATTTTGTAATTATTTAACACTATTTTAGCTAAAAACTGAGATATATTAAAGAAACCATGTCGATTATTAAGGGAGGGCAAAAGCGAAATTGCACAGGCTTCAAAAATCTGTCGTAGTCTTTTGTTGTGAATATGAGCTAATATTGTGGCATCATTGAAACTAAAGTTATGATCAGTTTCATACATATGTTGGAGGAGGGTGTTCTGAAATGTTGCCCAATTTAATATCACGTTTGTGATCATATTTACTCCATTACATATATATATATATATATATATATATATATATATATATATATATATGTGTGTGTGTGTGTGTGTGTGTGTGTGTGTGTGTGTGTAATCTTCTTTTTTTAGATGTATTTTATCTTATTTCAAGTTTACACGAACACGCGCGGAGAAATGGCCTCAGACACTTTGCATCTAATTATATTTTATTTTAAATTATAACTTCGATCTAACAACACCCTGCATTAGAATACACCGATTGAATTCCTTGCACATAGATAAGACCCTCTCGTACACCTAAAAAGGGGTGACTTGGATATAATAACTGTCATATAGTTCCTAAATAGTTATAGTGGAATCGTCTGTTTCCTGACGAATAATGGGTGACAAAACCTCGGGAAAGGGAAACAACGATATCTCACGGTACATTTCGGCCGTTGTACCCTCCGGCCTTCTTCAGGTTTACCTTATCCATTTGAGCATGGCAATGACAGACCAGGTACACCTGATGAAAGCCGGTGGTTACAACAGCCAAAACGTTGTTATATATTATATATATATATATATATATATATATATATATATATAAGAGAACAATACTTTTTGGGTGTGTTTTATTCTATTCCAATTTTACACAAACACACTGGAGAACTGGCCTTGACGACAGACTGCAATTTTGCGTCTGCCCACCTCAAACACCATGCCAAAACTGATTTTCTAATTTAACTTCTGGCCAATAAGATCACAGGTCAATAAAAGATTAAGTTCTGTCAATCACCCATACTGTATTTTCCATGATACAGAAATTACCATATATTTTAAATTTCTACACTAGAGTACTTCAAAGGTAGGACCCCCCCTCCACACCAAAAAGGTGTGTTTTCAATATCATACCTGTTATATAGTTCCTAATTAATTAAAATAGTACCGTTTGATTTCCTACGAAAATTATGCAATTATATTTTATTATATATGCATTACTTACACAAGACTCTCCCCTCCATCCCCAAAAGGGGTGTCTTGTATGTAACTGTTACATAGCTCCTAAATAATGAGAATGGAACCGTCTGTTTTCCGACGAATGATGTCTGACGAAACCTCGGGAAGAGAGAAACAACGAGATCTCACGGGACTTGTTAATTCACAATTTTGCGTCTGTACCCTTAAAACGCCCAGCCAAAACTACCTTTCTAAATTAACTTCTGTTCTCCAACTCGACTCATAGATCAATAAAAGGTTAGGGTCTATCAATCACCCGTACTGTATTTTTCCATGATTCAGAAATTACCGTTATTTTAGATTTCTAATTAGTTCCTAATTAATTATAATGGAATCGTTTGTTTTCCGACGAAAATTATGCATCTAATTCTATTTTATTTTAAATTATATCTTCGATCTAACAACGCCCTGTAGGCAGGCCTTAGAATACACTGATTAAATTATTTGCTCAAAGGTAAGATTCTCCAATCCACACCAAAAAGGGGGTGTATGGGTATGAGTGACATATAGTTTATAGATGATTATAATGGAATCGTCTGTTTTCCGACGAATAGTGTATGACAAAACCTCGGAAGAGGGAAACAACGAGATCTCACGAGACATTTCGGCCGTTGTACCCTCCGGCCTTCTGCAGGGCTACCTTATCCATTTGAGCATAGCAATGACGGACAAGGTGCACCTGCAGAAGAACGGCCAAAACGTTGTTATATATATATATATATATATATATATATATATATATATATATATATATAATCTTTTTTTTTAGATGTATTTTATCTTATTTCAAGTTTACATGAACACGCGCGGAGAAACTAACTTTCTAAATTAGCTTCTGTTCTCCCACTCGACTCATAGATCAATAAAAGGTTAGGTTCTGTCAATCACCCATACTGTATTTTTCCATGATTCAGAAATTACCGTTATTTTAGATTTCTATATTTATAGTTCCTAATTAATTACACTTCACTTTACTGATATCGCTTTAATCCTGTTAAGTATCTGGCCGCCATCCTTGGCCAGTTGGAAAGAACTCAAAGTAAATAAGGAAGTAAGTCCCGAGTTATAGAATCCTTTGGTAAGTGGCGGTCTTCCGATCTATAGCTCTGCTGATGAGGCCTAATAGGCCGAAATGTACATACAGAGATTGATTTTTCTCGATTTGTTTAGCCATACATTTAATAGGTATTCCCGCCTAATTCATTATTAATTAATTAATTTTCAAAATTAGGTACGACTCCAATTAAGCACTTATTCTCCCAAAAATTATCGGCAAAAAGCCATTCCAAACAAACCGTGTTTATATATATAAATATATATATATATATTCCAAACAAACCGTGTTTATATATATATATATATATATATATATATATATATATATATATATATATATATATAATAACAGATTCAGAAAAAATCTGCCTCGATCTCTACCATTTTCATCCCGATTGTTGTCGCGTACCATCAGAAGACGAGAGCAAATCCGAAGGAAAAAGGAACAATTACCACACATTTAATCCCAGTCCCAAAGTCGGGGGATAGAGTTCTGAACAGAAGGGCCTTCAAGAAACTTTTTTGATCCAAAACAAGAAGCACTCTAAGGACAAACAAAAACAAAACAGAAAAAAAAGGTGTCAGAGTGTTCAGTTTCATCTCTCTCTCTCTCTTTCTCTCTCTCTCTCTCTCTCTCTCTCTCTCTCTCTCTCTCTCTTCTGTCTCTCTCTCTCTCTCTCATATGTATATATGTGTGAAGAAAGGAAGTGAATCCGACGGTATGTAGTATATTAAGAAAAATGAAAAAACACAGGTTTAAATGGGTTAAGTGGTGAGTTTATTGGCCGACGCTGCAGTGTTTCGATCTATTAATTAGATCATCTTCAGGGCATTTGTTGGGGAAGCCAGCTAGTGTAGTGGTTAGAATGTCCACCTGTCAGCCTGACAGGTAGGGTTCGAATCACGCACAAAGCACTGCTCTGTCTATAGCTCTGCTGATGAAGCCTAATAGGCTGAAATGTACATACAGATATCGACTTTTTTCTCGATTTGTTTACGCTTTACATTTAAACCGATGTGCACGCCTTATTCATTTAATTATAATTAATTAATTAACAAATTAGGTATGACTTTAATTAAGCACATAATCAAAAAAAAATATATATATATGCATGCATGCATTTTATTCTTTGCATTAAAATATTCTTTTCCTTTTTTTCTTTGCAGGTACGTGTTGCACGAAGCATTTTTCTTCCTTTTCAATTGGTCGGTAATGTACAATTCTTTTATGATATTTATTTTTATCGTTAACAAATGAAATAGATTTACTTGGAAATCTGCTTTTAAAAATGTGTACCCTCCGGCCGTCTTCGGGGTGTACATTATCCATTTGAGCATGGCAATGACGGACAAGGTACACCTAAAGAAGACCAGTATTTACAACGGTCAAAACATAGTTATATATATATATATATAATATATATATATATATATATATATATATATATATAAAACATGCAAAACGAGAATATAGTTAAAAAACGCACACATTTGACCATTTACACCATTTCTGTCATTAAAAAAAAAACTATTTCGTTTACCTGATGAATGCTTTTAGCAGAAATCATTGGTAGTAATATCGTTCCCAAATAAATGAATAAAAGCTAAAACTTTATTTGTCATTTCATTCAACTATATATATATATATATATATATATATATATATATATATATATATATAATGGAAAAGGTGACTTATCGGTACACCTAAAGAAGACCAGTATTTACAACGGTCAAAACGTTTTTCATAATATATATATATATATATATATATATATATATATAGTGGAAAAGGTGACTTACCGGTGAATATGATCACGATGGTTAGATGGTGCAAAATTCAGGAAGGTAAGTCAGCGATATAACAAATACAAAGTGCTCAATACGTTAGTAGAGCAAATGTATTTCAATATAGGTACATGGTCGACTACAATTAATCAATATCTTGATTAATTAAGTGGATTTAACCCTGAAGATCCTTATGGTTAAACTCGAGTAGGTTATCACTTGTACCTATATTGTAATATATATATATATATATATATATATATATAATTTAATATACCAAACTTGTTGGTTAACCCTTGCGGTAAGAAAAAAAAACGGCAAATAGTTTGATTGTAAAAATATACTAACAAACATAACCTGGGGAGAGAAAAAAAAATTTTTAAAAGAAAAGACCAAGATAGTCGTACCAATCGAAAATAATCAGTCGATATTATAATATTTGGCCAAAAGAAAAATATATATATATATGAAAAATACATATAAAAACCGCCAGGATATTCTAAATCTAAAAAGTAAAGAGTGCTCAATACCTAAGTAGAGAAAATAATAAAGTTAAACCTAATGAGTCAGATATACCTACTATAAGTTTCGCTTAGTGCTCTTCAGGGCAAAGATCTGAGCACTAAGCGAAACTTTTAGAAGGTATATCTGACTCATTAGGTTTAACTTTATATATATATATATATATATATATATATATATATATATAAATCGCGATTAAGATGAGGACAATCTTTTTAATAACGAACACAAGACTTCATCTTCTGTTTTTATATGTATTTTATCTTATTCCAAATTTACACAAACACGCGTGGAGAAATGGCCTTGACGACAGACTGCCATTTTGTGTCTGCCCCCCATCAAACACTCAGCCAAAACTGACTTTCTAAATTAACTTCTTAATTAACCCCACTCGATGACGGGTCAATAAAAGGTTAGGTTCTGTCAATCACCCCTACTGTACTTTTCTATGATTCAGAAATTACCGTTATTCTAATTTTCTATATTTATAGTTCCCAATTTGTAGGGATGTTCTCAATAAGTTCCTGAATAATGAGAATGGAATCGTCTGTTTTTCCTTCAAATAACGTCTGACGAAACCTCGGAAGAAGGAAGCAACAAGATCTCACGGGACTTGATAATTCAACATAACAATTGCTAACAATATCTTTGCTTAGTAAACCTTTTTCCCTATCCTTAATTCTTATGCTTTTTCCTGTTATTTCTTTGTTAACTCTGATACTCGGGTTACAACATATATATATATGTCTCACTTGTTTACATAAGTTAGAGACCTCTGGTGAGTTTATTTCCGGTTTAGGAAATATAGCGATTATTCTGCCTTCTATTCTTGGCAGCTGCTTGTGGACCCACCGGTAAGAGACTTGACGAATTCGTTCGGGTCTCGAACCCGACCAGAGGTAGCTGCTGACAAATAAGTATATATATATATATATATATATATATATATATATATATATATATTGTCTGTATGGTCGGACTCCTGTCATAACCTAAAAGTTTGTTTGTTTTGTTTTACGACTATCGTCTCTTCGTCCCCTTGAAAGAGGGTTAGAGAGGCAAACATTATTCCAGTGACGAGGAAGTGAACTGGCATTACTTTTTGACTCACCCTCGTGCATACAACTAATTTGCACACTGTGTTCCATATTCTATTTTACATTTTCGTACAAAATATTTTGCCGGAAATTTAACTCAGAATCACAAGATGATATAACTAGATTTACTGGGTCATGGAAACCCAGCCGCGTGAAAAGAGAGTTAATGGGAGAAAAGGGGGGAGTGTATGGGTGTCAAGTGAGTGAGTGAGTGATAGAAAGAGTCGGTTAGTGAGTGAGTAAATGAGAGAGTTACAGAAAGAGTGAGTGAGTGAGTTAAATAATGAGAGAGTGGGTGAGTGAGTGAGTTAAAGAAGGATAGAGTGAGTGAGAGTGGGTGAGGGGGTGAGGAAGGGAGGAGAGATGGAAAGAAAATGTCAGTCGGTGAATGAGTAAATGAGCAAGTTACAGAAACAAGAAGTGATGTAGTTAAAGAAGATATTGAGTGAGTGAGTGAGTTAAAGAATGAGTGAGTAAGTGAGTGAGTTAAAGGAGGAGATGTTGAGTGAGTGAGTGAGTGAGTGAGTGATAGAAAGTGTCAGTTAGTGAGTGAGTAAATGAGAGAGTTACAGAAAGAGTGAGTGAGTGAGTCAAAGAATGAGAGAGTGGGTGAGTGAGTGAGTTAAAGAATGAGTGAGTGAGTGAGTGAGTGAGTGAGTGAGTTAAAGGGGAGATTTGAGTGAGTGAGTGAGGGTGTGAGGAAGGGAGGGAGAGATGGAAAGAAAATGTCAGTTGGTGAATGAGTAAATGAGCAAGTTACAGAAACAAGAAGTGATGTAGTTAAAGAAGAAGATATTGAGTGAGTGAGTGAGTGAGTTAAAGAATGAGTGAGTGAGTGAGTGAGTGAGTGAGTGAGTGAGTTAAAGGAGGAGATGTTGAGTGAGTGAGTGAGTGAGTGAGTGAGTGATAGAAAGTGTCAGTTAGTGAGTGAGTAAATGAGAGAGTTACAGAAAGAGTGAGTGAGTGAGTTAAAGAATGAGATGGTGAGTGAGTGAGTGAGTGAGTGAGTGAGTTACAGAAAGAGAGAGTGAAGGAGTTAAAGAAGGATAGAGTGAGTGAGTGAGTGAGTGAGTGAGTGAGTTAAAGAAGATAGTGAGTTAAAGAAGGGGATGTTGAGTGAGTGATTTGAGTGATAGAAATTGTCAGTTAGTGAGTGAGTGAGTGAGTGATAGAAAGTGTCAGTTAGTGAGTGAGTAAATGAGAGAGTTACAGAAAGAGTGAGTGAGTGAGTTAAATAATGAGAGAGTGGGTGAGTGAGTGAGTTAAAGAAGATGTGAGAGTGAGAGTGAGTGAGGGGGTGAGAAGGGAGGGTGATGGAAGAGTCAGTCGGTGAATGAGTAAATGAGCAAGTTACAGAAACAAGAAGTGATGTAGTTAAGAGATATTGAGTGAGTGACAGATGTGAGTGAGTGAGTGAGTGAGTAGAGTGATAGAAAGAGTTAGTGAGTGAAAGTAAATGAGAGAGTTACAGAAAGTGAGACGAGTGAGTGAATGAGAGAGTGAGATGAAGGTCCATGTCGAGAGTTGAGTGAGTGAGTGAGTGAGTGAGTGAGATGTGAGTGAGTGAAGTGAAGTGAGCTATGACAAGGATTGAGTTAAAAGAAGAGAATGAGTGATGTAGAGTGACGTGAGAAGTGAGTGAGTGAAGACGTGAGTGGGTGAGTTGTGAGTTTGAGTGAGTTGAGGTGAGGAGTTGAATAGATTAAGTTAGTGAGGTGAGTGAGGAGTGTGAGTGAGTGAGTAAATAAGAAATGAGTGGTGAGTCTGAGTGGAGTGAGTAAAGTTACAGGAAAGAATGAGTGAAGGAGTTAAAGAGGATGTAGATGTGTAGTGATGAGTGAATGTGAGTGTGAGTGAGTTAAATGATGAGTTAAAGAAGTGGATGTTGAGTGAGTGATTGAGTGAGTGAGTTAAGTTGATCAGGTTAGTGTGAGTTAAATGATGAGAGTTACAGAAAAGTGAGTGAGTGGTAATGAGTGAGTGAATGAGTGAGTGAGTTTAAAATGAGAAGGTGAGAGGTGAAAGGAGTGAGAAGAAGAAGAGTTGAGGGGCAGTGTTACAGTATTCTGAATGAGTTTGTGTGAGTGAGATGAAGAGTGAAAGGAGTAGAGTTGAGTTATTAAGAGAGAGTGTGAGTGTATGTGATGAGATGATGATGTGTTGTAGTGAGGTTAATAGTTGGTGAGAAAGTGTGATGTATGGAGTATGAGTGTATTGAAGTGAAAGTGAGTTACAAGGAGTGAGTGAGTTAAGGGAGTTAACATAGTGAGTAGAGTGAGTTAAAGAATGAGAGATGAGTGAGTGAGAGTGAAGAGTTGAGTTTGAAGTGATAGAGTGAATCGAGACTGAAGTCGTGAGATAGAAAATGAGTGAGTCAAATCTGAGTTCCGAGTTAAAGAATCTAAGTGAGACGGAGTTCAAAAGCGTTAGAGTGTTTGGTTAAGTCTTGAATGTAACTCATAAAATGAGATATAGTGAATGAGTTATTTAACGTGTGAGTGAATGAGTGACCTAAAGAGTGAGTGAGTAAGTAAGTGAGTTATAGAGGGAAACATTGAGTGAGTGAGTTAGTGTGTGAGTGAGTGAAATTATTGACTTATGTGATGAGAAAATAAGTCAGTGAATGAGTGATCTAAATCAATCTGTTCAAATTTGAAATTTGAAGAAACGCTGGAAAGGTAGACGGTTTGAAATATGACGTCAAATTTGAACAGATTGATAAACAAGGACTATCACAGTCTCCTCATTATTCTGTGATAAAAATTTTTTTTTACTCTTCCTTATATCAACAAAAGCCCTGAAGAAGATCTACTCAACAGATCGAAACACTGCAGCGTCGGCTAATAAACTTACCACACATTTTATTTAAACTTGTGTTTTTTCTAATATCTCACTATACTACATACCGTCGGATTCACTTCCATTTCTCTTCACATATATATATATATATATATATATATATATATATATATATATATATATATTAATATACCAAGCGTGTTGGTAGATCCTTGCGGAGAGAAAAAAACCAGCAGAAAGTTTGATTGTAAAAATATACTACCAAACATCAACCAGGAAGAAAAAAATTTTTTGAAAAAAAGAAAGGACCAAGATATTCGTACCAACAAAAAATAATCTATTGGTACAGTATTTGGCCAATAGAAAAAACAATATATATGTATATATATGTATATAAGATATATATATATATATATTCATATAACCGCTAGGAGAAAGCTAATATGTAAAAAGTGCTCGATACCTAAATAGAGCCAATAATAA
>CM042180.1:19680379-19685379 GCA_023376005.1 Doryteuthis pealeii | reverse complement strand
TACCCTCAACACATTCAGAAACCACCCCCTACACCTAACCCTAACCCTAACCCTACCCTACCCCAGCGTCGAACGATTGAATTCAATGTCAGAAAAGATCCACAACAATTCCAAGTGTCTCAAATCTGTCTCCTCTCGTAACACACACACACACATAGCGGCGCCAATGTTCCGTCTTTCTCTCCAACGAAAGATTCTTGCCCCCGGAGGCGCGGCGACGGCAGCGACGGAGACCGAGTGGAGGGGGGGGGTGAAGAGTGTGAAGGTGGATGGTGGTTAGCAGGCAACACATTAGCCGACATCTTGTCTTCTATGGAAGCCCACACGGATCATAAGGCGAAAGACTTCGTACTTCATTATACTTCACAACTACTCGTTTCGCCCGGTAATAACGTTTTATCTGCGACTTTTGTCTGCTTTTGTGCCCATCCTTCTTCTCCCAGGAGAGCCTACTCAACAAGGTCGCGGCGTGGGAGGAGCTTCGAGCCGGGATGCGTCTGTACATTAACTTACTCGTGAGAATATATATATATATATATATGTGTGTATATATGAACAAGTGTACGTCGTTGGTAAATTGGATGTTAGAGCAGATAGCGGATTTTAAGCAGAAAGATGTTCAGTGAAGTCTCTGGTGCTCGGTTTGTATGATCTTGTGTCACGTTTATTATTCCCCTCTCTCTCTCTCTCTCTCTCTCTCTCTCTCTCTCTCTCTCTCTCTCTCTCTCTCTCTCTCTCTCTCTCTCTCTCTCTTACCTTGATCTACCATCTGATGAGACGAAATTTTGAGGAGCTATATTAAATCAACTTAGATTTATATAGGCCCAAATTTTGGTCGAAATAAATTTATAATGGAATTACGGTGTTGAGTTTTTCCTTCCTTTCCAAGATAAATATTACTCTGTATATAATCTTAAAAAGTTTATTATACATTGAGCTCTCTTTAGTGATTTAAAGATTCACTGTATTTGTACATACTGGATCATACAATAATAATACAGTGTATCTTAGAAATCACATATAGAATCATCCCTTACTACCAAGTTTTGGATACCTCTCATCTATCTATCTATCTATCTATCTATATATATATATATATATATATATATATATATAATATATATATATAAATTCCTCTGGGCGAGCAGGATGTGTCACAAGGTCAATTTCTTAAACGGTTTTTAACAGGTTTGAATTCAGTTCTTCTTCTCCTAGACTGGTTAGAAAGCCACGGTTAAAAAGCCCAGTCTCTCATACTATCATCCATAATTGGAGGCAGAGTAGTTGGATATATATGCATATATATATATATATATATATATATATATATATATATATATATAGGTATATGTAAAAACAAATTTTTTTTTGTGATGAAACAAAGAAAATACAGTGCTCAATCACAAATTGTAAGAGCTAATATTTATTTATTTTACAAAGTTTTCACAGATCAATGTTCATTATAAACAGCGACCCAGGTTTCATGCTAAAGGGCAATCATCAGGTTGTTGAGCAAGATCCCACGGTGTTTGTTGAAGTTCTTTACTCAATGTCACATTTTGGATTGCAAATAACGTCGGTTAGTTCCGCGGACGCTATTATAGTTCGGATTTATTAAAAATAAATTTTTTCAAAATTTGCCTTTTGAAAAAATTTATTTTTAGTAAATCCGAACTATAATAGCGTCCGCGGAACTAACCGACGTTATTTGCAATCCAAAATGTGACATTGAGTAAAGAACTTCAACAAACACCGTGGGATCTTGCTCAACAACCTGATGATTGCCCTTTAGCATGAAACCTGGGTCGCTGTTTATTTTTATTCTTATTCTTCTGATCATCTTTTGGTATCTTATGTTCTTCTTCTAGCGTCTGGACTTCGTCTTGGGGACTTCAAGTCTGGTCTCCTATTGGGGATTTCTCTTTATCATAAGCCCTAGGTCATTGGTAGTTTTTAGATAATAACCCAAGACTTCGATTTGCTTTAGATTATATATTATTCCGAAATCCCCACCAGACCACTGCGCAGATTGGGTCAGCAGCGTGCTTAACGCGACTTACTCGCTCCGTGGTTTTGGCCAGTACTGACTAAAACTTTTTAATCTAAACCGGAAGAGGGTCTTCTCCACCGATTCTCACGGTATCCACCGGAAGGAAGTTGAAGGTGAGTCAAGACTTGTCACTCAATCGTTCAAGGCCAACGGCTGTAATCATTCAGCCATTTTGGTTTCTAGACTAACTGTACATAAGTGTTAGGGTACTAACAATTATGTAACATTTATATTCGTTATAACACTGACTTATCCGGTTAATACTTGTATCAACCATCAATAGTGTGATTAATTCAATATTTTATTTCCCGGTAAGTCATTTCCTTTATCATATATATATATATATATATATATATATATATATAAAGGAAAAGTTGACTTACCGGTGAATTTGGTCACGATGGTTAGTAAGTGAAGAATTCAGAGGGGTAAGTCAGCGATATAACAAATACAAAGTGCTCAATACTAAGTAGAGCAAATTTATTATAAAATGGGTACAAGAGATAAACTACTCGAGTTTCACCATAAGGATCTTCAGGGTTAAATCCACTGAATTAATCGAGACACCGATTAATAGCAGTCGATCTCACGTGTGCGGTCAATGCATTAAAATGTTCGTTATCAACGAACATTTTAATGCATTGACCACACACGTGAGATCGCTGTCTCGATTAATCAATTATATATATATATATATATATATATATATATATATATAATGCTTGTTTGTCTGATTATACAGATGAGTGCTTCTCGATTTTGCACAGAGCTAGATCTAAACAACATCTAGCAGTCCTTGAGGCTGTTAGTATTTCTTTTCTCAGACCAACTCTGTGCAGACAAACACCGAGACACTCCATCTATCTACTGGGAGGAATAACATAACCCTGGTTTAACCTAGGGCACACACACATACGCCTCTTTCCCCATTATTTTTTGTCCCCCCCCCCCTCTCTGGTTTACCCCATTTGTTCTTAAACAAATTCTTTACATTTCTGACTTTTAATTGTCAACCGGTGTAAATACATGAAAAAGTACCGGTCGAAAAGGCCTTCGTATCCCCTTTATTTTATATTTTATTTCATAATAAAATATCACCTCCCCATTTTACATATGATTACTCTACTTTTAGTAGTTTACAAATTTTCATGTACCAAACATCTATATATATATATATATATATATATATATATATATATATATATATATATATATATGAGTGTTTTGAAAGTCTAGGAATTATAGGATTGTAATGAGAACATAACTTGTCTTCTTTTATTGTTAACTTCTGATTAGACTCATTTAAAATATCTTATTTTTATTTTTATTCAAAATACAAGGACTTATCATTGCGATCAATAATGTTAATACCAATTATCACACTTTACCAAGAAGATATATAGTTGTATTGAAAGACTTGTCTAAAAATAACAATGTTTATCATCACACCTTCAGTTAAAAGGTTTTTTTCTTTAATACAATTTGATACTACACAATATAACAACAAACAGCAATGACTCATGTGACAACAAAAATTAAAAGTCCATTTTTTGCCTACTTTTCTCTATATCTCTATCATTATACTCTATAGTAGCTTCAACTATCTCAGTCTCTCTCTCTCTCTCTCTCTATATAATATATATATATATATATATATATATATATATATATATAGATAGATAGATAGATAGATAGATAGATATAGATATATGAAGTGGACAAGCACTGCCCTGTCCATAACTCTGCTGATGAGGTCTAATAGGCTGAAATGTACATACAGAGATGGACTTTTTCTCGATTTGTTTACGCCTTAAACCGATGTGCACGCCTAATTCATTATGAAAATGAAGAAAATGATGGATGTTTTTATAAATGACAGGAGATGAAAATCTTTTTAGTTGTGTAACTGTATTTGATCAGCGTTATATTTTTGAAAATATATATATCTTTGAAAGGAAAGAAAAACTCAACACCGTTATTCCATAATAAATTTATTTCGACCAAAATTGGGGGTATGTAATCTAAAAAGATTATTATACATTGAGCTCTCTGTAGTGATGTATAGGTTTTACATATCTATTTATTGGGTGACAAAGGAACATTCACAATCATATTGGTTTCATGCGATGCATTCATCAGGTGAAGATGTTTCAAATGTTTGAAACATCTTCACCATCGCATGAAACCAATATGGTTGTGAATGTTCCTTTGTCACCCAATAAATAGATATGTAAACCCTATATATTTATCTTATTATATTATATAACAGCTCTATTTTATATTGAGCACTCTACCAATTAATACTGCCTTTGGTACACCATTCCAGCAAAAGCTGAAATAGTGACCATCTCACACTACACGTATATATATATATATATATATATAATATATATATATATATATATATAGAGAGAGAGAGAGAGAGAGAGAGAGAGAGAGAGAGAGAGAGAAGGACACTCATAAGTAATTGGGACAAAAGTCAAGACAACACTATATATATATATGTGTATATATATATATATATATATATATTTATATATATATTTATATATACTAGCAAATATACGCACCCTCCGGGTGCAAGTATTTAAGTTTAAATGTAATAGAATATTAGATTAAATCAGAAATGCTAATGAAACTAATTAAGAATTTAAATAAAAAGATTTGAAACGGAGGGGGTATAATCGGAAAATAGAACAACTGAAACTTACTCTTTCATCACTTCCGTTTTTCAATGCTAAATTTTCCTAGTTTAACTATTTAGTTAAATTAGGAAGTAAAGAATAAATTTACAGTTATTTCTTCTTGTTAATGAATTTCTTTTAGGATTTATTGAAGAGATTTTTACTCATATTCATTAAGATAAAACCAAACAATTAGAAATCAATAATACCAAGCACATTTTTATTAAAATCAGTTTTTTTAATATCAATATGCAAATTAGCTTTAC
>CM042180.1:19670379-19675379 GCA_023376005.1 Doryteuthis pealeii | reverse complement strand
AAGTGCTCGATACCTAAGTAGAGCCAATAATAAAGATAATCTAATGAGTCAGACGAACCTACTATTAGTTTCGCATAAAGCTCTTCAGGGCTAAAATCTGACTCAGATTTTAGCCCTGAAGAGCTTTATATATATATATATATAAATCCACCTTTTATTTATATATATATATATATATATATATATATATATTTATATATTATATATATATATATATATATATATATATATATATATATATATATATATAAAGATAAAAGGTAGCTTACCGGTGAAAATGGGCACGATCGTTGGAGGTGCAAAATTCAAGGATTAAAGTCAGCAATATAACAAATACAAAGTGCTCAATACGAAGTAGAGCAAATTTATTAAAAATGGATACAAAAGTAACCTACTTGATTTTCACCATAAGGATCTTCAGGGTTAAATACACTGAATTAATCGAGGTACCGATTAATTGAATCCGATCACACGTCTGTTCCCTGTATAAGATGTTACGTTATAAGGGACGCTCGTTTATGTTTTTTAATTTTTCACCGGAAGTTGTTTTTTCGGGTATTAAAATGTAAACAAAAGATGTGAATCGATTTGCGGGAATTTATTTTACTAGAATATGGTTGTCTAATAACAGTATGGGTTAAGAGCGGTTTTATAAGCAAAACTGTTGGACTTTATATATTTGGTTCTGTTTTGGTTAGAGAGTATAGATAGTAATATACACGTTGATGTGTATTGTTAGAGTGACTTATGTTAGAGAAATTGAGGTTTAAGGTAGATTAATAACAAAAATAAATAATATAAAAAAAATAAAATAATATAAAAAAAATAAATATTATATATATATATATATGTATGTATATATATGTATATATATATATTAGTGCTATGTGAAATGCAAACAGTCTTGTCCGGGATTTGAACTCGTGTCGACAAGTCCATTTCCTACGACTCTAACCATTACGCTACACACCTCCACGAGATTCACCAGATAAGGAAATATGTACATTTTTTAAAGATGTAATCGTAATATGATGTCTGACAAAATTAGTCATTGCTTCCTTATTATAAAATTTTTTATGTGAGAAAATTTCTATTTGAAACAGAAATTGAAGGCGGGAAAAAATCTTGGGTGGTTAATTAAAGGTGAAATTATCTTATAAGAGAAATAAACACGATACAGTGAATCTGGGGGGGGGAGAAAAAGGTTATGTTGATAATGGAAGGAAGGGAGGAAGGAGGGAGGGAGGAAGGAAGGGAGGAGGGGAGGGAGGAGGGGAGGGAGGAAGTACAAAATAAGAATGTCAGGAGAACATAGAAAGAAAGAATGAATGAATTACATATAAGAAAGAAATAAAAAAGAAGGAAAGAAAGAAAGAAAGAAAGAATTAGATATAAGAAAGAAAGAATGAATGAATTAAATATAAGAAAGAAAGGAATAAAGAAAGAAAGAAAGAATTACATATGAGAAAGAAAGAATGAAGTAATTAGATATAAGAAAGAAAAAAAGAAAGAAAGAATTAGATATGAGAAAGAAAGAATGAATTAATTAAATATAAGAAAGAAGGGAAGAAAGAAAGAAAGAAAGAAAGAAAGAATTAGATATGAGAAAGAAAGAATGGATGAATGAATTAAATATAAGAAAGAAAGAAAGAAAGAAAGAAAGAATTAGATATGAGAAAGAAAGAATGAATGAATTAAATAATAGAAAGAAAGAAAGAAAGAAAGAAAGAAAGAAAGAAAGAAAGAAGAATTAGATATGAGAAAGAAGGAATGAATGAATTAAATATAAGAAAGAAAGGAAGAAAGAAAGAAGGAAAGAAAGAATTAAATATAAGAAAGAAAGAAAGAAAGAATTAGATATGAGAAAGAAAGAATGAATTAATTAAATATAAGAAAGAAAGAAAGAAAGAAAGAATTTATTAATTAAATATAAGAAAGAAACAAACAATTAGATATAAGAAAGAAAAAATGAATGAATTAAATATAAGAAAAAAAAAGAAAAATGAAAGAAAAATGAAAGAAAGAACGAAAGAATTAGATATGAGAAAGAAAGAACGAAATAATTATATATAAGAAAGAAAGAAAGAAAGAAAGAAAGAATTGGATATAAGAAAGAAAGAAAGAAAGAAAGAATTAGATATAAGAAAGAAAGAATGGATGAATTAAATATAAGAACGAAAGAAAGAAAGATAAAAGAAAAAGAGAAAAATGAATGAATAAAATATAAGAAAGAAAGAAAGAGAGAAAGAAAGACAAAAGGAAAAAAGAATGACTGAATTAATTAATTAAATATAAGATAGAAAGAAAGAAAGAAAGAAAGAAAAGAAAGAAAGAAAGAAAGACTAAAAGATAAAAGGAAAAAAGAAGGAATGAATGATTAGATATAAGAAAAAAAGAAAGAAAGAAAGATAGAAGGAAAAAAAGAAAGAATTAATTAATTATCAATTAACAATAAAGATGAGGAGAACAGTCCGAAAATCCAAATAATACAAATTGTTTACTTTTATTGTATATCAACCCTTGTGGGTTATTTAATTTTTTTGTGTGTGTGTGTGTGGACATGTATAATTTGTAAGCGAATATTTTGGTTATGTATTTTTTTATCAAGTATGTTATCAAGCATGCCAACCCTTTTTTAGGCCGATGTGCTCTCCGGCCTTCTTCAGGTATTTCTTGTTGGATTCGGGGACCTTCTCGGGCTCGGAAACCCTCTTGTTGTTATCGGGAGCCTTCACAGAACTATGAACCCAACCCTTTAGGGGTATACTGTTCTCATTCCGCTAACAATAACTGGGTCCAAGTGTTAAGCTGTATTAATTATTAGTCTATGTTACTGCCGCCCTTGACCAGGATTGAACCTGCAACCTAGAGATGACTGACATTTAGAACTGCATTAACTCAACGCCTATATCTAATACGCCATGTGTGCAATTTTTGTTTTTTGTTTGTTCATTTATTTGTTTTGTTTTGTTTTGTTGGGGGTTCTTTTTTGGGGGGAGGGGGTATTCATTCCCATTTTCTTGGTTTCCCTTCGAATGTTTTTCACTAACCGAAAATGGTTATTTTTAAGTTTCCTAAAACCGGCCGCTAATAAGCTGAATGTTGCCGGGTTTTTCTCTGTTCAATTTGGCGTCTGTAAAATGACAAAAGGGAATACAACATAACTATTTGTGTGGAAAAAACAAAACAAAAAAGAAGGTTACTAAATCAGTGTTCTTCCTGGAACGATTCGGCTTTAGGTCGTCACTTGATACCCTAGGCCATTTTCCGTGACGCGTTTACAGTTTGGCTTTCGCACCAGATATTTTTTTGTTTTGGAGTGGATTTTTAGGAAGGTTTTTTTTTGGAGGGGGTTGTTATTTGGGGGGGGGTATTTTGTTTTTTTTTTTTTTTGTCTTTATCTTTTTGCTTTTTGGGGTAGTTGTTTGTTTTTATTTTTGTTGGGGGTTTTTTTTGGGGGGGTTATTGCCTACGTTATTCAGTGACGAAAATAAATTATGTCTTTAAACGAGTTTCCCTCTGTCTACAACATCTAGCGTTAAAACATCATTCTTTTTTCTTTCTTTTCTTTTTCTTTTTTCTTTTTTCTTTCTTTTTCTTTTTCTTTTTCTTTTTTTTTTCTTTTTCCTTTCTTTCTTTTTCTTTCTTTCTTTTTTCTTTTTTGTTTATATTTTCGTTTTTCTTTATTTTTTCTTTTATCTTTCTTTTTTCTTTTATCTTTTTTCATTCTTTCTTGCTTACTTTTTTCTTTCTCTCTTTTTTTTTCTTTCTTTTTACTTTTCTTTATTCTATTTTCTCTTTTTTTTTCTTTCCTACATTCTTTTTTCTTCCTTTTTTTCTTTTTCTTTTTCTTTTTTTTCTTTTTCCTTTCTTTCTGTTTCTTTCTTTCTTTTTTCTTTTTTGTTTATATTTTCGTTTTTCTTTATTTTTTATTTTATCTTTCTTTTTTCTTTTATCTTTTTTCATTCTTTCTTGCTTACTTTTTTCTTCTTTCTTTCTTTTTCTTTCATTTTACTTTTCTTTATTCTTTTTCTCTTTTTTTTTCTTTCTTACTTTCTTTTTTCTTTCTTTCTTTATCTTTTCTTTTTCCTCTTTCCCTTTTTTTCCTTCTTTCTTTCTTTCTTTCTCTACTTTCCTAATTTTTGTTTGTTTCTTCTTTCTTTCTTTTCTTTCTTTCTGTATTTTTTCTTTTATCTTTTTTTCATTATTTTCTTGCTTGCTTTTTTCTTTCTTTCTTTCTTTTTCTCTTTTCTTTCTTTTTACTTTTCTTTATTCTTTTCTCTTTTTCTTTGTTTTTTTACTTTTCTTTTTCTTTCTTTTTTTTCTTTTTTCTTTTTCTTCTTTCCTTTTTTCCTTCTTTCTTTCTTTCTTTCTCTCCTTTTCCAAGTTGTTTTTCTTTCTTTTCTTCTTCTTTCTTCTTCTTTCTTTCTTTCCGTCTTTTTCTTTATCTTTTTTTCATTCTTTCTTGCTTGCTTTTTTCTTTCTTTCTTTCTTTTTATCTTTTTCTTTCTTTTTACTTTTCTTTATTCTTTTTCTCTTTTCTTTGTTTTTAACTTTCTTTTTTCTTTCTTTTTTCTTTTTTCTTTTTCTTCTTCCTTTTTTCCTTCTTTCTTCTTTCTTCTCTCCTTTTCCAAGTTGTTTCTTTCTTTCTTTCTTTCTTTCTTCTTTCTTTCTTTTTTCTCTTTTTTTCTTTTATCTTTTTTCATTCTTTCTTGCTTGCTTTTTCTTTCTTTCTTCTTTTTATTTTTTCTTTCTTTTACTTTCTTTATTCTTTTCTTTTTCTTTTTCTTTCTTTCTTACTTTCTTTTTTCTTTTTTCTTCTTTCCTTTTTCCTTCTTTCTTTTCTTTCTCTCCTTTTCCAAGTTGTTTTTTCTTTCTTTTCTTTCTTTCCGTCTTTTTTCTTTTATCTTTTTTTCATTATTTCTTGCTTGCTTTTTTCTTTCTTTCTTTCTTTTTCTCTTTTTCTTTCTTTTTACTTTTCTTTATTCTTTTTCTCTTTT
>CM042180.1:19657752-19667779 GCA_023376005.1 Doryteuthis pealeii | reverse complement strand
GAGAGAGATATGAAATGACTGAAATAGATAGGGAGTAGATAGATAGATAGATAGAGCAGATAGATGTAGAGAAGCAGCCTTCCTCATCTCCACACAAACTGCCGTTCGAATCTTCAATTTCATTAGCATTTCACTCAGTTCCGGCCGAAAAACCACCGTCTCCACCTCCACCTCCTCCTCTTACTCCTCCTTCTCCTGCTTCACCACCGACACCACCACCCCCCACTCACCCCCACCTCGGCCTTCACCACACCCGCCTTCGCCACCGCCTTCGCCACCGCCTTGTCACAAGCCAAAACTATTCCGCCATTAAACGCTGCAAATCAAAAATCCAGCACTTAAACTTCCCCCCAGCGCAGTCCGCGCCCAACTCCGCCCTGGTCGCCTCTGCACATCTTCTCCATCACCAACACCACCGCTCTAGCCCAAACACCATCATCATCACCAACACCATCATCATCCTTATGATTCCCGTCTGTTCCAGACGCTGCAAGGTCCTCCACCCACCCATCACCACCCACCCCGAAACGAAGCAACATTTGCATCGGTCGATGAAAAGACCTGTCAACAAAGTCTTGCTGATTTATTCTTTCTTCTGCAATTTGTCGTGAAGAAAAAGAAAAAGTCACCAAGGAACAAAGATGGCGTCCCCTTACCACGTGATCAATATATACTGAAAAATTATACCCCCTTTCTCTCCCCTCTCTCTCTCTCTCTCTCTCTCTCTCTCTCTCTCTCTCTCTCATTTGTTTCTTTTCTTCCTTTCTCTCTCTCACTATCTTTCTATCTCTACCCTCGTCTCTCTCTCTCTCTCTCTCTCTCTCTCTCTCTCTCTTCTCTCTCTCTCTCTCTCTCTTATAATCATCAACAGTTCGTGCTTGCAGCACGGATATCCATGACTCTGTCTCCCTCTCTCCAAATGGCCATATCAGTCATGGCTCTTGTAAAGTCCTCCGTGCAGCATCCAGAATCCGCACAGTGCTGTAAGCCAACCTTGCGCTTAGGTATTTAAAAAGTCAGTCACCAAGAAACAAATATGACGTCCTACCACGTGATCAATAAAATATACTGAAAAATTCTACCCCTCTCTCTCTCTCTATCTCCCTCTCCTATCTCTCTCCGAATAGTCGGTTCGGGAATGGTAGTACCTGTTAGGGTTCAATCTATGGGTTAAATAGCAAAAAAATCTTAAAAAATAAATTGAGTACCCATCAAGAATGAATAAAACAAAAACTTCTTCTGCATAAAAATGCCCCTATGGGTTGACAGGCCGTAAAATCCAATCAACTAATGAGTTCATCTTGTTTTCTTTCTGTTGAGTTCAGTGTTAGTATATTACGGATATACTAATGTTGTCGACGAGTTCTTTTCTGCAGTCCTAAAGGTTTACCTAACAGTCGGCTCCGGAGTGGTAGTACCTGTTAAGGTTACATCTATGGGTTAAACAGCAAATAAAAATCTTTAAAATAAATTGAGTACCCTTCAGAAATGAATAAAACACGTCTTCTGCATAAAATGACCAAACGGGTTGACATGCCGTTAAATCCAACCAACAAATGAGTTCATATTGTTTGTTTTTTGTTTTTTTTGTTTTTTGTTGAGTTCAGTGTTAATATATTACGGATAGACTAATGTTGTCGGCGAATTCTTGTCTAATGGTTTACCGAATAGTCGGCTCAGGAGTGGTAGTACCTGTTATGGGTAAAATAGCAAAAAAATCTTTAAAACAAATTGAGTACCCTTTTCTACGTAAAAATGCCCCAATGGGTTGACAGGCCGTAAAATCCAACCAAGAAATTAATTCCTCTTGTTTTTCTTTCTGTTGAGTTCAGTGTTAGTATATTACGGATATACTAAAGTTGCCGGCTAGTTCTTGTCTGCAATCCTAAAGGTTTACCGAATAGTCGGCTACGGAGTGGTAGTACCTGTTAGGGTTCTATCTATGGCTTAATAGAAAAAATATGTTTAAAAGAAATTGAGTATCCATCAAGTAGGAATAAAACAGAAACGTCTTACCCAATGCCGTAAAATCCAACCAACAAATGAGTTCATCTTGTTTTCTTTCTGTTGAGTTCAGTGTTAGTATATTACGGATATACTAATATTGTCGGTGAATTCTGTCTAATGGTTTATCGAATAGTCGGCTCCGGAATGGTAGTATCTGTTAAGGTTACATCTATGGGTAAAATAGCAAAAGAATCTTTAAAACAAATTGAGTACCCTTTTCTACATAAAAATGCCCCAATGGGTTGACAGGCCGTAAAATCCAACCAAGAAATTAATTCCTCTTGTTTTTCTTTCTGTTGAGTTCAGTGTTAGTATATTACGGATATACTAATGTTGCTGACGAGTTCTTGTCTACAGTCCTAAAGGTTTACCAAATCTTCAGCACTGTTTCTAAAAGCTCTTTTAGTAAAAGTCTTTTACAGAACAGAGTTAAGTGCGTTTTAATGCAGTTTGAGTGAATTACTAAATTGACTGGACGAGAGTTTAGAGGAAAGACGAAAAGCTTCCTAAGGACTGTCGTCTCATTCGTGATTGATAGTTAAAACGCCGTCTGGTGGGCGATAAAGGGGAGACAACTCTATTAAGGGATTTTTTGGTCAAACGCCAGAAGAGTAAAACACCCTTGTCACACCGGTCTACTTAGATGGTTTGTTTGTTTTGTTTTACGGCATATCAACCTCATTGGGTCATTTAGTGCCGACAAAGTTTTAAAATAAATTCATTCTTAAATGGATACTCAAATTTTTTATAATAATAATGATAATGATATATATATATATATATATATAATATGTCAAAATGGAAAAGGAATTGAATCCGACAATATGAGGAAAAATGAGTAAAGAAAAGAAATGTAGATGGATAAAATGAATTTAATCGATATCACATTAATCGATATCACTTACACGTGTGTTTCGATCAGTTTATGCGTGTTAAAATATTTCGCCCACATAGAAGATTCGACCTTCATCAGAGTGAACATTTATTTTGAAAATAAATGTTCACTCTGATGAAGGTCGAATCTTCTATTTGTGCGAAATATTTTCACACGCATAAACTGACCGAAACACATGTGTAAGTGATATCGATTAATGTGATATCGATTAAATTCATTTTATCCATCTACATTTCTTTTCTTTACTCATTTTTCCTCGTATATATATATATATATATATATATATATATTATAGTTAAAAGTAAGGAAATGAATCCAACGGTATATAGGTTTGGTTTGTTTTGTTTTGTTTTACGGCATATCAACCTCGGTGGGTCATTTAATGCCGACAAAGTCGTGAAATAAATTCATTCTTAATGCATAATACAATTTTGTTTATAAACTCATGTTTTTCTATTCAACCCATACATGGGACCCTAACAGGTACTACCACTCCGGGTCAGAGTGGACCTGGAGCAATGGTGATGAAGGGGTGCTCCACATTCCCCAGACCTCTAGAACTGGAATCTCACCATCAGATAGAGTTTAACGTCATTCCCAGGACATGTAGACCCTCAGTCACCGCCTTCTAGTACCCATATGATAAAAGGGTTGGGGCTTGCCATAAGGGCAATAAGGTCGGGACAATCATATAGGTGCTATGCCTTGACGTCTAGCCTAAGTAAGGGTCTAAGTGGAGTGTTGTATGTCATGGACTGCTCATCCACCAGGATTCCGTCTTTAAGCATCTCGAGTCACCACCCACGGCCAAGCAAGTAACCCTATGGGGGTCTTACTCTTCTGCAGAGGCGCAGTCGGTGTATTCTAAAGACCCAGGGCTGACTCAGGTGTGTATGCACATATCTATATATATATAAAGGGAAATTCACTGTATTTCTTAAACAGGTGCGTTGTTTTGATGAAGGGTGGCTAACATGCTGCCTGGAAACCAATGGTAACAATAGCACCTTAAATGTATAGTACACTATAATAAATAAATACAGCTCTTACACACGTAATCGAGCACATTATTTTCAATTCTTCAATTCTAGCAAAGGTCTACCTATATATATATATATATATATATATATATATATATATATATATATATATTTGTGTGTGTGTGTGTGTGTGTGTGTGTGTGTGTGTGTGTAAGAATGGAAAGGGAATTGAATCCGACAATATGAGGAAAAATGAGCAAAGAAAAGAAATGTAGATGGATAAAAATGAATTTAATCGATATCACTTTTAATCGATATGACTTACACATGTGTTTCGGTCCGTTTATCAAAAAGTATTATCAAAAAAATAAAAAATAAATAAATAAAATAAAAAATTCACTCTGATGAAGGTCGTAAAAAAATCTCTCTGTGTACGGAATATTTTTACATTTTTCCTATTATTATTATTATTTCATTTTTCCTATTATTATCATTATTTCAACTTCATCTGATTATTTTAATAATAATAATAATAATAGCGTAATCCGCATACATTTTGATAAACGGACCGATATCCGAAGTGATATCAAATAAAAGTGATATCGATTAAATTCATTTTTATCCATCTACATTTCTTTTCTTTACTCATTTTTTCCATATATATATGAAAGAAATAATTTTTTCCATATATATATGAGAGAAAGGTCCCGAAACGGTTTGCACACTCTCTCCTGATGAGCCCATTCAGTTGTAAACATCCTTTGTTTTTTTTCATTTTATCATATTCACACTGTCGGATTAATTTCCATTTTATTTTCACACACATATAATATATATATATATATATATATATATATATATATATATAATATATACTAACTCGGAGCTGGATGTGACACAAGGTCAATTTAACAGCTTTCAACTCAACAGTATCACAATACAGCAGGTTAGCAACTTCGTATTTTTGCCCTTCAGCGAAACCTTATAAAGATCACGGAACAATCAGAATTGTCCCCTCCTTCTACAACAGCAAATGTAAATGTTAGAAACTAAACCTGATACCATCGGAAGCCATACACCTCTTGCTTCGTTCTGCGTCGTGAAGAAATGTGGTGTCTGCATCCGCGCTTATTGATCTGATGGTGGAAATCGAATGTATCCGGGAAAGCTCAAGAGTTTCCATCTTTGCAAATATGAGATTAAAAGAATTTAGAGATAGCCTGTGTGCTAACTGTGATTTCAATCCTCATTGGGGATTGCTATTGATTTAAAAGAATTAAGAGATAGTGAATATTATGTGAGGCAAGACACTGTGGAATTCGGGGACGTGACAAATAAAGTAGATGACTATATAAGATAAAGACAGGACGCGTGTCGCAGCGTAATGGTCAATAAGCTTTATTTGCTAACTGTGATTTCAATCCTCATTGGGGACTGCTTTTGATTTAAACTTGTACTAAAATAACAAGTTTATATATCCATCCTGTACTACATCCCGTGTTTGTCTACCTTTCTCCACTGACACACACAGACACACACACACACACACACACACACATATATATACATATATATATATATATATAAAGTTAAATCTAATGAGTCAGATATATACTTACTAATAGTTTCGCTTAGTAGCTCATCAGGGCAAGAATCTGACTCTACATTTTAGCTTTAGATAACCCTAGTGGTTTATATATATATATATATATATATATATATATATATATATATATATATATATATATAATATATATGATTTTTTTTTGGCTAAGTTTTATAGTATTAATCGATTATTTTCGCTTGGTACGACCCTCTTGTCTTTTCTTTTTGCATTTCTTTCCCCAGGTGAAGTTTGGTAGTATATATTTACTTTCAAAGTATTTGCCCGGTTTTTTCTTACCGCAATCGTTTACCAATAAGTTTTTTATATTATATATACTAGCAAATATCTGCACCCTCCGGGCGCAAGTATTTAAGTTCTAATGTAATAAAATATCGTATTAAATCTAATGAAACTAAATAAGAATGCAGATAAAAAGATTTGAAACAGAGGTGTGTATAATCGAAAAATAGAACAACTGAAACTTACTCTTCCAAGACTCTCGTCTTTCATTGTTATTTTTTCTAATTTAAGTATTTAGTTAAAATAGGAAGTAAAGAATAAAATGACAGTTATTTTTTCTTGTTAATGGATTTCATTTAAGATTCATTGCAGAGATCTTTGCTTATATTCATTAAGATAAAACCAAACAATTAGAAATCAATAATACTAAGCATATGTTTATTAAAATCACATTTTTAATATCAATATGCAAATTAGCCTTCCCATTCACATTGTAAACCGCTTTTTGTTGTATATATAAATATAATTGCATGTTGTTAGTATGTAGATATGGTTAACAGTGGCTTCGGCCTCTGGACCATTGATATAATTAACGGCGTCAATCCCAGGGAGCCATCCCCCAGGCAACACCTGCCCCCTTGATTTAAAGGGGCAGGGCTGGGTTTATTGCCCAGTGCCTGAGGCGCCCCCCTTGAGGGGGAATGCCGACGGGATCGACGCAATTTTTCACCTGCCACTCCATGAGCTTCGGCTTGTGGGTGGTCCCACGTTAATAGGGACTTTGTGCCTGACCCGTACAAGTGAGGTACGCGGTAAATACAGTATGTAGATATGGTTAACAGTGGCTTCGGCCTCTGGACCATTGATATAATTAACGGCGTCGATCCCAGGGAGCCATCCCCCCAGGCAACACCTGCCCCCTTGATTTAAAGGGGCAGGGCTGGGTTTATTGCCCAGTGCCTGATGCGCCCCCTTGAGGGGGAATGCCGACGAGATCGATGCAATTTTTCACCCGCCACCCCATGAGCTTCGGCTTGTGGGTGGTCCCACATAAATAGGGCCTTGTGCCTGACCCGTACAAGTGGGGTACGTGGAAAATATCATGTAGATATGGTTAATAGTATTAATAATGTAAAATAATTTTATTAATAATCGAGGTTTAAATAAAAATAAATTCATGGTCAATATGACCTCAATAACAAAGGGAATTGTGACTTGAGTAGTGATTTAGTTTCGGTTACAGATGGAAAAGCACACAATCTCCATTATAATAAGATATATATTATATATATATATATATATATATATATATATTATATATATAAAGAAAAAGTTTTTCACTTCTAATACAGTTCTCTGCCCGGATTATAGTGGCTTGTCAAACACTTAGAAAACTTTTTATTTGTTTTCTAAAAACAAGTTCTTTCACAAAAACGTTTCTCTTGTCGATGACCTAAGGTCGAAAGTAGTTGATACAAATAAACAACATAAAATAAATATCCCTGTTTGTCTTTAAACTTTTTGTTCATATATATATATATATATATATATATATATATATATATATATATATAAATTCAGCTGAGATACGTCACTGAATTTCGAAAGAAAAACAAGGCCAAATCCTTTCACATCAATTTTATTTTCGCATTTATTTCATTTAACTTTTTACACAGTCATCATATGATATCTTGATAAAGGGTGAATGTCACCCGAAATATATGTATATATATATGTGTGCGTGCGTGCGTGCGTGTGTGTGTGTGTGTGTGTATTTTCCGAAAAAGATTTCTCATGAAAGGTTCTTTTTCCCCTTGAAAAGTATATTTTGAGAGACTTTTTCAGAAATTATAACCCAAATATCTATATCTATCTATCTATCTATCTATCTATATATATATATATATATATATAATATATATATATATATATATATATCTTGTTTGCTGTGTCTTATGCCTGTGATGTGTACGTTCAATCTCGATCTCAAACAAAAGGCGGGATTACAAATACAGATTTTCAAAAAAGTGTCTCCCCGTATTTTAGCCTAATTACTTCTCGTAACAATCAAAAACTTTCATTACGCGACAGAAAATAGTGCCATTTCACTTATACCTGATCTCTACGCCAGGAAATTGTTTTCGAAAATCGTAATGAATCCGTTGTTGCTGTCGTGCCAGAAACTGGTTTATATTTCCTTCACTCTTTAGCTGATTCGTGAATGGTGGACAGGGACGTTGTTACCTACTTGGAGGTGGCGCCCTCGTTTGGTCGTGTTGGTGAAATCGGGACAGAAAAAGGCGCGAACTTTGTCCGATCTCGCAGACGTCTCGTTTGAGAGGCGCCATTTTGAAATAAACGGGAAGTAAAACGAGATGAGTACAATTTGTCGCGTTGGAAGTCGGCCAAGTGTATTAAGCAGCGAATTGTTAGTGGTCTGTCAGAGTTCAAGAGGTTTTTGGTGAACTCGATCAGATATTGGATGAGGAGAGAGGAGGGGGAGAGGAGGGGATTCGGGAGCAGGGGGATTGTGGGTGAGGGTGAAAAACGTGGGCGGGGATGGATAAGATGAGTGTAGAAAATGGTGAGATGAAAGAGACGGGTAAAGTGGTGTCTGTCGGTAATAAATGATAGATTGAAGAAGGTGAGCATGAAAGAAAGGTGTGAAGAAGAAGAAGAAGAAGAAGAAGAAGAAGAAGAAGAAGAAGAAGAAGAAGAAGAAGGGGGAGAAGAAGAAGGGGAAGAAGAAGAAGAAGAAGAAGAAAGAGGAGGAGGGCGAGAAGGAGGAGGGGAGGTGAAGAAGAAAGAGGAGGGGGAGAGAAGAAGAATGAGGAGGGGGAGAGAAGAAGAATGAGGAGGAGGAGGGAGAGAAGAAGAAGAAGAAGAAGAAGAAGAAGAAGAAGAAGAAGAAGAAGAAGAAGAAGAATCTGTACGGGAAAGAACGAAAGAAAGAAACAAACAAACAAACAAACAAAAAGAAAGAAAGAAAGAAAATTGACAAATTTAATTAAAATAATAATACAGACGGAAAGAAAGAAAGAAAGAAAAAGAAACAGAAAGAAAAGAAAAAAGACAAACACTAAGAAAGAAAGAAAAGAAAGAAAGAAAGAAAGAAAGGATTCAGACAAGTAGAAAGAAAGAAAGACAAAAAGAAAGAAGGTTGATTAGTTGGTTGTTTGTTTTACGGCACACCAACTTGTCTCTAGTTATTTAATGCCGAATCAGGTTTCTTACAGTACCTGTTATTGCTTAAATGGCCACCCATCTAAGAATTGAACAGAATCATCGCTTTGGTTATCTGGTTCGAACCGATCCTTTCAACCTGACTTGGCCGTAATCAAGAGAAACAAGGTAAAGTAACACGTATGCAGTTTATACAAAATAACACTGACGTAAGAATTTTAAACGAATGCATAGTTTTGTTATGTAGTCTGAAATCAGAGTCAAACGCCTGAACATTTGCTTGACACCTGTGCACAACATGGACAGTAGCGCAGCAATTACCGCAATTATTCAAACTAATTGAATATTTTTTCCTGGGCCCTGCAGAAGAAAATACAGTTGAATAACTTGTTTTTTACGATATCTAAAAAAGCAATATATATATATATATATATATATATATATATATATATTGCATAGCCTAAGCAGTATGTCATTGAACTTTCTCATCTTCCATACCTCTGGGAGTATTTCGACAAGTCCTGCTGCTTTTCTACCTTTTAGTTTCTTTAAGACTTCGTTGAGTTCTTCTGTTGTGAAATCCCCCAATTTGATGTCTAGTTGTCTATCTACGATCTTTTGTGTTTGGGTGTTATTTCCTATGATTTTATAGGGATTCCCCAGAAGTTACTGAAGAAGACCGGAGGGTAGATCGGCCGAAAAGTTGTACAGATAACAATAAAGATGAGAGCAATAGTCCGAATAATCAAAATAATATTATTTTTTTAAATAAATGAGTGTTTCTGTTGTGAGATCCCCCAATTTGATGTCTTGTTGTCTATCTACGATCTTTTGGGTGTTATTTTCTATGATTTTATGGGGGTTCCCCAGAAGTTACTGAAGAAGACCGGAGGGCACATTGGCCGAAACGTTGTACAGATAACAATAAAGATGAGAGCAATAGTCCGAATAATCAAAATGATATTATTTTTTTAAATAAATGAGTGTTTCTGTTGTGAAATCCCCCAATTTGATGTCTTGTTATCTATCTACGATCTTTTGGGTGTTATTTCCTATAATTTTATGGGGGTTCCCCATAAGTTACTGAAGAAGACCGGAGAGGACATCAGCCGAAAC
>CM042180.1:19625252-19650252 GCA_023376005.1 Doryteuthis pealeii | reverse complement strand
CTTGGCTTCATGGTGTTGCCCATATATATACACACACACACACACACACACACATATATATATATATATATATTATATATATATATATGTGTGTGTGTGTGTGGTGGGTGTGTGTGTGTGTGTGTGTATGAGTAGTGGCTTACCGGTGGGTACGGGTACGATCGTTGGGAGCGCACAGAATCCAGGGGTTAAGACCGTGAAAAAACCAAATACAAAGTGCTCAATACAATGTATCTGTAACGATAAGACCCATTCCAACAGACATACGTGGTATCAACTGATATTGATCGAAAACTCGATTAATTCAGCGGATGTAACCCTGACGATTCAGATGATGAAACTCGAGTAGGTTACTTTATATCCATTTCTTAAATATATATATATAGAGAGAGAGAGAGAGAGAGAGATTGAGAGAGAGGGGGGATAGAAAGAAAGAGAAAGATTACACGTAAGTGATCAAGATTTCTCTATGTAAGTTGCTCCGTGCGCATGCGTGCGTTTCTGAGTGGCTTGAGCGTGGTTCCCGCTATTTTCTCTTCATTCGGAAATTCTTAGCGAAAAGAATATATCCTAATGAGTACTAGGAATTTTTTTTTAAACTTTAGAATCGCTTCTCCCGATTTGTCTTATCGTTAAAACGAGCATTTCTTCTTCTTCTTCTCTCTTTCTTCTTCTTCTTCTTCTTCTTTCTTCTTCTTCTTCTCTTCTTCTTTCTTTCTTTCTTTCTTCTTTCTTCTTCTTCTTCTCTTTTTCTTCTTCTTCTTCTTCTTCTTCTTCTTTCTTTTTCTTTCTTCTTCTTCTTCTTCTTCTTCTTCTTTCTTTTCTTCTTCTTCTTTTTTCTTCTTTTTTTCTTTTTTTCTTCTTCTTCTCCTTCTTCTCTTCTTCTTCTTCCTTTCTTCTTCTTTCTTCTTCTTCTTTTCTTTCTCTGTCTTCTTTTCTTCTTTCTTTCTTTCTTTCTTTCCTTGTTCTTCTTTCTTTCTTTCTTTCTTCTCTTCTTCTCTTCTTTTCTTTTCCTTTCTTTCTTTCTTTCTTTCCCTTCTTTTCTTTCTTCTTTCCTCCTCCTTTCTTCTTTCTTGTTCTTGTTCTTCTTCTTGTTCTTCTTGTTCTTCTTCTTTCTTCTTATTATTATTATTATTATTATTATTATTATTCCTACCTTTATTCTTCCTCTTATTTATGATCATACTCTTTTGCTTCAATTTCATACACCTTCTTCTTCTTCTTCTTCTTCTTCTTCTTCTCTTTTTCTTCTTTCAACCACCCCACCCACACATCTTCCTTTATATTCGTTTGCCGCTTGACTTAATAAATCAGTTCTTCAAGAATTTATATTTAATTCCATTAAAATAATTCCTTTATTAGATATTATATTCTTTTATTTTATATATATATATATATATATATATATATATATATATATATATATATATATGGAGAAATGTAGAACATGCGATGTTACAATGGATGGAAATTATTAGTCGTAGTGTCAATGTTCGAACATCTATTCAAAATATCCATCATCTTTTTAACTACATAAATCTTTTGTCTCCTTGACTAGTTTCATATTGTCCTGAAGAAGGTTTCTTTAAACCGAAATGTTTTGAACATTGACACTATGACTAATAAATGTCCATCCATTGTAACATCCTCTGTCTGTTCTACATTTCTCTCTACACACACACACACACACACACACACACATGAGTCAGACGAACCTACTATTAGTTTCGCTTAATGCTCTTCAGGGATAAGATCTGACTACAGAGACAAGGAGCAAAACGAATTAAATAGTACTAACCACAGTAGTCATTTAAATTAGCTGAACCAGACGGACCAATAAAAACGAACAAAAACACACACAGAACTAAATAAATCTATTGTTTTATAAATATTTAATTATTGATTATTTGCTCTACTTAGGTATTGAGCACTTTTTACTTATTAGCTTTAGTTTCCTGGCGGTTTTGTATATATATATATATATATTCTTATATACATATATATATACATATAAATTGTTTTTTCTTTTGGCCAAATATTGTACCAATAGATTATTTTTTGTTGGTACGACTATCTTGGTCTTTTCTTTTTTTCAAAAATTTTTTTCTTCCTGGTTGATGTTTGGTAGTATCAAACTAAATCAAACTATTTGCTGGGTTTTTTCTCACCGCGAGGATTTACCAACACGCTTGGTATATTATATATATATACCATTCATTAGAGACATGTCGACTGGGGCTTTAGGATACACCTCTGCAAAGGGTTAAGATCCCCCTCCCAATGGAGCAATCTGTTGGTCGTAAGCAGCGAATCGTGATGCTTAAGAACGGAATCTTGGTGGATGAGCAGTCCATGACATGTAACACTCCACTTATGCCTTTATTTAGGCTAGACAGGTGGTCGGAGAGGGCCGCCACCGATCAAGCCACGCTGAAAGTGCCGGTTCCCGCAAGTTAAACAGCAATGAGCATGTTAAATACGTAATTGAGTAACCCCTTAAACAACAGCATGTACTGTAAGCAGTATGACCCGAAAGGGGTTGATATGCCGTAAAACAAAATAATTTTTTTTAAATTAAAAATTAGTGAAATAGATCACTAGTTAGGACTGAGCCTATTCTAGTAGTGACCACCCCATGCGGAGTTTAACAGGTTTTAATTCAGAGTTGTCCTTCTCCTAGACTGGTTACCAAACCAAGGTTAAAGGCTCCAGTCTGCCCTACTATTTTACCCATAGCTGTGCGATACCGGCCCTTGCCAACTCAGCGTATAAGTAGCACAGAGATCTGTGTGATAAAGTGAGGAGCTGATGATAGGTGTGACGCTAAACCTCAGACGTTAAAATAATCTCCTTGGTCTAGCGCTAGTGAGAATGGGATAGACTCCCTCGCTGTATGGCTGATACTGACATTCGGCCACCCGACGACTTTACTTACAGGGAGAGAAGTTGAATTCATACCTTTACCAAGGTTCTTAGCGCTATGTCAACTGTAGCTTCGCCCAGTATTTGAACTCGGGTCGACTAATCCATTTCCTACGACTCTAACCATTACACCAACTAAAAGTGAACCGAAAGGGAACGTAATAGCGCGACTGGAATTCGAACCCGTTTACTATGAAGTCACAGTCCTGAACGTTAGCTACTACACCACGGGTACGCCACCCACCCCCCATGCCTTGATTTGAAGCAGATGGTTAAAGTAAGTTGCGAAAAGACAAAAAAAACAAAAACAGCACAATCAAAGCAGAAGTAAAAAGATAACAAAAAAAATGAATAAAACAGAACAAAAATGGAAAAAAAAAAAGAATAGTGTAATTTTCTATATTTGATTTAAAGGGGAAAAACAAGCGGGAAAACTTGTGCGTGTTGAAATGAATTAAGGCGGGCTTTTTTTTCTTCTTTTTGGACGCCATCTTTGTTGGCTACCTTATTTACTTGAAATTCTAGTAGCGTAACATTCAATCATATATGCAGCGGTATAAGATAAGCACCTAGAAGATGGCAAATTATTATTCATCGAGTTTTAACACTACTCGTGTCTATTGGCTTTTATTAGAGACTAGCTGGATTCTGCCCGGGTTTTATATTATCCGGTTAAATTTATGTATACGCTTATATCTTATCATCATCATCATCATCATGTCGCGCAGTTTGCACGGATATCCATGATGATCTCTCGCCAGCCTTCCCTATCATTCATTGACTCCGGCAGCTCCTCTGCGCAGCAACCAGTATCCCTACATAGTTGGTCAATGTAGGTCCTGGCTGGGCGGCCCACATTAGCGCGCCCATGCGCTGGCTTCCACAGTAGTACGTCGCTTACGATCTCGTCCTTGCTTCTCCAGCAGTGACCTGCATGTCTAGTCCGTCTTACTCGTATGGTTTGTGAGATGGGGGCAGTTGGCCATATAGTTGCTCTTTTGTGCGGTGCTGCTTCCACGACCTATCCAGGACCGTCCGTAGCATTCTCGTACAGTTCCCATCTAGCTTATTCTCAAGACGCTTCGTTAGGGTCCAAGTGGTACAGCCATACAGAAGTACCGACACAACTACAGCCTGGAAGAATCGCCTCTTTAGCTTGTTGGGGAGATCGGATTTCCATATGACTGATAGTTTGTTGGTGGCCAACCATGCCTTTCCTATTCGAGTGTTAACATCGCTTTCTGTGGATGAGATATTACTCCCTAGGTATGTGAATTTTTTCTACTGACTTAAGAGGCTTGCCGTCAAGTGTGGAGATGTCTCCTTGCTTTTTGAAGCTCATGAACTCAGTTTTATCAGAGTTCACATAAAGGCCGACGTTCTACTGCTCTCCATTGCATAGCAATACTTATTATTACTACCTGTATGTACCCGGCTTTGCGGGTATATCAGAAAAGTTCCAGTATGTCAAAATTTCGATGTGAGGGTGGGAGGATCCATCATTATTACTACCCGTACATACCCGGCTTTGCCTGGGTGATATAGATTCGTATTTTACGTATAAATAGCATTAGATTACGGAAACTCCCGACGTAGCCTAACACTAACTCTAACATTGATCCAAGCCCAAACCCTTACCCTAACCCTAATCCTAGCGCCCTTAAGGTTAGTGTCAGTGTTAGGATTAGTCTTTGGCTATTTTCGGGAGTTACCGTAATCTAATGCTATTTATACGTAAAATGCGACTCTCGCTAGATCAACGAAGTTAAGCAATGCTTAGATGGGTGACCATTTAAGAAACAGCCGGTACAGCAAGCAAACTGATATCAAAATATCTTGATTCGGCATTAAATGACCCGAAAATGGTTGATATGCCGTAAAACAAAACAACAAACCAACCTTGCGCGCTATTCTGCACTTGTACCGAAATCGAACTCACTAAAAGTAAAGTCGTCGGGGTGGTCTAAAGTCGGTATCAGCCGGACAGCGGGGGAGTATATCCCCTTTTCACTAGCGCTAGACCAAGGAGATAGTTTTTTAGCATCTGAGACGGAGCGCCACACCTACCTTCAGCTCCTCACTTTACCGCCCAGATCCCTGTGCTACTCATACGCTGAGTTGGTGAGGGTCGGTATTGAACCCGGAAGCTTTTAAGTTCCTAGTCAGACGCTCTCGCCGTAAAACTAAACAACAAACCAACTTTTCACGATATTCTGCATTTGCACTGAAATAGAACTTACTAAAAGCATGGTAAAGATGTCGAGGTAGCCTTAAGTCGGTATCAGCAGACAGCGAGGGAGTATACCCCTATTTCACTCGCGCTTGACTAAGGCGATTGTTTTTTGGTTCCATGTCGGACGCTCTACTGACTGAGCTAAACCGACCGTATTGATTCAGTATTAAATGACCCGAAAAGGGTTGATATGCCATAAAACAAACCAACCAACCGCGTTATTCTGCATTGGTACCGAAAATCGAACTCACTACTTGGTAGTAACCGATGGGCAAGTTGATAATTCTCGCCATTGCTCCATAATGAGGAGCCTAAAATGTGCTTATAAGCTCGTCTTTATGGCAGGCTCCAGCGGAACGAAAAGAGACGCCTTTCGTAATACCGTGGCGACACCGGTCGCGGTTCAGGCTTAGAGGCTTTCAGCGTTATCGCGCGGAGCAGCTTTATATACAGAGTTCTTGGTATTGATAGTGAGATCTCTGTTCATGAACTCTCTGCGAGATGGCCTAACAACAGCATATGATACAATTATACTAATAGCTAAATATTTCTCTGAATGTTTGAGATGAGGCTTGAAGATTAGTATTATCTGCGTTATTCGGACATCGATCTTCATCAATGAAATGGGCTTCATCGATGAAGATGGGGACAATAGTCCGAATAATGCAGATAATACTAGCTAAATATTGTTATTGAATAATCGACTTGACTAATATCCTAAAGTTTTATAGATATAAATTCTGTTGTTGTATTGTTTCGGTTGCTACCTTTGTGAATCATTCTGTTTGCACAGATGGTCACGTACAAAACACCTCATCTAATATACAATAAAAATTATTGAATAAAGTTATTCATAAAAAACTTTATAGCCACAGCCTTTATATATAATCATTTAAAAAATGCTCCGATCCCGCGGTTCCTCTCGTACTGGACGGGATAGCCGTAACACACGTGCCGATCGGTAGGATAAAACTAACCTGTCTCACGACGGTCTAATACCGTGGCGACACCGGTCGCGGTTCCGGCTTAGAGGCTTTCAGCCGTTATCGCGCGGAGGCAGCTTGGCACCGCCGCTCGTTCGAGCGAGCACGCGACCCGTTGCTCCGATCCCGCGGTTCCTCTCGTACTGGACGGGGATAGCCGTAACACACGTGCCGATCGGTAGGATAAAACTAACCTGTCTCACGACGGTCAAATCCCATCTGGCATTTATATATTCTTTCTTTCTTTCTTTTTTCCTTTTTATCTATCTCTTTATTTATATGGATTTCTATATATGGTAGTAAAAATGAAAAGGCTAAATGATAGAAAAAGTAAAAAAAGAAACTGCTAATTTAGTTTAGTGGTCTTCACCTTAGCATCAAGTAGAGAGGTACAACAAGATGATGAAGATGTAGAGGCAAATTGCAAGGAGGGTGAAAATGTAGCCGAGTGGGCGCGGTAACGTCGCTCCGTACGAGACTCCTGGGCGCTGGGTTGTTATTAATTTCAACTACAAATCATTCGGTAATCTTTCTGCTTGCTGAGTTCGCCTTGATAGACGGCACTGGGTTAACTATCCGACATTATCGGTGGAGGATCAAACACACATTTACAACATATACATCACTTCTAACCCCACATCTCTCTGTCTTTTTTTTTCATCTGACTCTCTCTCTCTCCCCTAAATAACTCTCTATCTCTCTCTCCATATATAGAAATCTATATAAATAAAGAGAAATATATATATTTATATGGATAATATTCTATTATCTTTATTCTATCTCTCAAAGTCTATTCATATTTATTGCGGCCAAGTCATCCTGTAAGCACCAGCTCCCACTAGATCACCGAAGTTAAGAAGCGATGAGCCTGTTCACTACTTAACTGGGTGACTACTTAAGTAATATCAGTCACTATATGTTGGCGTTTTTGTGTTATATATATTTACCAACTCCTCCGCACGAGCAGGATACGACACAAGGTCAATTTCTTAAGCGGAGTTCAACAGGTTTGAATTCAGAGTTTTCCTTCTCCTAGACTGGTTACCTAGCCATGGTTAAAGAACCCAGTCTGCCCTGCTATTTACCCATAGCTGGAGGGAGAGTAGGATTCATACCTTTCCCAAGGATATTAGCGCTAAGTGAAATGCAATTACCACGTCCAGGATTTGAACTCGGGACGACGAGTCCATTTCCCATGACTTTAACCATTACACCACGCGTTTTTGTGTTATAAGGCGTGTGTCAAATGCCCACTTCTACTTAAAGACTCGCCGAAACCATGTGACCAATTTCTTGGCCAATCACTGGCAGTACTCTGCTGCTGTTATAATATTTATACAGGCTGTTCGGATCTTAACTACACTGAATTGCCTTCAACCTTCGTTGGACGACGGAACATAGGATTATATCACTGGACCTTTGAGACTACGTAGGATTCCATAACTCAGGACTTATTCACTTACCAAAGGATTCTATAGCTCAGGACTTACTTACTTTAAGTCCTTTTCAACTGGCCAAGGATGGCGGTCAGTAACTTAACACTATAAGCAATCTGAGTCCTTTGTTTATCCATGACTTGATTCAGTGTTAAAGGGTTAATATGCTGTAAAACAAAACAACCAACCTTCTAGATCAACAAGCCTTTTCATTACTTATTTGGTTTGTTTGTTTTGTTTTATGGCATATCAACCTCAGTGGGTCATTTAATGCCGATAAAGTTTTGAAATAAATCAATTCTTAATGGATAATACAATTATTTTATAAATACATTTTTCTATTTGACCCATAGATGGTACCCTAACAGGTACTACCACTTCGGGTCAGAGTGGACCAAGGAGCAATGGTGATGAAGGGGGTGCTCCACGTTCCCCAGACCTCCAAAACTGGAACCTCAACATCAGATAGAGTTTAACGTCATTCCCAGGACATGTAGACCCGCAGCCACCGCCTTCTAGCACCCTTATGATAAAAAGGGGTTGGGGCTTGCCATAAGGGCAATAGGGTTGGGAAAATCATATAGGTGCTAGGGCTTGACGTGACCAGCCGATTGATCGGAGGGGCCTCTCCGACCGCCCGTCTAGCCCAAGATAGGGTCAAAGTGGAGTATTGCATGTCATGAACTGCTCATCACCTGAGCTCTATCCTTAAGCATCACGGGTCGCCACCCACGGCCAACAGGTGGCCCATTGGGGAGTCTTACCCCCTCTGCAGAGGTGCAGTCGGTGCATTCTAACGCCCCACCGACACGGCGGTCATTACTTATTTGTAAGCAACCTGAGTCCTTTGTTCATCCAAAATGACTTTATTCAGTATTAAATCACCCGAAAAGGGTTGATATGCCGTAAAATCAACCAACCAACCAACCTTGCGTGCTATTCTGCATTTCTACCGAAATCGATTGCCAAATTCATAATTCTCGCCATTGCTCCATAACGAGGAGCCTAAAATGAGTTAATAAGCTCGTCTTTGCAAAACTAACATTTATATATTCTTTCTCTCTTTCTTTTTCCTTTCTTATCTTTTCTTCTTTTCTTTTTTTCTTTTTCCCGCGTGTTTTGTCTTGTAATTAAGAATTACTTATGAAACGGACACTTGTAATTTCTATCATCAGTCAGATCGTATTGATTACATTAACTCAATAACTTGCACATTTCTTCATGCTCTTCTGTTTAGATTCGTGTATTTTGCAACGTTTATTTATGTGCAATAATGGAGACTTACGGCGCTTTTGGCAGACAAAAGAATTGGCGACGACTGGATGTATTTTTCGCTTCTCTTTTTTTTTATTTATGTCCCTTCTTTTCCTCTTTAATGCAATTATCTCCTTCGACTTATTCTTACTCGACAATTTCTTCTCTTTTTCCCCTCTCTCTCTCTCTCTCTCTCTCTCTCTCTCTTCTCTCTCTCTCTCTCTCTCTCTCCTTCATGCGTTACATTTCTTCCCTTTCCTCCTCACAATCTTTTCACATCTTCCAGCTTGTTCTTTCCTTTGTTTTCTACTTACCATATCTTCCTGCTCATTATTATTGTTATTATTACTAGTACAAAATAAAAAACACCCTCCGAGCGATGTAAAAATAGATTTTTGAAACATATTCCCTAAGGGGTGAGAGTAAAACATTCAATGTCAGCGAGTTTGTACCCTAAGTAAGTAAAATCATCAAATTCATTAAAGGATTAAAAAATAAAACAATTTGAAATGTAAACTTCAAATATATATTAAAATAAAACAAACTATATATAGATATATAATACCAGTCATGTATTTATTAAAACTTGTTTTTAAAAAACAATGAGGACTGTCTAATGTTGCATGTTCAAATTTTGAGTGTATTTATTGAATAAATACACTCAAAATTCGAACATGCCAAAAATCGTAGACTAAATTTTATTATGTTATGACGATTTTGGGTAATGTGATCTAAGCTGTGACGTAATTTTTGTTACAGACAAAAACCGGAAGCGAATCTCCATTATTAATAGATTATTATCATTGTTCACTTCTTTTGAATTTTTCACATCAGCGTTAGCTGATGGTATTTCACTGGAGTCTGAGTGACAACAAGTCTCTTCAGGTCTCCAGGTCTCTTCTGAGTATCCTTGCAAATAGCAGCAGTGCAATATTTTGGATGGTCTCGATTCTCCCTCTGATTTCCAGATTTTCCAAATTTTTTCCAATCTTTTTGTGACTGTTCCAAGTGCACCAACTACAATGGGTATCACTTTCACTCTCATTTTGCGTATTATTATTATTATTATTATTATTATTATTATTATTATTATTATTCCAGTTTCTTGTTCTTTCATTTGTTCTTCCTCTCGCGCCAACTTTCACCTTCTTTCATTTCTTCTTCTTCTTCTTCTTCTTCTTCTTCTTCTTCTTCTTCTTTATATATATATATTATATTATATATATATATATATACACAGACAAACAGAGAATTAAGAATTGATCTTTTGTTACATCCTGCACGTGTGGAGGTTGTATATATATATTATATATATATATATATTATAATATATGCGTTCAGAAGAGTCCCAACAACTACTCTTTTTGGCACTTCAAGCCTCAACTTATCAAACGGGGCACTTCGTAATTTTACGAATTCTCTGTCTTATTGAGAAAAAAAATTTTCCCTTTTTCTCACTGCTTTCTGACTTTTCGTTGTTCTACAACAAAAAAAACTAAACTATCACAATCTTTCAATGAATTTTTTTCTCTGAGGAGCATTGATCCAAAAAAGAAATCATTTCTGTTTTAAATCTAACTAGGGTACCCTTTCCTTTCTTTTAAGAAAAAAAAAAACACAATTTATTTTACAACATGCATATGCTTTTCGCGTCCTTTTTTAATTCTGTACTGTAAATAACTTTTCATATATATATATTATATATTTATATATATATGTGTGTGTGTGTGTGTGTGTGTTGTGTGTGTGTGAGTATTTGGCAATTTGCTTTTGAAGTATTGTTAAGTAAAGTATATTATTATTTATATTTTTGAAGGCAATTACAATGCGTATATCGTATAAAATTTGATAATTATTGAAAATAATCATGACAAGCAAACTCGGCGAATAACGCGTGTGACGTGTGGAACACCGTACATCTGTTTCAACCTTATTAGGTCTCATCAGCAGTGTATGATGAGACCTAATAAGGTTGAAACAGCTGTACGGTGTTCCACACGTTGCACGCGTTATTCGCCGAGTTTGCTTGTCATGATTATTTTCAATAATTATCGAATTTTATACGATATACGCATTGTAATTGACTTCAAGAATATAAATTATATATATATATATATATATATATATATATATATATACAAGTCACTGTTCAGAAAATAATCTTTCCATCTTAATTTCCTGATGAAGTTTTATTAAAAACCGAAACGTTTTAACGTCGACTTCAACATAAAAAATAAATTCATCTTTTTTGGAATACTTTGGGTTTTTTTTTTAAATTTACTACATACATACATACTGTCGTGCCATAAGTCACCCAAAAAGTGCGATATACATATCAGTTTAAAATGAACGAGAAATTCTGGGGAAGCCAGATAGTGTAGTGGTTAGAATGTCCGCCTGACAGGTAGGGTTCGAATCACACACAAAGCACTACCCTGTCTATAGCTCTGCTGATGAGGCCTAATGGGCTGAAATATACATACAGAGATCGACTTTTTCTCGATTTGTTTACGCTTTACATTTAAACCGATATGCACGCCTAATTCATTTAGTTATAATTAATTAATTAACAAAATTAGGTATGACTTTAATTAAGCACATAATCTCCCACAAATCGTCGGCCTTCGCCATTTTCAAACACACTGTTTGACTACTTCATATATATATATATATATATATAATATATATATATATATTATATATATATACTTCATATATTTGACTACTTCATACATACATCTTATTATAATGGAGATTGTGTGTTTTTCTGTCTGTAACCGAAACTACCTAACAGATGGCGAATGGTGGTAAATTCCCTTAGTTATTGACATCACATTCTCAATGATTTTATTTTTTCTAACCTCAATTATAAATAAAATTGTTTTTAAATTATTAATACTGGTAACCATATCTACATACTAATAACATGCAATTATGTTTATATATACAACAAAATAGCGGTTTGCAGTGTGAACGGGAAGGCTAATTTGCATATTGATATTAAAAAATCGAATTTAATAAATATGTGTTCAGTATTATTGATTTCTAACTCTTTGGTTTTATTTTAATGAATATAACCAAAAATCTCTTCAATAAATCTTCAATGAAATCCATTAACAAGAAAAAAATAACTGTCATTTTATTCTTTACTTCCTCATTTAACTAAATAGTTAAATTAGAAAAAATAACAATGAAAGACAAGAGTGATGGAAGAGTAAGATTCAGTTGTTCTATTTTTTTATTATACCCCCTCTGTTTCAAATCTTTTTATCTGCATTCTTATTTAGTTTCATTAGCCTTTCTGATTTAATATATTTTATTACATTAAAACTTAAATACTTGCACCCGGAGGGTGCATATATTTGCTAGTACATACATACATACATTCATACAAGTCCAAATACCTATACTCGAGGTCGACTTATAGACGAGTATGTGCGATAATGACGTGTAGGGTAGGTGCAACGCTGCAGGCCCATAATGCAATTGGGGGTAAGCTGAGGTAGAGAAAGGGGAAGAATAAGGTTTCTTTTTAAAAACAAAAACAAAAAAAAAATCTCCTCGAGACGCAGGAATAGAAAAATCGCATTTCTAGCTAAGTGCGTGGCATGTCGTCAAGGACACCATCGGTACCGGGAGCTTCCGAATGCATTTAAAAGTACATTAAGAAAAGGATAAGAACCCCCCACCCCCCACGTTCCTTAACCCCGACTTCCGTTCCCTACCACACCTACCACCACCGCCAACATCTCGGTTGGGGGGAAGGCAACCCTGCCTATTGTAATCAGATGCAATGGGTAAATCTATATAAATAGATATATCTTATACTCTCTCTCTCTCTCTCTCTCTCTCTCTCCTCTCTCTCTCTCCCTCCCTCTATATAATAATATATAATATTATTAAATGAAATATAGAAGTGGCTTATTGCTATTATATATTGATATAATATTTTTATTTATTATAAGTTTAAAAACTAAAATTAAAATTATGTTCCGCTGAACCCAGTCCGTCACTCGTAGTTTCACGGTGTTGTACACACAAACGACACACACACACACACACACACACACATATATATACTATATATATATATATATATAAATTTAGTTGTGTGTGTGTGGGTGTGTGTTTGTAAAATGAATGACTTGCCGGTAAAAATATTAGGTTTGTTCAATATTTGGTTGGTATAAGTTTTACTCGATAAGTAGCATTATAACAAATATAAAGTGCTCAATAGTAAGTAGAGGCGGATTATATATAATATATATATAATATATATATATATATATATATATAATTTGTAAACAGAATTATAGGTCCAACACGGTTTCGATCTTTACGAATCTCATCAACTGGACACAAGGCGCAACGTATATAGAGCGTTGAGTAATACAGTTCTAAGTGACAATCATCTATAGGTTGCAGGTCAATCCTGGCCACGACGATATATAACATAGAATACTAAAACCAGTAAAACTTGTACCCAGTTATGGTTATGAATGAAAACAGTCTACCCGGTGTATTGAAAAAAAGGGTTCGGCTCGAAATTTCGGGAAGGCTCTCGATTAGGACATGAAGGCTGCCGAGTTTGACAAGAGAGTTACGGGTTCAAAGAGAAGGTACTGAGTTCGAAAATGTCACCTGAAAAGGCTAGAGGACGAATCGACCGAAACGTTGAGAAGATAACAAAGAAAATGATGAAAATAGTCAATAGAACAATAATCCAAATAACACACACACACAGCACACATATATACTATAACTTTGTATTTGTATCTGTTTTTTGGAGGTACAAATCACCAGTTTGGGCATAGTGTGAAGCCATTAATGTGCTATATTATACGATAATGATGTTTTTTGTCTTTAATATTAGATTTCCTAATTAACATATATATGAATAAACAACATTATCTAATGAGAAGACTTTTAAGCTTCCACACCTATGCACAACTGAAAACATCTCTCTTGTTTTTTTCAAAAATGTTAAATTCTTCATACATGTCGGAATTTTTAAACTTCCAAAATGTTTTAAACCGTTTTTTTTTTTCATTCTTTTCTATATAATAGATATATAAAATAATTAATTATGTAATAAAATATATATATTTATATTATTATAATCGAATAACTAAGTTGGTAATTTGCCCTTGCAAGCATTGGATTGTTTAAGTATCGTGTAATATAATATATTAAATTTTAGAAGCATACAATGTGTATAAAAAATAAAAGACAAACATCATTTGATTTTGTGTCTCCGCCTTATCGATTTCAAAGCAGAATACCTTATCGAACACATCATGAAAATGCGGGACCACGTGCTTAAGTTTGTTTTGTTTTTTTTTTGCGTTTGGTGATACTTTCTATTTATTCCGTTGCTTCTCTTTTTCTCCTTTCTCCTCCCTTCCCTTCTTCTTTCATGTTTATATGACATGAATATGGCGAATCCTGCAATATCTCATTATATATATATATATTAATATATATATAATATATATTCTATAGCGGAATAACTTGCATTTCTCATTATATATATTTATATTTATACACTATCTATCTATCTATCATCTACTCTCCTCTCTATATATATATTATATTTATCTATATATTATGGCATTGAGGAATATGGCATTTATTCGCTATATATATATAATATTATACATCTTTATTATATTAACATCTATCTATCTATCTGATATATTTTTATATTATATATATATATATTATATAATATGTATATCTCATTATAAGGCAGAGGATTGTGTGTTTTTTTACTGTCCTGTAAACCAGAAACCATTATATTACTATTCATTAGTGCACAATTTCTCGTAGTTTTTATTATGATTTTCTATTTTTATTTTTAAATTTAAAACCTCAATCTTTTAAATTATTTTAACATTATTTTTTAATACTTGTAACCAACTGTCTTATTACTGACAACATGCAATTTTATATCTTATACATATGACTCAACAAAATAGTGTTATACAAGTATTTTTGAACGAAGGACTAATTTGCATATTAATATTTAAAAAATCGGTATTTAACATATGTCGCTTAAGTGATTATGATTTTTCTAAAACTTGTTTGGTTTATTTTATTTTTTAATATAAGCAAAAAAGTCTCATTGAACCTTAAATGAAATTAAGATATTTTGTCATTTATTTATTACCTTCTCTCTTTTCAACTAAATATCTTAAATTAGAAAAAAATAACATATGAAAAGCCGAGAGTGACTGGAAGAATAAGTTTCAGTTGTTCTATTTTGTATATATGCTCCCTCTGTTATTCAATATCTTTTATGCTGACATCTTTCTTAGTATTCCAGTCTTTCATCTAGCCTTTCTGACTTTTAATAACATACTTTAATTACATTAAAACACTCTAAAATTACTTGCCACCCGGGCAGGGTGCATATATTTCGCATGAAGTATACGATATGAAATATACATATACTAAGGTTGGTGAAAGAGACCTTTTTGGTCGTATCATTTGCCCAGACACGCGGGGGTTCTAATCATCTTTTTCGTAGTAGGGCTGACACACAGGGAATATATATATATACATTTATATCATATACTATATCATATTATATATATATATATATAATATGTTAAAGATTTGTGTGTGGTCTGTTGTCTGTGTGTCGTGGGGTTTGTGTTATATCATCTAATCTATCTATCTTCATTATTCTATTGTTATTTGTGTAGCGTATAAGAGTAAATAAGAGTGCTTGAGAAGAAGGAATGAGGTAGTGTGAGAGGTATAAGAAGTTTAATGAGTGGATGGTTGTTTAGATAGGATATTATTTATTATTCGATGAGTAGAGTTGTTATTTTTGATGGGTTTAAAATTTGTTTCTGAGTAGATTTCTCTAGAGTATTGATTTAAGGGAAGGCATCATTAATAAAGAAAAATTTCTGTCGAATTCTCAGTCGTTGCCATTAGATAATATATCTGCCCAAGCAAAGATAGTCTCGATGATCTTTGAATCCTATCGTGTTGTACTCAAATACGAATAGATGCTCTCAAGGAGGATGAAGAATATTCTCTCTGAATGTATTATCTCCGTACGATTTGCTGAATGGCCATTATGATTAATTCAATGTCCGTTTCAAGGTAATCTGATTAGAACGCCTGGGCATTGAGGAAAAGAAAGAAGCAGATAGAAAAGGAAAGAATCAGAATGCAAGAATTAATGTATATGACTTTACGAGGATAATTTAAAATTTTAGGTCTTCATTTGAAGCAATGGCGAGTGTATGAGATGGAACCATCAGAGAATATAAGGATAGAAATAGCGAACATACGCAAGGTTTGGTTGGGGTGGTTAAGTTATGATTTTTCGGCTTCAACACATGTATCGGGTTCTTGTAATTAACTAGAAAATAAAATCTAATTGTGGAAGAGAAATGAATCGATTCAGGTTGTTACTAGTGGTGTATGGGATGTGCGTATAGTGGTACCGTGACCCTCGCGAGGGGAAAGACTCCCAATGGGACATGTTGTGCGTGGGTTGGCGACATCGGTGATCCCTGACCATTAAGGATGCAGCCCGTGGAAATCAGTTCTTAACTTGAGCAGTTATGATTTGCCCATCTCATATTGGCTATTTCGTTATCGTTGAGCCTGTCGGGGTCTCATCTGTCTATCGCATCATCGTGCCTACATTTTATATCATATGCTAGATTTCAACTATTTCTCTGGCCGCCGCCCTACTTATTTCTATAGGTGTAGAGCGGAGTGGCTGCGGTTTTGTCTCTGAGAGGACGTTTGTCTTTATGATGTGTGGTTCTTTGGGGTACTGGGGATGATGGGCACTCCTTCATTAATACCTATTCGTTCCTGCTGTACACTTTGACTGAGATTGGTTAATACCTAGTTGAGCAAGAAGACAGAAGACTGCAAAAGATGAATGGTGTGTGTTAGAATAGAACCCAATGTTTTATACAATTGAAAAAATTGTCATTGACTCCCATTAGATTGAGTATTATCTCACCACTTTTCGGATTTAAAATGGAATGAGGTTGATAAAGCGATAAGAAACCCCAAACGGAAGAAATGGTTAACTTTAGTGAGATGAGAAGGGATTGGGTGTTAGTTATTAAGTATATTAAGCGTTTCACCTCTGATCACAGTGAATGAGAAGAGCTAGATTGACTAGATATTGATTAAGTTGCCAGCATCTTGAGGTTGAAGATTAGTAGTAGTCTGAGCTATGGAATATTGGTAGTGATAGTCGCTGGTATGTGAATCCGTAACCGTTGCGCGTCAGCCAGTGCTCATATACTGTTATCGTCCAGCGAAGGTTGCTGAAGGCATAGCTTAGCAGAGAAGAAGGTGTTTCATCCAGAAGCATGGTTTATAGGAGACTCGTCTCACAAGCAGGCAGAAGAGCAGGGAATTGCGAAGGTAGACTAGACTCTCTCGGTAATAATAGCGTAGAAAGAGTAGAAAGAGCAGAGGAATTCTGGAGTACATGCAAAGAAGAAGAGAGACTTGTCAAGAAGAACGACAGTGGAAGAACTGGTCAGAACATAGATAGAGGAACATCGACTCTGTCACCACAAGGATAGTCTGGAAAGGTGGATATTGAGTTTACATTGAGCCGTGATAAGAAGTCATGAAGGGAGGTGTAGAAGTCTAACGTATAATCGATAATCGGTAAGAAAGCGGGAGATGGTTCTCTGTAACCCATTGGTGTCACGTAAGGGAGGACGAGGCACTGAATAGAGATTCAAAATGTTAACTCGCTAGACATGACTGTGTGTCCGTTCCATGTATAGTGAGAGGAGATTGACGGTATTAATATCAAAGAAAACTGTAGTTGAATATTAACGTACTAAAGAGTAGTAGTAGGCAGGCTTCGCTATTATATTAAGTTTGTGAGCTGGTTTAGTGACTGGGCAGATGATATAGATGACTATTTGAGAAAAAGCTAGTAAGAAGTATAGATTATTACGTTAACTGGTAATCTTTCTTATTTATAGTGAATTTCTATTAGGAGAGCGAAAATGGAGGTTATTAGGCGAAGGAAGAAGTCAGAGAAGAAAAAGACCGGATGTGGGGTTAGAATGGATAAGTAGTACATATGTTGTGAAATATTGTTAATATAAGATTGTGGGAGTTAAACGTGAGTGCATTATACAAGACAGGACTCGGTGAGGAAATTTAGACGGAAACTGAGCTCTCCAAGTTAAGTTAGTTAACATAGGCCAGGTATGGTAATTTTAATATTTGAACTTAGGTGATCCTACGTTATTTTGTTATTATATGTGTAAGGTTGAGATATAGATTGCGTTCATTTTTGTATTTTATCTTTATTCTTTACTATGTACTCGTATGATCATAATAAGGGTAGATAAGGAAAAAGAATATGCTAGATGGGAATTTGGTCCGTTGAGAGGGTGTTTTATCCTACGTTCAGTAGTGTGTTCGTTCCGTCCCAGACGGAGAAACCGAGCGATACGGCCCCCAGCACGCTCGAGTAGAACGTCCAGGAGAGGAGAATGTCGCTGTGGACGAGATACCGTGAAGTCTCGCGGGGGTGTGCTAGTATTAACGTGTGTGAGAGGTTGTTTATATGCATCTTAGGTGAACCGAGTATACCGTCACGTGAGGCAGCTGGTGGAGCTATTTTAGAATAATATTAAAAGTGCTTAGTTTTATATAAATTTATTTTATTTTTTTGTTTTAAGTGGTGTGATGAGGAGGGGTAGGGGGCAGGACGGGGCAAGCAAAAAGAAAGTAAAAGTATACTATGTGGAGAAGGGACGTTGCAAATTGAAGGAGAAGAGGATAGAGAGGGCTGTGGCTTGGCTAAAAGAAGAGAGAGCGGCAAGAGGAGAGGAGGGGGGAGGAGAGGAAGGAGAGAGACGAGGTGTGTACGTTATTAGCATATCACGTATTTTCGTGAATGTGTAGGAATGATGTGAATTTTTATGTATGTTGTGGAGAAGTGTATAGTAGTGTGTGGAGTAAATGGGTATAGAGGATGAGGAGAATTGGTTATGTTGTTGTTTTATGATGTGATATTGGATAGTTTTGAAGTTTTTTATTTTTTTGTGTAATCGGATTTGTTTGGATAGTGGGTTTTTTGTTGTGGGTTATTGGTATGGATTAGGTGAGTAATGTTATTTTATGATTTTTATAGGTAGTGTGTATGTATGGGTAAGGAAAGGAAGAGGGGCAAGTGATAGGAAAGGTGGTGTGTAGGTTTTTGTTTGTGTATGGTTTTTTAAGTAAATTGATATGTTATATGTTTTTATGATTTTGTTATGTTATTTTTTTGGAAGTTAGATATGAAAGTAAGAAGCAAGTATTGGATCGTCGAGATGTATTATGTGGTTTTTTCTGAAGATGAATGAGAAAAGTAAGAAGAGAAGAAAGAGAAGAAGAGGCATTGTTGATAGTAACTTTTGTTCAGTGTGTGCGTGAGGAAAAGTGTTTTTTGTTAAATGTTAGTTTAAGAAAAGAAGAGGAAATGAAGGAGCATAGAGGTAAGGAGTATGATGTGTTGATTTTTTTGAAGAGACAGATCGTAACGCGGCAAGGAACGAGGATAAGAAGACTTCGCAAAATAGAAGTGCAAGAATGAGTATGACTGCAAAGAAGAAGAAGAGACGCAAAGAAGAAGAGAAAAGAGAAAGAAGAGACTGCAATAGAAGAAGACTTGGCAAAGATAAGTAAAAAGACTGCATAGGCACAGTAATTGGAGCTGCACAAGAGGAAGAAGAGAGAAAGACGAAGAGATAGGAAGGGAGAAGGAAGGAGACTGCAAAAGAAGAAGTAGAAGAAGAGAAGAGTGAGATGAGAGAGAAGACAGAAGGTATGAAAGATTTCAAGGAGCAGAATAGAAAGGGGCTAAAGTAAGTATATAAGTAAGAGATTGAAGTAAGAAGTCCGATGAGAGAAGAAGAGGAAGAAGAGGAAGTGAAGAAGAGGACTCAGGAAGAAAGTAGGGAAGAAGAGAAGAGAGAAGATGAAGAACGAGAAGAAGGAAGAAGAGAAAAGGTGCTTAAATTAAATGATAAATGTTCCTACTTAACGATCTCTATTTTCCTTGTATCTTAACTCTCTGGAATAATCAAAAGAAAAGGAATTTTTAATATCAATGAAGAAGAATGAATACTTAATTCATTCGATAGATAGAATATAAATTAATTCAGAGGAAAAGATAAAGAACTGAAATATACATGGTAAGCAAATTACAGTAGGAATTTATGGTCACATAACTCTTTCCTCCTGGATCATTTCAAAGATCATATGACACATAAGGAGAAGAAGAAGAATAGAGATGCAAATACAGAGAACAAAAATTTGCAAAGTGGGGAAAAAGAAAAAAAGGTTTTTTTGCTGGCTTATGCGCTATCATAATATGACTTTCGTCGACGAAAACGAGGCTTCCAATGCGTGTCGAGTATTGTCATCTACAAGCTTAGCAGGAAGTTAATTACCAGACAAAAGTAGGAAGCACCGTAATAAACAAACCTTCACATACGTATATAGCAATAGCGTAACATCTTTACAGAATCACTGCCGTCCTCACATCTTATAAGCTTCACCACAACAGAAACTTTCCTGCTCATGGCTCCTCGATAATGACTCATCAATACCGCGCAGCAGATCCCATAAGTTTGATGACAAATATGACATACAAGGACGTCCTTCCCGTTGTATCAGATGAATCAGATGATAAATGTTGTGCTTTATGCATCCACCATATGTCTCTTAAACCAGGAAGCTGAGCTTACAGACTTTGTTACAGATTGCACAAGACACAATTGTTATGTTCCTGGAATTTGTATATTATTGTTCGTGATGATGATTTCTATGTTGACATATCCAGCTGCTTAGAAAGCAGAATTCAGACCACATATCTGACACTTTCTAACCCTCGTGTTTCTCTCCAATTATGACGGGTGTATCCCTTTCGAAGTTGAGGCTGAGAGTTTTATCTGCGTCAATTCTTTCACTCTCAAACTCGGTACAGCCGATCTCCACTATGAATTCTCAGTCGAGTTCTCTCCAATTGAGCCGAGCTATTGCCTCAGTGTGTACAGGCGTATTCTAAACAAAAAATAGTAATACACTTTTTTGTTTACTTTTTTTTTTTTTTTTTTTTTGGTAAGAGTTCCTAGTGAAATAGATCACTAAGTTGGCCTGAGCCTATTCTAGTGGTGACTACTCCTCAAGCGGAGATTTAAAGAGTTTTTGAATTCACTAGTCTTCCGTCTCCATGACTGGTTGGCCTCAACAAGGTTAAAGAGCCAGTGAAAGATCACAATCAGGACTAAGCCTATTCGTAGAAAGTGACACCCCAAGCGGGGATTTAAGAGGTTGAATTCAGAGTTTTCGTTCTCTAGGGGACTGGTCGCCTACCAAGTGTAAAAGCGGCCATTACTCCGCTACTATTTAGTGGAGGGAAATGTTGGATCATACCTTTCCTAATGGTATCTAGCGCAATGTGAAGTGTTGTAAGATAGATTATCTCTCATTTCATTTTCAAACTAAATTAATATTTTTAATGACATGGATATTAAAGGAGGTCAGTTGATGAGATAGATTTGATTTTTTCGTTTGAAAACATACTTTTGTCTGTCTGAAGCAAATTGTTTCTAAGATCGCTATAAAAATAATTCATGATTAAGATCATACAACATTTCAATATTATTGTAAGATCTCGTTTTTTCTTCTTTTTCTACCATTTATTTGATTATTATAACGATTGGAATACTAATAGAAATAGGCGATAAATTCCGAGCTGAACGGCTTACGACTGCGAAATTTATTCACTAAAATTAAATTCACTGCTGATACTCGCTTTAACAAAGGCAGGGGACAATATCTTATCATCAACAGGAGTTGGTGTACGGACAGTTTCGCAAATTGGGTGATTTTGGCTTAATTAATTAATTATATTCCTTAATCAGTAAAAATCAATAACCAAATTTGGCGTGTTTCTTAGTTAGAAGGATATTAATATGTATGCAAGGTCGGCGAGTCCATTTCCTACAACTCTCTCCAGTATATCACCGCTCTCTCCTCAGCGTTCGGATGTTTTCATTCTAGTCGCTTTTTGATTGTAACAATATTTGGCATAATGCGTGTTGGATCATAATCAGGAGAGCAAATCCTATGCAAAAGGAAGTGAATTAACCATCTTCGTGCCAAATCACGTTTAGATATTTGGTTGTTCAATGGCGACGGGTTTCCCGCTTTTTCTACACAGTCGTCTTCCATCCAATAACGAAAAGATTCTTTCGCTTATTGCCATTTAGCTTTTCAAAAACTAACTCCATTAAAAAAAAAAATGATCGTTTTTATTGCATTACGACAACTATCGTGCCAGTATCATATTTTTCTTCTTTTGTTTTGTTTTGTTTTTTGTTTTTTTGTTGAATTATACTAGCAAGAAAATGCGCCCTCCATTCACAAATATTTAAGTTTTAATATAATTATATATTATATTGAATTCGATAAACTAATGAAATTCAATACAAACACAAAAATATTATACTTATTTCAATTATTTCAAATTGGTTTCTATTTTTCTTTACACTTGTATTGTGATAGCCTTCAAAACCAACCACTAAACCAATATATATATATATATATATATAGTGTGTGTGTGTGTGTGTGTGTGTGTGTGTGTGTGTGTGTGTGTATAAGTATTAACTTACCGGTGGGTATAAGAACGATCGTTGGAAGCGCACAATATCCAGAGGCTAAGGTTGAGAAAAAACAAATACAAAGTGCTCAATACAATGTAGAGCATAAATTTATTTTAAGAATGGAAAGGAGTAACCTACTCGAGTTTCATCGATTGATTCTTCAGGGTTACTTTAAATTAATCGAGTTTACGATTAATCTTAGGTGTTATAAACATGCCCGTTGGAATGGGACTTAAATTTAGTACAGGAACGCTTGTTTTATATATATATAATATATATATATATATTATATATATATATATATATATATATGCACAGTCAGATTCCAAGAGTCGAATTTATAAAATATACTCAAAATATTCTTAAAACTTAAAAATAAAACTATAGAAAACAAAAAAGAATTTAATTAACCCAACGATGCAAATATGAAGTGAAAAATTATAAATTTCCTGTCAATTTTCAAACAAGATGATGATGATGATGATGATGATGATGATGATACAGTTCTTGGTTAATGTTCGAGATACGACTGACTAATCAGTGCAGGGCAGCGTCGTCAATTATGTTATTAAATGGTTTCATGGGGACGTTTCGGGTCTTCCAACATAATACCCCCGTCAGCCAGTCAGACACCGTGAGAGTTGATCAAATTCTAAATCGCTGCCTTTTTGTACAACGCCAACAGAAAAATGGCTTTAAATAGAGTATGCCAACGCTGTCCTCGGCCAACATTATTGGCGCCCGTGAAATTTAAGTGCGTCACATGGAATAGAAATTACTTATGTACCTATTTCTTGAGATTTATTTTAGTTTTATCAATGTGTTTTTTGTTGTTGTTGTTGTTGTTGTTGTTTTTAATTCTTCACTTTATTGTTGTTCGCTGTCAATGGTGACCTTGATCTGATGAATTTTAAAGGAATTTCGAAGAACTGGGTCTCCCAAAATAGACGAGGTTGATCTGTGCCTTGCAATACACTTTTGGTTTTATCGATTTGTTTATACATTCGGTTCTTATAGTCTGTCTATGTAGATCAGTACACAGCTACGCAAATATAGATAGATAGATACATAGATATGTAGATAAATAGAACATAAACAGATTCTAAATATATATATATATATATATATATGTGTGTGTGTGTGTGTGTGTGTGTGAGAGAGAGAGAGAGAGGAAAAATGAGTAAAGAAAACAAATGTAGATGGATAAATTTAATGGAATTTAATCGATATCACTTTAATCGATATCACTTACACATGTGTTTCGGTCAGTTTATCAAAATGTATACGGATTACGCTATTATTATTATTAAAATAATCAGATGAAATTGAAATAATAATAATAATAATAATAATAATAGGAAAAATGTAAAAATATTCCGTACACAGATTTTTTACGACCTTCATCAGAGTGATTTTTTTATTTTTTGATAAAAAAAATTTTTTACGACCTTCATCAGAGTGAATTTTTATTTTTTGAAAAAAAAATAAAAATTCACTCTGATGAAGGTCGTAAAAAATCTCTCTGTGTACGGAATATTTTTACATTTTTCCTATAATTATTATTATCATTATTTCAATTTCATCTGATTATTTTAATAGTAATAATAGCGTAAGCCGTATATATTTTGATAAATGGACCGAAGCACATGTGTAAGTGATATCGATTAAAGTGATATCGATTAAATTCATTTTTATCCATCTACATTTCTTTTCTTTACTCATTTTTCCTCATATTGTCGGATTCAATTCCCTTTCCATTCTTACACATATATATATATATATATATATATATATATATATATATATAGACAAGAACGACTAGTATACAAACCACACCAAAACTAATGACCGAATCCCTATGGTATTTCACCACGGTCGACATATACACAAACTGACTAAGCTACTCACTGAATAATATAAAAACCCTACAAACCGACCCACAACAAAGTCCATCTTCAAAACCCCACCCATCAACGCAAAAAAACAACCACCCAACCTACGTAACATCCTCACTGCATCCAGGAAAAATTTACATAACACCGTACGGAAATGTATAAAACGATGCAACAAGCCTAGATGCCAAGTTTGCAGCCACATACATACGGAAACCGAAATAAAAATACCCTAAACACAACATAACAATCCATCCACCACACCTAACAATGCGATAGCGCTAACATTATATACTATATATACTGCAGCACAATGTAGAAATAGTGGATATGTGGGAGAAACATCAACACCCTTTAGACTAAGACTAAATAACCACAATCCACTATAAATCTCAAATCCCCCCCGCATAGTACAATAGCACTTCATTTTAACACCTTATCACACAACCTTACACATTACAAATTATTACAAATATTTCACAGACGCTGCCACTGTCGATAACAACAGAGACAAAGAAACCGTTAAACAGTAATAACATTTGACAAAGGGTATCTAACGAACCTGAAAATTTATGACAAAAAATAATTAAAAAATAAGTGAATCCAATAC
>CM042180.1:19607752-19612752 GCA_023376005.1 Doryteuthis pealeii | reverse complement strand
ATACGTATAAGTTTTGCTCACTTTTTTGTCACTTATCGATTTTCGTCCAACGTACGAAGAACTACATATTACTTAATTTGCAAAAGCAGCGGATATGTGGGGGAAACATCCACTCCCTTCAGACTACGCCTCAACAACCAGAAATCTACCATAAAACTTAAATCTCCACACAGTAAAATCGCTCATCACTTTAACACCCCCCACCACAATTTAGATAACCTTAAATGCATCTTAATCCAACAAGGCTTCCCCACCACACAAGCAAGAAAAATAGCAGAATTAAAATGGATCATCAGACTAGATACTCACCGGAACGGCTTAAATACAGACACCGGCACCTTAAATCCATACTCATATTTCCAAAACACCCCCATACCACCAACCCCATGACCCCCCATCACACGACCACACACAGAGTACAAACTCATTAATCACCTACGGACCAACCAGCAACAAGTTCCATCACACCATTCCAACGTACCGGACAAGCAGCCACGAGATCACTAATACAATTCACGGTCAGGAAGAAGGGACGTGACAGTTTTGAAAATTCACCACTCGTCTAAATACAAGAAACTAAAAAAAAAACTACAGAGTTTTCTGATATTTATTTCTTAACTAACATATTATGGTAACAACATTAGCATAATATAATACGTTAATGCTTCACACCTATGCCCAAACCTGGTATATGTATTTCTAACAACGGATACAAATACTAAAATACATCTCAAATATATATACGCACCAGAAGCATACGGAGACGCAAAATCTACAACATATATATATATATATTATATTAATACGACCAGGATTTTTCAACATATCACCGTTTTTAGCTAAAATAGTATTAAATAGCTACAAAATTCCAGGCTTTATTTAATTATTTAGTTATCATTCCCACTGTGTTCCCTTTCTTCTCATGAAATCAGTCCATTAATACTTTTTCTCGTCTTTTGTTAAATGCATTTCTTCGAGTTACGTCACGCGTCATGACATCTTCGCGTGTGCGGATCCCGAATCGTCTTTCAAAAATATAACGCTGAACAAATACAGTTAAAACTATAAAGATTTTTCTAACTCCTGTCATCGACAAAACATCTATCAATTTCTTCACCCCATAATCTATCCTGATGAAAGTTTAAATAAACCGAAACGTTTAAGCGTCGATAAATAAATTCATCTTATTTTTGGAACACCTCGTTTTTCAAATTTCTTAATATATATATATATATATATATATATATAATATATATATTATATATTATTATATTATTATTATTATAGTGAGTAATGAAAATAACCTACTCGAGTTTCACCATAAGGATCTTCAGGGTTAAATCCACTGAATTAATCAAGATTAATTAATTAACAGTTAATATTGTAGTTACTATTGTAGTTATCTGACTTATACGAGTAAAACTTGTACCAAACCAAATATTGAGACCAACTCAATATTCCTCGGGATAACCTTTGATTCTAAACCATTACATTTTATTTTAATCCAAACCTTTCACCAGACCTGAAAAAAACCATATACTTTGATTCTAATTCTATCTAACCTACGTATTCTCTTAGTCAAGTAGAAAATTTTTAAAAGTATATACTGGAGTTATGAATCTAGAAGCTGCTGATTCGAAACGCTATACGTACTTACTTACTTAAGTCAGTAGCCAAATTTACACCATATATTTCATAGGGAAGAGTCTATACCTGGAGTTATGAATCTAGAGGCTGCTATTCTAAACGCTTTACGTACTTACTTACTTAAGTCAGTAGCCAAATTTACACCATATTTCATAGGGAAGAGTCTATACCTGGAGTTATGAATCTAGAGGCTGCTGATTCTAAACGCTTTTACTACTTATACTTAAGTCAGTAGCCAAATGTACACCATATTTCATAGGGAAGGTCTATACCTGGAGTTATGAATCTAGAGGCTGCTGATTCTAAACGCTTTACGTACTTACTTACTTAAGTCAGTAGCCAAACACCATATTTCATAGGGAAGTGTCTATATCTGGAGTTATGAATCTAGAGGCTGCTGATTCTAAACGCTATACGTACTTTATTACTTAAGTCAATAGCCAAATGTACACCATATTTCGATATCTGAATCTTGCTGGGGAAGGAGTTATAAAACTCATATTCTGAATCTAGAGGCTGCTGATTCTAACGCTATACGTACTTACTTACTAAAGTCAGGAGCCAAATTTACACCATATTTCACTGGAAGTGCCTATAACTGAAGTTATAAATCTAAATGTTCTTAATCTAGAGGCTGCTGATATAATCTTAAACAGATGTGGAAGTGTATACCTAGAGTTATAAAACTCGATATTCTGAATCTAGAGGCTGCTGATTCTAAACGCTATACGTACTTACTTACTAAAGTCAGGATCCAAATTTACACCATATTTTACAGAAAGTGCCTATAACTTAAGTTATAAATCTAGATGTTCTGAATCTAGAGGCTGCTGATGCTAAACGCTATCTGTACTTACTTACTAAAGCCAGGAGCTAAATTTACTCCATATTTTATCGGAAAGTGTCTATAACTGAAGTTATAAAAGTAGATATTTTAGATGCAAAGAATTTGCGTGTGTCTTACCCTACGGGCTGATTTCTTTCATTTGCCTCAAGTTCCACCCTACCCAGCCCCTCCCCCTAAGCACATACACTTTCTGTTCATTGCAAAATTTACTGATTTTTGTAATATTTTCATTGTTAATCAGTTTTGCACCTGCGTCGTCGGAAAGGTGAATTTCGACTTCAGATTTAAATGAAAATGAAAATTGCTTTTTACTTTCTTTTTCTTTCTATATTCGTTCTTTTCTTCTTTCTTCTTTTTTTTTAGTTTTTTTTTTTCTGTCTATCTCTGAGATTCCGGCATTAAAATATTTCTTTCACACACACACACACACACACACACACACACACTCACCTTTTTTGTTTTTGTTTTTGTTTTGTTTTTTGTTTTTTGTTTTTGTTTTTTTTTTTTTTTTTCTTTCGTTCTTTTTCAACACCCGCCTCCACCCCACTCCATTTTCCTGTCTTAGCCGAGTTTCTTGAAGCAGTGATACCTCCTTTCGCTTATTCTTATTTTGGGCGATACTTTTCTTTCTTTCTTTCTTTCTTCTTTCTTTACTTATTTATTTATTTATTTATAAGGAGAAGAAAAAACTCTGAATTCAAACGTTAAAATCCGCTTAAGAAATTAACCTTGTGTCGAATCTTACTCGCGATGGATTGTTGGTATAATATATATATATATATATATATATATATTATATATATATATATATATATATAATATATATATGAAGTAGTCAAACAGTGTGTTTGAAAATGGCGAAGGCCGACAATTTGTGGGAGAGTATGTGCTTAATTAAATTCATACCTAATTTTGTTAATTAATTAATTATAACTAAATGAATTAGGCGTGCATATCGGTTTAAATGTAAAGCGTAAACAAATCGAGAAAAAGTCATCTCTGTATGTACATTTCAGCACATTAGGCCTCATCAGCAGAGCTATAGACAGGGCAGTGCTTTGTGCGTGATTCGAACCATATATATATATACATATATATATATATATCTTTGAAAGGAAGGAAAAACTCAACACCGTTATTCCATAATAAATTTATTTCGACCGAAATTGGGGCCTTTATAAATCTATGTTGATTTAACAAAGCTCCCCAAAATCAATAAATTATTGATGATTATCCATCTGATGAGACTTGATTTTGGGGAGCTTTATTAAATCAACTTAGATTTATAACGACCCCAATTTCCGTCGAAATAAATTTATTATGGAATAACGGTCTTGAGTCTTTCCTTCTCTTCAAAGATAAATATGGCTCTGTATATAATCTAAAAAGATTATTATGCATTGAGCTCTCTGTAGTGATTTAAAGATTCACTGTATTTATACATACTGGATCATACAATAATAATACAGTGTGTCTTAGAAATCACATATAGAATCATCCCTTACTACCAAGTTTTGGATACCTCTCATATATATATATATATATATATATATATATATATATATATATATATATATATATATATATATATATATATATATATATATAAAACCAGGATAGAACAACAATTGAATATTCAAATTCTGATTTTTCTTGCTTTTGTTCTTTTTTCCAATGCTTGAAAAGACCAAACAAACAACGTTCACAAGAACATAACATACATAATTTTATATATATAGAGAGAGAGAATTTTATAATTTGCTTGAAGCATTGTGCATATATTGGTTAGGAGGTTGATTTAGAAGGCTATCAAAATGCAGGTGTAAAGAAGAAGAAAATAATAGTACGGTAACAATGGTGTTGTGTGTTAACCTGTATTTTATTCTTGAATTTTCGAGATAAAATCTCTTTTTCAAAAGATCACTGGAACTGAAGTAGTCTAGTTATGGCATTTCTTTTTAAATGAATTTTTTTATGGTATTTTTTATATAACTGTATTCTCGTGTTGTATGTTTACGTGAATGCGGGTTTTTTTTTTGTTTGTACGTGTGCGTATGTTGCCATGTGCGTGTCCATGAAAATACGTGTTGGCTGTGGCGTTAATAAATATATATAGATAGATAAAATAGATAGATATGAACAGACTAAAATATATAGATAGATTGTATATAGTCTGAGATAGATAGATAGATAGATAGATAGATAGATATGACTAATGTTCTATATATCAACACTGAAAATTTTATTAAATTCGGTTTATTCGCTGGTTTTTTGTATTGTTTTTTTTTCTTTCGGCAGGGTGACATACGATGGTGGAATTTAGGGCAATTAACTTTGAACCACGTATCTTTGATAATCTCTGTTACGCCTCAAAGTTAACTGACCTGAAAAAATGTAATTAAATTCGGTTTATTCCCTAACGTTTTTTTTTTTTTTTTTTCCTTTCGGTGGGGTGACCTACGATGGTGGAATTTAGATCCGTTAAGTTCGATTCAACCAACGAGCT
>CM042180.1:19597752-19602752 GCA_023376005.1 Doryteuthis pealeii | reverse complement strand
TGGATAGTATTAGATAGAATAGAGACAGAAGGGAGGGAGAAAGAACGAAACAGAATGGATAGATAAGATGAATAGATAGATAGATAGATAGATATTTTTTGTGTAAGAGCCTATCAAAATATCAAAGACCGACTTACCAAACTATGATACATTTATTGAATGCTTTTCAACAAAACAATAAAGAAAATGATAAATAATAAGCTTAATTAAAAAGAAATAAATTAAGACAACATAATTCAGCATTTATGTTTTACAAAGAGAAAAATACTTTTTAAAACTTTCGTTCGGAAACTTTTTTTTTGTTCAGAGTGCAATTTTGGAAGCAAAAAAAATGTTTTCACACAATTTGTATATAAATTCAAAAATATATTAAACACTACTATTTTTGAGCTTGTTTAAAAATAATTTAAACGTCCCAACTTAATTGCTAATTATTTCATTGTACAGTAATTTTAAAATAATTACCCTGAAAAAAAGATTGGCCTGATGTTTTCTAAAAACGATTTTGTTGTCTATTCTAAGACGAAATAGACAAATGGGCTCTTTCATTTCTCTTCAATACGCAAAAAGTATTTCTCTCTTTAGAACTTTTGTCTGGCTACTTCCCCCGTTCAATTCGTTAAAATACGTCAGAAATATTTACCATCCCCAGTCGGTGGGTTTGAATAAGCTGAATGTATCCCCAAAGGAAGGTATAAGCCCCTCTCCTTTCCAAAAGAGGAGTGTATGCGTATAGGTAAGAGGTAGTCAAAAGTATTGCAATCTTGTTAGAACAGGTATATTACCAAACAAGAAACATCAAAATGAAGCTGGTCTCTGTGGATCACATCCCTATCTTCTCCACATAGGGGAGTCAAAAAAGTAATAACATTTTGTTTAGGAGAGGTTATAATTACCAACACAGGAACATTTATCATACATCAAAGTGAAGCTGGTCCACTGTGGATCACATCCCTACTTCTCCAAAATTGCATATACTACCTTCGAATGAGAGTATGTATCTATGCCCGTAAAATTCGGTTGACTATTTTGAGCCATTTTTTTCACTAACATATTTCACTTCCTCGTCACTGGAATAATGTTGCCTCTCCTTCGGCCACATGAAAGAGGGTTTGAGAGGCAATATTATTCCGATCATGGTTAAATAAATGAGACTAATATACCCCAAGATTAAGAACAAAATAGGAACAGAAAGAAAGAAAGGAAGAATAAAAGAAAAGAGAAAAGAAAGAGAGAAAGAAGAAATTCATGCTCCGTCCAGACTGGGATAAAGGAGACAGGACAGAGAAATAGAGACAGAGAAATAGATAGAGAGAAAGAAAAAGAAAGAAAGAGAAGAAGTGAGAGAAAGATGTTACGTATTAATGAGAGGGTTGGAAAATAAAAAGAGATCAAGGGAGATTGAAAGGAGAGAGAGAGAGAGAGAGAGAGAGAGAGAACTGAAATACATAGACCAAGAATGAGAAGGAAAGAGAAAGAGAAAGAAGAGAACAACAAATACAAAATTGAATAGAAATAGGACTGAAAGCTCTAGATATATATCAATAGATAGATAGATAGATAGATAGATAGATATGAACAGAATAAGATAGATAGATAGAAGATTAGATAGATAGATAGATAGATAGATAGGCTTTTACGACACATCAACCCGCTTACGGTCATTTAATGCCGAACTCAAGTAAACAAAATACTCGGATTGTTCACAGTACTTACTGTTGCTTAAAGTGGTCACTGAATTAAGTATTGATCAGATGGGTCGGTCATCTTGTTCGGCTTGATGACTCAGACTACCAAACAGCTTTTTATGGTGAGCTCCTTTTTAAGCAAAAGACCAAAAATACAAGCCAAAAAGAAAAACTGTTTCGTGATAGTGTGGAGGAGGTTCTAGTGTCTTTGGTATTCCCGTCTATAATTGGGAGTTCTTGACATCTGATCGTGGGCATTGGAGGGCCGCGATATACAGGGGTGCAGAACTGTTTGAAGCTGCAAGCGTGGGAAATCTAACGGGAACCAGTGCTTTTAATGTGACTTGACCGTAAACCTCGAAACACGTGTCTGTGGATAACTTATTTATCAATATATATATATATTTGTACGGTTACCTACACAGATACATATAAATTGCACATTTATATTATAGGTTATACATATCCTAACCCCCCCCCACACGTACCCCCCTCACACACGCGCGCGATCATGTACAAACATATATGTGTATATTTTTGTGTATGAGTATGTATCTATATAGATAGATATGAATTGAATGAAATGTGATAGATAGATAGATAGAGAGATAGATAGATAGATAGAGAGAGAGAGAGAGAGAGAGAGAGGAGAGAGAGAGAGAGAGAACAGAATGATAGATAGATATGAGCAAAATGATATATGTATATATATACACATAAATATATATATATATATATATATATATAATATATATATGTGTGTGTGTGTGTGTGTGTGTGTGTGTGTGTGTGTGTGTGGATAAAAGGGTATGAAAACACACAATGCTATTAAACAGTATTGTATGTTTTCATACCTTTATCTATACATATACCGTCGGATTCATTTCCTTACTTATAACTTAAATACATATATATATATAGAGAGAGAGAGAGAGAGAGACAGACAGACAGAAAGACAGACAGACAAATGAATAGATAGATAGATAGATATGAACAAAGAGAGAGAAGAGAAAGAGAGAGAGAGAGAAAGAGAGAGAGAGAGATATTAACAAAATATTTTCTATACATATACCGTCGGATTCCATTCTTACTCTTAACCCATATATATATATATATATATATAATATATATATATAGAGAGAAGAGAGAGAGAGAGAGAGAGAGAGATGGATAGATATGAATAAAGATAGATAGATAGAGAGAGAGAGAGAGAGAAAGAGAAGAGATGAACAAAATTATATAAATAGATATTAACAAAATTAGATAGACAGATAACATATATATATGGATAGATAAATAGATATGAACAAAGATAGATAGAGATAGATAGATAGATAGATAGAGAGAAATATATATATATATATATATATATAATATATATATTATATATATTATATATAATATATATGAACAAAATTAGAATAGATATTAACAAAATTAGATAGATATAACAAATTAGATAGATAGATATATATAGAGTGAGATATGAAAAAAACTAGATAGATAGACAGACATACATACAGACATAACGTCTTGAAGTGATGATGTAAAATTAGTATTGATCAAGGCACTTATGTCTAAATAAGATAATAATGGCAGTTTGTCCAGAGTGAATTTCAAAAGAATTTCTAATTAGAAATTAATTTCCTTCAATATCGATTTTTCAATATACATAATGAATACATTTTCACATGTGTATCGGTCAGATAGGTATCAATCATCAGGTTGCATGTTTTACATATATATATATATATATATATATATATATATATATATATATATAATATTGGATTCACTTATTTTTTTATTATTATTTTTTATCATAAATACATATATATTTTTTTTTATCATAAAAATATATATATAAACATATTTTTTATCATAAAAAAAAAAAAAAAATATATATATTATATATATATTTATGATAAAAAATATATATATTTTTATGATAAATATATATATATAATATATATATATATATATATAATATATATGATAAAAAAAATGTTAAAAAATAAGTGAATCCAATACTCAATAACATCGAGTTCATTCATTTATTCTTAGATGCTTCGTAATAACGCCCAACTTAAAAAAAACATAAAAAATATATAATATATATATATATACTCATATATAATATATACATATATACTCATACACACATAATATATTACTCACACACACACACACACACATATATATGTATATATTATATATATATACTCATGCACACAAATATGTACATATACGTGTGTTCTAGGTCGTACCTGTGTGTGTGTGGTGTGTGTGTGTGTGTGTGTTGTGTGTGTGTGTGTGTGTGTGTTTCCTTAGGATGTCTATAATATGAATGCACAATTTGTGTGTATGGTGGTATGTACGTAAAAACTAATCATCTGCATGTTTTACATATACATACTCATACACAAAATATACACATATATATGTTGTACGTAATCGCATGTGTGTGTGTGTGTGTGTGTGTGTGCTCGCGCGTGTGTGTGTTAGGATATCTATAACCTATAATATGAATGTGCATTTATATGTATCTGTGTAGGTACGTAACAATATATATATATATATATTAATAATAAGTTATTATATTATATAATATAATTAATAAATAAGTTATCCACGGACACGTGTTTCGAGGTTTACTTCTCATCAGTGTGGCTACACGTTAACAGCTACCCCTGGCCGGGTTTGAGACCTGAATGAATTTTCGTTCGCCAAGTCTTATACCGATGCGGCCAGTAGATTTCTGTCAAATATAGGAGAATATTTAATTGATACATTTCTAAGCGGAAATGAACTCACTAGATCCTCTAACTCTTTGTAAACAAAGCGAGGGTTAGCTGCACGCCAGAACGGTGAATTTTTACAATTAATCCCTATTTAGAGAACTCAACCAAATTGGGAGTATATATTAATAAATAAGTTATCCACAGACACGTGTTTCGAGGTTTACCTCTCATCAGTGTGGCTAGTCATCCACAGACACATGTTTCGACTTATCGGTGGGGCTAGACATTTTGTGAGCTACGGGATAGACTCCGATCGATTCAGCAGCAGTCGAGCAGCTTAAACGCTCGGCATCGTCACCCACAGAATGCAAAGGGGATTTTAACTGTTTTAATACACACATCTGTATGTATGTAAAGGCTGCCATAGAGTATTCCATCCAATTTTATAGGAGAGCGTTGCGTTTAGGCTTTAGTTGACAGTCATCAGCGAAATCCCCTCCAAAGTGCTCAAACCCAGGGTGATGGGGAGCATATATATGTTTTTCCTGTAGTTGGATCTTTTTGCATGGTT
>CM042180.1:19575252-19592752 GCA_023376005.1 Doryteuthis pealeii | reverse complement strand
ATAGATAGATAGATAGATAGATTGAATGCTTTTCAACAAAACAATAAAGAAAATGATAATAATAAGCTTAATTAAAAAGAATAAAATTCAGATAAAACATAATTCGCATTTATGTTTTACAAAGAGAAAAATACTTTTAAACTTTCGTTCAGAAACTTTTTTTTTGTTCAGAGTGCAATTTTGGAAGCAAGAAAAATGTTTTCACACAATTTGTATATAAATTCAAAAATATATTAAAACACTACTTATATATTTGAGCTTGTTAAAAATAATTTAAACGTCCCAACTTAATTGCTAATTATTTCATTGTACAGTAATTTTAAAATAATTATCTATGAAAAAGATTGGCCTGATGTTTCTAAACGACGTTTTTGTCTATTCTAAGATGAACTGAGACAACCAGACTCGTTTCCTCTTCAACATACAAAAGTATTTCTCTCTTTTAGAACTTTTGTCTGGCTACAAGGGGCCGGTTTAGCTCAGTCGGTGGAGTGTTCGGCTAGGAATCTCAAGGTTTTTGGTTCGATACTGACCCCCGCCAACTCAGCGTATGAGTAGCACAGGGATCTGTGCGGTAAAGTAAGCAGCTGATGGTAGGTGTGGCGCTCCATCTCAGATGCCCAAATAGTCTCCTTCGTCTGGCGCTAGTGAAAAGGGGATAGACTCCCTCGCTGTCTGGCTGATACCGACATTAGGCCGCCGCGACGACTTTACTTTTTACTTTACTTCCCCTGTTCAATTCGTTAATTCCGTCAGAAATATTTACCCTCCCCAGTCGGTGGGGCTTAGAATAAGCTGACTGTATCCCCAAAAGAGGTATAAGCCCTCTCCCTACCAAAAGAGGAGTGTCTCGTATAGGTAAGAGAGTGAGTAAAAAAGTATGCAATTTTGTTTAGGACAGGTATAATTACCAACACAGGAACATGCATCATACATCAAAATGAAGCTGGTCCACTGTGGATCACATCCCTACACATAGGTGAGTCAAAAATACATATCTACCCTCCCTTTGGGGCTTAGAATACGCTAACTGTATCCCCAAAAGAAGCATAAACTCTATCCCTTTTTTGTTGATCGGGTGGGCTGTTTTCTCGGGTTGGTTCTTCTTTATTTCTTCGGGCTGGTCATTTCCTGTTTTAATAAATTAACAAGACTTTGTTGGTTTTTTTTTATTTCTATAAGCTTTTATTTAAGACAACCCAGCCCCGGATTTCGCGTGGATCGAGAGCGACATCTCGAGAGCCGACGACAGCGTCCGCTCTCGACCAAAATCTAGTCGCATCTCTAAAGTTTCTCACGTCTGTAATGACGCTCTTTTCGGAATGGTGAAATCGGGGCCATCCTCAATCACTCATAACCCTAACGGTTATGGAAATTCCCCACTTAACTCACTCCTATTTACCTTATTCAAAAATATTCTTACTACAGGTACGTGCACAATTCATTGACTATCCATGAATTATGCAGCAGGCTTGGAAAACGCTGATGGGTACTCATACTGTTCAAATCGTTGATGTCGATAAAGAACCTACATATTTACCCTCTCCTGTCGGTGGGGCTTAGAATACGCTGACTGTATCACCGAAAGAGGCATAAGCCTCCTCCCTACCAAAAGAGGAGCGTCTCGTATAGGTATTTACTAAACCCGTTCGCTATGGATAAGATATGACACAAGTTTTCAAGTATTGGACATTCAGCGATAATCGAACTCGCTATTTTCCGTATTTTTGGAGGGGAGGGTATCTTTTTAATATGATTTTTTTTTTCTAATGTTAAGAATTCTGGTTGAGGCCCTATCTTGGGCTAGACGGGCGGTCGGAGAGGCCCCCTCCGATCAATCGGCTGGTCATGTCAAGCCCTAGTACCTATATGATTTTCCCAACCCTATTGCCCTTATGGCAAGCCCCAACCCCTTTTTATCATATGGATGCTAGAAGGCGGTGGCTGCGGGTCTACATGTCCTGGGAATGACGTTAAACTTTATCTGATGGTGAAGTTCCAGTTCTGGAGGTTTGGGGAATGTGGAGCACCCCTTCATCACCATTGCTCCTGGTCCACTCTGACCCGGAGTGGTAGTACCTGTTAGGGTCCAATCTATGGGTTAAATAGAAAAATGTATTTATAAAAAAAATTTTATTATCCATTAAGAATTGATTTATTTCAAAACTTTATCGGCATTAAATGACCCACTGAGGTTGATATTCCGTAAAACAAACCAAACAAAAATTCTGGTTGAAGATTTATCTTTAGTTATTTTTAACTGTCAACTCCCCTTTTTTTCCTGGTTCATTTAAGATATTTCTTTTATTACAGGTTGTTTTATCAGTTATGGTGAATTTTACTATTAAAACATGTTTTTAATCGTAAACCATGTGTTTTACTATCACTCCTACTATAACTACAATACTAATGGACTATTCGTATCTTTTAACTCTTTTAATCTAGAATTTTGAAAATGAATTTTAAAATTATAATTGCAGTTTATATTTAATTTATGGTCGACAACGTGTTATTTTAAAGACGTCCATGTGTTTTGTTTTGTTTTTTTTTGTTTTTTTGGGTTTTTTTAATGTTTTTGCTCCGTTTTCATTTTTCTTTTTTTTTTTAATTATTTATTTCTAAGTTAAAAGAATTTTAGTTTTCACTTTTGTGGGTATTTTAAATTTAATAACTTTTCCCTAGTAATGTACCTTGTGTCACATCCTGACCATTTTTCCAAGTATATTTAGTAAAAGAGTTTATACACCCATGTCAACTAGCCTACTCTCTGGTTAGAACAGATCATCAAACTAACTAAAGTTAACACGTCAGTTTATTAATAAGAACAGTCGTGGTATTGTTTAACTTATACCAAGGCCCTATCTAATACTGATAATTTTCACATGATTGTTTGGTTTGGTTTGTTTTGTTTTACGGCATATCAACCTCAGTGGGTCACTTAATGCCGACAAAGTTTTAAAACAAATCAATTCTTAATGGATAATACAATTCTTTTATAAATGCAATTTTCTATTTAACCCATGGATGGGACCCTAACAGGTACTACCACTCCGGGTCAGAGTGGACCAGGGAGCAATGGTGATGAAGGGGTGCTCCACATTCCCCAAACCTCCAAAACTGGAACCTCACCATCAGATAGACTTTAACGTCATTCCCAGGACATGTAGACCCGCAGCCATCGCCTTCTAGCACCCATATGATAAAAAGGGGTTGGTGCTTGTCATAAGGGCAATAGGGTTGGGAAAATCATATAGGTGCTAGGGCTTGACGTGACCAGCCGATTGATCGGAGGGGGCCTCTCCGACCGCCCGTCTAGCCTAAGATAGGGTCAAAGTGGAGTATTGCAAGTCATGAACTGCTCATCCACCTGAGCTCCATCCTTAAGCATCACGGGTCGCCACCCACGGCCAACATGTGGCCCCATTGGGGGAGTCTTACCCCTCTACAGAGGTGCAGTCGGTGCATTCTAACGCCCCAGCCGACAGGGTGGTTTAATTTATGGTCGACAATGTGTTATTTTAAAGACGTCCATGTGTTGTTGTTTTTTTTTGGTGGGGGGTAAAAATGTTTTTGCTCCGTTTTCATTTTTTCATTTTTTTTAAATTATTTATTTCTACGTTAAAAGAATTTTAGTTTTCACTTTTGTGGGTATTTTAAATTTAATAACTTTTCCGTAGTAATGTATCTTTTGTAACATCCTGACCATTTTTTCAAGTATATTTAGTAAAAGAGTTTATACGCCCATGTTAACTAGTCTAAAAATTGGCCAATTTTGCCCACTCTCAGGAGGGGGGCGGTAAAATCACCTCGAAAATCACCTAAAACCCCGAATAAAGCACTTTTTTCACCATCAGTAAATTCAGGGCACTAGAATCCATGAGAAACAACAATAAAATTGATAACGTACATTTTCATCAAAATACATAGACTTATAATGGCTGAAAAATGGCATTTTGGGGGCACCTTTGAAGCCCCATATCTCCCCCAATACTCAAGCGGCCTCAACCATCTTTTACTATGTGATACTCCACATCGGTAAATACATTCTATACCTATATCTTGGATTTATTTTTTTACTACACAAAGAATATACGAATTGCAGTGATAGTTTTTTGTTTTATCTTTTTTTTTTTTTTTTTGTTATATATAACGCAATACAAATAACAATAGAAATACAAATATTCAAAGACAAAAATAAATAACAGACTGTCTTTGGTAAGTTTTCGGTGCTGATAACCGGTGCCACAGATGTGCGAAAGTATCTACTTACCAAATGTAATTTAATTATAGCATTGAAATTCTTCACTAAGTCTGTTAATGTCTGCGACATAAACTGTTTAGCATTGGCGAAGAAAGACAAAAAAAATATGACGTCAGCCGAGTTTTGAGAATATCGACTGAACTCGTTAGAGAAGTACTTGGACTAGAATGTAGGACTTCAAAATTTGACCTATACACAAATAGATAATAGGCGCTGGTTGTGTAATGGTTATCGTCATAGAAAAACGGACACGTCGATATGATTTCAAATCCGGGACGAGGCTGTTTGCATTTTTATTTGGATTTATGTACTTCGTATTTACTACGAGGGTGTGTCAAAAAGTAATGCCATTTTGTTTAGTACAGGTATAATTACTAACACAGGAACATGTATTATACATCAAAATGAAGCTGGTCCTCTGTGGATCGCAACCCTACTTATCCACATAGGTGAGTCAAAAGGTAATGCCATTTTGTTTAGGACAGGTATAATTACCAACACAGGAACATGTATCATACATCAAAATGAAGCTGGTCCTCTGTGGATCACATAACTACTTCTCCACATAGGTTAGTAAAAAAAACTAATGCCATTTTGCTTAGGACAAGTATAATTACAAACACAGGAACATGTATTATACATCAAACTGAAGCTGGCCCTCTGTGGACCACATAACTACTTCTCCACATAGGTGAATCAAATATTAATGCCATTTTGCTTAGGACAAGTATAGTTACCAACACAGGAACATGCATCATACATCAAAATGAAGCTGGTCCTCTGTGGATCACAACCCCCTACTTCTTCACATAGGTGAGCCAAAAAGTAATACCATTTTGTTTGGGACAGGTATAATTACCAACACAAGAACATGTATCATACATCTAAATGAAGCTGGTCCTCTGTGGATAGCATCCCTACTTCTCCACATAGGTGAGCCAAAAAGTAATACCATTTTGTTTAGGACAAGTATAATTACCAACACAGGAACATGTATCGTACAAGAAAATGAAGCTGGTCCTCTGTGGATCACATCTCTACTTCTCCACAATTCTTTTCTCTCTCTCTTTTTTTTCTTCGTTCTTTCCTTTCTTATTTTTCTTTTTTCCTTTTCTTTCTTCTGTCTTTCTTTTTTTTTCTTTCCTTTCTTTCCTTGTTAATAATTGTGCTATAATAAACACCTGTTGCTTTATCTTTGTTTCTTTCTTTTTCTTTCTTTCTTTTTATTTTCCCTTCTTTCTTTCTTTCTTTTTCTTTTTCTTTCTTTTTCTTTCTTTCTTTTCTTTTCTTCTGTCTTTCTTTCTTTTTTTCTTTCTTTTTTCTTTCCTTGTAAATAATTGTGCTATAATAAGCACCTGTTGCTCCACCTTCCTTTGTTTTTTTCTTTATCTTATTTTTTTTATTTTTTGCCTTTCTTTCTTTTCTTCTTTCTTTTTTCCTTTCTTTCTTTCTTTTTTTATTTCTTTATTCTTTCCTTCTTTCTTTCTCGTCTCTTGAGAATATTGTAAAATGCATTGTATAGTTGAAAATCTCCAGACATGGAAACTACACAATGCATAATTTATGCTTTGAAATTTCCTTAGCGCAAAAGAAATGACTTTATTGTGTGGAGGTAAGAAAACTAATGAGGTTCTTCAAACGACACACAGACAGAAATTGGCGCCAAAATTAATGAAAGAAATACACTATCGCCCATGAATAATTACACCCGATCATTTTTAATGTAATTCTTTTATATTCTTCTTAACAAAAGATACCAGGATTTTATTATTTCTAGTGGAATATTACACAATCAAAGCGAATATCATTGGTTAGGTTTTACGACATGTCAATCCTTGTTGGGTTATTTTATGCCGAAGACGTTTTGTTTTATTCATGTATGATAGGTATTCAATTTGTTTTTAAATCTAGATATTTTTTTCAAAGCTCATTATTGATATATATATATATATATATATATATATATATATATATATATATATATATATATATATATGAACAAAAAGTAATAAGACAATCAGGAATATTTCTTATACGTTGTTTATTCTCAACTAGTTTCGACCTTAGGTCATCGTCAGGAGAAAATTTCATATTTGAAGAAATTGTTTATAGATTTTTTGAAAGGGAGCATTATAGAAGAACTATAAAAATTGAAGTGTTTTTGTAGGGTTTGACATGCTATTAAAATCCGGGTAGACGAGTGTGTTAGTAGTAGCAAGTCCATTTGTTCCGTGAAGAACCTCTATGAGGTAGGTTATTTTTAATGCTCTTATATATATATATATATATATATATATATATATAGTCATCCACAGACACGTGTTTTGACTTATCAAGTCTCTTCGGTGTGGCTAGACATTTTGTGAGCTACCTACAGTCGGGATAGAACTCCGATCGATTCAGCAGCAGTCGAACAGCTTAACCGCTCGGCCATCGTCACCCACAGAATGCGAAGGGATATATATATAAGTTACGGGATATATATATATATATATATATATATATATATATATATATATATACGAACAATCGGCTGGAATTAATCAATGAATATCTTAATTAATTCAGGGGATTTAACCCTGAAGATCCTTATGGTGAAACTCAAGTAGGTTATTCCTGTGTATACCATTCTAATAATATATATATATATATATATATATATATTATGATAATGGTACACGGTAATAACCTACTTGAGTTTCACCATAAGGATCTTCAGGGTTAAATCCACTGGATTAATCAAGATATTGATTAATTGCAGTTGATTGCACGTGTGTATTTTTTTGCATCAACTAACCATTGTGACCTGTTTCACCGATAAGTCACCTTTTCCACAAATACCATATATATATATATATATATATATATATATATATATATATATATATTGATGTAACACAGTATTATATTTGCATCGTTCCAAGCTAAGCCGTTTCGAATGGATAAAAGAAGAGAAGACTACTATTCCAGTTGGAGGATGACGCTGAGTGTCGGGGATGACGTCACGAGCCTTCTGCCGAAGCCTTGGCAACGTCGGTTGCTGTGTGATGTTAAACTCGAGTCCTTTACACCGAAGAACGCCGCTGTGTTGCGTCTCGCATTTGGCAAAGCTCGGCTTCTGGAGTGTCCATTTTAAGATGACTACTTCCATTGCCACCACCACCACCACCATCGACGACGACGACGACGGCGGCTCTCTTTCCATAACGAGGCGGGTAGAGTTCGTGGCTCATCTGGGAAACAAACAAAAAAAAGAATGTGTGAAGGCGTTATGTATTCAAGGTTGATGCTCAGCGTGGGAGTTTGAAGAGTATTTAAACCACCGGTTGATAATACATAGGTAAAAAGATAGATAGATAGATAGATAGATGAGGACAGACTGAGATAGATAGATAGATAGATAGATAGATAGATAGATACGAACAGACTGTGATAGATAGATGGATTGGGAGAGAGTGTGAGATAGATAGATAGATAGATAGATAGATAGATAGATGAGGACAGACTGATAGATAGATAGATAGATAGATAGATAGATAGATAGATAGATAGATACGAACAGACTGTGATAGATAGATGGATTGGGAGAGAGTGGTGAGATCGATAGATAGATAGATAGATAAAGAATAGACTGTTATAGATAGATAGATAGATAGATAGATAGGGAGAGAGTGTGAGACAGAGTGTGAGATAGATAGTGAGATAGAATAGACTGTGATAGATAGAAGATAGATAGATAGATAGATAGATAGATGGCAGAGAGTGTGAGATAGATAGATAGATAGATAGATAGATAGATAGAGAACAGACTGTGATATATATATATATATATATATATATAATATATATATATATATATATATATATATATATAGATAGATAGATAGATAGATAGATAGATAGATAGATGAGGACAGACTGAGATAGATAGATGGATTGGGAGAGAGTGTGAGATAGATAGATAGATAGATAGATAGATAGATAAAGATGAGACTGTGATAGATAGATAGATAGATAGATAGATAGATAGATAGATAGATTGGGAGAGAGTGTGAGATAGATAGATAGATAAAGAATAATCTGTGATAGATAGATAGATAGATAGATAGATAAGAATTTACTGTTATAGATAAGAATAAGATATTGATAGACCACACACACACACACACACACACACATACACACATATAAAATATAGAGAGAGACAAACAGACAGACAGACAGACAGACAGAAAGAAAGAGACAGAGACAGGGATATACAAAATGAAATTGATAGATAGATAGATAGATAGATAGATAATGACAAAATGAAATACGAACTGACAACGATAGTTAGATTTGAATAAACTAAAATAGATAAATAGATAGATACGAACAGACGGAGAATGATAGGAAGAGAGCCATAGTCGGGGTGGTATAAAGTCGGTACCAGCCAGACAGTGAGGATGTATATCCCCTTTTCACTAGCGCTAGACTATGGATATTGTTTTTGCGTCAGAGATGGGGTGCCACACCTGCCATCAGCTCCTCCCACAGTTTTTTTTATTTATTTCACACATTACTCATGCTTCGCAATAAATCCCAAAAACGTATACTATATATATATATATATATATATATATATATATATATATAAATATATATATATATATATATTGGCAGCATTTTTTCTTTTAAACATATTTTGTTAAACTCTACAGACAATCAACAGCAAAGTAAAGCTAATTATCTATTACCAAAAGTTTAAAACCACCAATCGTGTCACATGCAACAATTCATCCCCCATAACTAGTCCTCTTAATGAGACCAATCTCGTGTATAAATTTAAATGCCCAATAGAACACTGCCTCTCCAAAGTCGAAAGCACGTATATTGGTCACACGACAACGACCACATTAATATGCCGGTTAACACTATACCTGACTGATACAAGATAAAAAGATGAAAGATAAAATCCTATTCATGCCCCCTCTACCTCGCGGAAAATTTTAACTGAAAATACACTTATACTGCACAAAGAAAAAAACAAACAAAAACTTCAAATACTCGAAGCCTTATATATCAAAAAAAACAAAACTACCTTAAACAAGTTAAACTTTAAAACAACTCAAGATGTCCTTAAATGCCTATAATTTCTCGTCATTTCCACCATTCCCCTCACATTCTTATAAATAATATTGTGAGCCTCCCCCCTCCGACTACTAATTCCTACTGCTACTGCATGTTTTAAAAGCGAGGCAACGGTAACATCCCACTAGTTCCACACCTGAAGATGGCATAAAGTCTTACAGAAAGCGCGCGTGAAAAAACCTTTGGTAGATTGCTACACCAATTCCACCCGGATATTAAAAAGATAGCCAGACTGTTAGAAAGGATCGAACAAAAACTCGTCCGATAAGAATTGGCCGCAGAGTTTAACAAAACATATATATATATTTCTATCTTTTTAAAAGGACTTTTAGAATCTAAATAATCCTCTCAAATCCCACGTGACACCTTTTTGATTTCCATTCTTTCTCGTAGTCTCAACCTATGACCTGTCATCTGTCAATCATTCTTGTTAGGTATTCATTTTTTTTAAACACATTTTTTAAACTCATTATATATATATATATATATATATATATATATATATATATATGTGTGTGTGTGTGTGTGTGTGTGTGGTCGGGATGGCCTAAAATCGTAATACGATTATAACAAATATAAAGTGCTCAATACGTTAGTAGAGCGGATTTAGTACTGTAATACTATATATATTATATATATATATATATATATATATATATATATATATATATATATATATATATATATACCAACAATACGAAGGGAAATTAGATGATGGTGACTGTATTTGCTTAAGCTAGCCTCTCTGTTATTCACGGATATAAGCTCTAGTGATCGTGATATATATACCTATGTATGATTTTATCAGTTAAAATTCTGATTCTTGCCGGTAGTCCGTGGGTTTAGGGAATTTGACTGATGAAAAATCAGTCGTTTTTCGCTCCTGGCTGGAGGTAGTGTTTGTAACATCCGCTATCCAGACTGCCAAGGAAGGTGGCCATCATTACGTCACACTATACCGCTCGAGTTAAAACATCTATTTCCCCACCTGGATTTATAGACTAGCCTAGGTCACGTGGTTTACTCCTCCGGCCAACCAACAAGCCATACTGCGTGGCTGATACATTACTTAAACACTGATACTTGCCACAGTTCGCTTGCAATCATTGAGGAGGAACTTACGACCATTGACGAAGGAACAGAGGACTCTTTACCAGAAGAACTAAAGGATTCATTATCGGAGGACTCTTTACCAAGGATCCAATTCCACTGGACAAGCGCTCTTGCTTAGGGCCTACAAGATGGCCCAATAGATTGTAACAGGCTATGGGCCCAGGAACTGAGGACTCTTTACCAGAAGAACCAAAGGATTCATTATCGGAGGACTCTTTACCAAGGATCCAATTCCACTGGACAAGCACTCTGGCTTAAGGCCTACAGGATGGCAAAACATATTGTAACACAACCTCTGACCTGTCATCTGTCAATCACGCCTACACAAGTGTTTGTTACATCCACTATCAAGACTGCCAAGGAAGGTGGCCGTCATTACGTCACACTATACCGCTCGAGATAAACCGTCATTTTTTTTTTTTTTTCGTTCGGAAATTCTTCGCGACATAAAATCGCGAATGAACAGCACTGGAAAACTGCTTTTTTCACCAACGATGAACATCTCCAGCTGCTCATCTCGAATTAAGATGAAGAATTCCGACAAAAAATAAAATGTCGCAGAGTCTTGAAGGCAGATACCCAAAGACTTGAGAAATTGTTGTAAGAATTATTTCATTTTCAAAGAGAACCGAAATAGACTGATTCTTCCTCGCGGGGATTTTTTCCGTTTATTTTTATTCAAAAATTTCTGTCCATTTTAATAAAGTATAGAATCACCGGATTTTAACTTCGGGTAAATTGAAAAAACTGTCATGGCTAACAAAACATTCAATTACCGAAACGAAAATATTTTTCAATAAGTCTACTCTAAGGCGAGGGTTTGATTTTGATTTTATTTTCTTCGCCGAAGCACAAAAGGTGTGCTGAGATATGACATGCGTTTTATTCGGGTAAAAGACATTTTTGATGTGAAAATTTGATGTTTACGAATAATTCACCTTCCAATTTTAGATTCGTTCCTGTTAAGACTTTTATTTTTGCGTTCCATCAAAGATAGTTGGGTTTTTTTTATTTATTTATCTATGATGTCTTTTCAAAGATTGTAATAGATAGATAATGAAGAGGCGGATATAAAAGAATATATAGATGTGAACAGATGATACGAATGGAAAGCGGTGAAAAGACTTATACAAATATACAATGACAGATAAAGAAAACGAGATAGATAGATTGATAGATAGATGGGTGGATGGATAGATAGATAGATAGATAGATAGATAGATAGATAGATAATGGAGAGGGGGACAAATAAATAGATAGGAACAGATTATATGAATGGAAAGAGGTTAATAGACTAATGTAAATACACAGTGATAGATAAAGAAAACGAGATAGATAGGTTGATAGATAGATGGATAGATGGATAGATAGATTGATAGATAGTTAGATAGATAGATAGATAATGGAGAAGGGGACAAATGAATAGATGATATAAATGGAGAGAGGGTTACAAATATACAGTGATAGATAAAGAAAACGAGATATAGATTGATAGATGGATGGATGGATAGATAGATACATAGATAGATAGATAGATAGATAGATAGATAGATAGATAATGGAGAAGGGGACAAATAAATAGATAGGAAGAAATTATATGAATGGAAAGAGGGTAACAGACTAATACAAATATACAGAGATAGATAAAGAAAACGAGATAGATAGATTGATAGATAGATGGGTGGATGGATAGATAGATAGATAGATAGATAGTAGATAGATAGATAATGGAGAGGGGGACAAATAAATAGATAGGAACAGATGATATGAATGGAAAGAGGTTAACAGACTAATACAAACATAAAGATATATATATATATATATATATATATATATATATATATATATAGAGAGAGAGAGAGAGAGAGAGAGAGAGAGAGGGGGGGGTAAATAGAAAGGTTGACTGACAGACAGACAGACAGACAGATAGATAGATAGATAGATAGATAGATAACGAATATACAGACGTATGATTAGATGATATAAATTCAAAGAAGTGAACAGACTTATATAAATATACAGTGATAGATAAAGAGAACTAGATAGATAGATAGATAGATAGATAGATAGAAAAAGATAGAAAAAGACTATATAAATAGAAAGAGGTGAACAGACTAATACAGACATACACACATATATATGTATATATATATACACACACACACACACACACAGACACACACACACACACACACACATATATATATATATATATATATATATATATATATACATATATATATATATATATATATATATATATATATATAGTGAGAGAGAGGTAAGCAGACTGTGATAGATAGTTAGATAGATAGATAGATTGATTGATTGATTGATTGATTGATTGAAATGAACAGACTGCGATAGATTGACAAATAAATAGATAGATATGAACACTCAGCGAAAGTTAAATAGATAGATTGATAAATAGGGACTAACAAAGATATATGAATAGATAAATAGATAGAGAGATAGAGAGATAGGGACCAACAAAAATAGATAGATAGATAGATAGATACTATTAGAGTCATATTTCAAACAATGAATATTTAAACGAAAATATTCAAACTGGAAATAATTACTTCCATTTATTTTTTAGAAATTGCTACTAATAATATTACTACTACTACTACTATTATTACTACTACTACAACTACTACTACTACTACTACTAATAATAATAATAATAATAATAATAATAATAATAATAATAATAATAATAATTAAATTTAGGTCACGGGGAAAAATAGCCAAGCGGTAAAAATAATTACTTTATTATAAATTCTGTCCATTTTGCTGACGATCGAGATTCGTGAACCTTAAGTAGTAGGAACATTTTTGTGAGTTTTAACATCTAGTGTCAATTATATATATATATATATATATATATAATATATATATATATATATATATATATATATATATATATATATGTTAAAAGAAAGGAAATTAATCCGACAATATGAGTAAGAAAAGGTGGAATGAAAACATCACACAATGCTGTTAAAGAAGAAAACAATTTATAATATAATCATAGCTGATATTGATCAATATTTCGATTTTACAAAAATCATCATCAGAGCTCATTCACTTCCGTAGTTGTTTGGGTCGGAGAGGAAAGTCAAAATGAGTTTACAAAACAAAAACCTTAATACTGCAAAAAACGAAAGACGTTACAAAATGCCCACGTTACGAAATGCCCACGTTGGTGAATACTGTAACGTCTTTCGTTTTTTGCAGTATTAAGGTTTTTGTTTTGTAAACTCATTTTGACTTTCCTCTCCGACCCAAACAACTACGGGAGTGAATGAGCTCTGATGATGATTTTTTGTAAAATCGAAATATTGATCAATATCAGCTATGATTATATTATAAATTGTTTTCTTCTTTAACAGCATTGTGTGATGTTTTCATTCCACCTTTTCTTACTCATATATATTATATATATATATATATATATATATAATATATATAGGGTGTGTGTGTGTGTGTGTGTGTGTGTGTGTGTGTTGGTATATTCAGGATATATGTGTGTGCATTTGTGACTTTTAACAATTTTAATTATATATACTTTATATACGTACACACACACACACACACACACATACACATATATATATACATATATATATATATATATATATATATAGTCATCCACAAACACGTGTTTCGATTTATCAAGTCTCTTCAGTGTGGCTAGACATTTGTAAGCTGTAGCAGCCGGGACTGAAATCCGATCGGTACAGTGTCTGTCAGACACCTTAACCGCCAGGCTGTCATCATCTATATCTATATATATATATATATATATATATATATATATATATATGTGTGTGTGTGTGTGTGTGTGTGTGTGTGTGTGTATGTGTGTGTGTGTTGGTATACTCATATATATGTAAACGGTCTTTCATATACAGCAAACTTGTCCAAGTTCAGAGTCATATATATAGTCATTATAATTATATATATAGTCATATATATTTTATAGTCATATATAATATATAAGAATGTATTTTATCTAACTTTAAAAAGTATAGTACACTATAATTCAAAACAAAAACAATATTTTGTAATCACAATGCGTGTGCATTTGTAAGATTTAATATCTAATATTAATTATATATATACATATGCATATATATATATAGACCCAGTTCATATATATATATATATATATATATATATATATATATATATATGAACTGGGTCTATATATATATAGTATAGTATAAGTATATAAAAGTACATATATATGATCACATATCCACACATATATATATATGCGTGTGTTTGTGTGTGTGAGTGTGTGTGTGAGTGTGTGTGTGTCTGCACCCATTTGTGAGTCCTAATATTTAATAACAATTATATATACATACATATATGTACATGCTAATATATATATACATATATGTGCATGAATATATATATATATATATATATATATATATATACTTCATTTCATCATATACTTCTCTTATTTTATTTGCTTAAGTCTACTTTCACTTTCACATTCGCTTTCGAATCATTAATATATTATTTTCTCATTTCTATTTCGTTCTTTGTCTTATTACCATAACTACTTTTAATACTTGACTCTATTACTTTAAAAGCATTTTTTTCTTTTTTTTTCTTTTTTCTTTTTCTTTTTTCTTTTTTTCTTTTTCTTTTTTCTTTTTTGCTTTATAAACATTAAAGACCTCCACCCGTTCTTTTCATTCTTCGTTTTTGTTTTGGGATTTTTTTCTATTTTTCTTTTTTTTTTTTTTTTTTTCTTTTTCTGCTTTTGTCTTTATTCTCGTATCACTTTTACTGGCCTTGATACAAATACAAGTTCTTTGATTTTAACATTTCTCAATATATTAATGATTTGAAGGCAATTACAATGCGTAAAGGAAGAGAAGAAAAAAGAAAAAAAAAAGAAGAGGAAAAAGAAATAAGAAGCGAAATTATAACCACACAAAGAAAAACGTATGTACGTACATTTCTGATATGCACTCTGAAGATGAAGTTTCTACTTCGAAATCGATAAGACAAAAATAACATCTTTTTGTTTTTAGTTTTTATACGCATTGTAATTACCTTCAAATCATTAATATATTATAACATACTTAACAATGCTTCAAGCAAATTACCAATTACTTTTATATATAGAGAGAGATTTTTTTTCTATTTTTCTTTTTTTTTTTTTTCTTTTTCTGCTTTTGTCTTTATTCTCGTATCACTTTTACTGGCATTGATACAAATACAAGTTCTTTGATTTTAACATTTCTTAGTTACTTCTTACGTGCTTCAATGCCTACAAAAATTTGGATATTCTTTGAAGATAGAATATTGAATATAGAATTATATTTCTCTGAATTTTTTTTAGATGAGACTTGATAATTTGTATTATTTGGAGGTGTGGCCATGCAGGAGTTCTAAGACTATATAAAGTCTAGAATTTTGGCTGAAGTCATTGATTGTTCGCTGTTCCGACTTCTGACCGCCCCTTTGTATGTAAGAACACTCCTCGGTGGCCCCTGCTCAACACAATCATCACCATCCAAGAATAAAGTATATTCTTATATTCTTATATATACGTATTTCGTGTTATTTGTCAAGTTGAAGCGGTGATATATAATAGAACAATTGTCATACATATTTATCATATTTTATTACTGTAATATAATTTTAGAAGTATTTCTCTGAATGTTTGAGATGAGGCTTGATGATTAGTATTATCTGTGTTATTCAGACTATTGTCCCCACCTTCGTTGTTATTTGTACAACGTTTCGGCCGATATGCCCTCAGGCCTTCTTCAGATATTTCTTTTCGGACTCGGGAACCTTCTCGGACTCGGGAACCTTCTTTTCGAACTCGGGAACTTTCTTGTCGTAATCGGGAGCCATCACGGAACTTCGAACCTAACCCTTTATTCAGTCCTCGGGGGTATCCTGTTCTCATTCCGCTAACCATATCTGGGGTAGGAGCTGCGTTAATTATTTTTCTATGTTACTGCCTCTACTCAGGATTGAACCCGGAATCAAGAGATAACTGTCACTTAGAACTGTCTTAACCTAACTACCTTATCCACTAGGCCATGTGTCTGGAAAGTTCCCGAGTTCGAAAAGAAGGTTCCCGAGTCCGAAAAGAAATACCTGAAGAAGGCCGGAGGGCATATCGGCTGAAACGTTGTACAAATAACTGTGAAGATGAGGACAATAGTCCGATTAACGCAGATAATACTAATTTTAGAAGTATTCTTATGAGCAGCTAAATTTCTGAATATTTTTTAGTCTCCGAAGATTATTACTGTCGATGAGGATTTTGTTGTGGCATAGAATTAATTTGTATTTATCTTATAGGTATGTATGTAGTCTATTTGTATTATTCGGACTATTGTCCTCATCTTTATTGTTATCTACACAATGTTTCGGCCGATGTGCTCTCCGCCCTTCTTCTGGTGTTTCTTATCGAACTCGGAAACCTTCACGGACTCGAGAACCTTTTTGTCTTACTCGGGAGCTTTCATATCGTAATCGGGAGCACTAAGTCGGGGGGACTCTAACACTACAACCACTACGGGTCAGAATGGACCTGGGAGTAATAGTGATGAAGGGGTACCCCACATTACCAGGCACACACTCTTTATCTATATATCTATCTATTTATCTCTGTTTATCTCTTTTTCTCTTTTTCTCTATCTTACTCTCTCTTTTCTCTCTCTTATAATAATGATCTATCGAGAGAGAGAGAGAGAGAGAGAGAGAGAGAGAAAGAGAAAGATAGAGAGGGAGAAGACGGGGCGTGGAAGATCGTTTGTTTCAATTGAACAGACTGAAAGAAAGAGACAGAGAAACAGAGACAGAGACAGAGACTATAATTCTTTTACATATTGAACCATTTAGCAATAGCTTTAAATTATACATATCAAAAGTTTTGATATTTGAATTATCATACCATGGTATATGCAGAGTAGGGTTAGGGTCGATTTCCTTTCCTTCAACTTTTTTATA
>CM042180.1:19541221-19575152 GCA_023376005.1 Doryteuthis pealeii | reverse complement strand
CACTTGTTATTTTATGAATAGTTGAACTTTAGTATCATTATATTATGTAATTTAATTTGGATTATTCGGTCTATTGTCCTCATCTTTATTATTATATAATGTACTTATCATCTTGGTAATAAGCCTATTCTTCGAAGGACTTTTTATAAAATGAGTAATATAATAGCTTTAAGATTAATATTACATTATATGATATTATTTGTGAATTACTTCGTGGTATACTAATAATAGTTCGCTATTATATTATACTATTATTATGTTCTTATTAATATAAGTATTTCTATATTCATGGTATCAGTTATGAGTAAAACTACAGCTTATCTAAATAAGATTTTTCAGGTAAATATTTACCTGTTGGGATTTTCTTTACCAGAAGGAACATCTATATTATTGTTAAGTAATTGTAGTATATAAACTTGCCTTTATAGAATTTAATTTCTCTGACGGAAATAAAATTTTAACTTGAGCAGGAGGGAAACCTACCAATATAACTTAATATATAATTTATATATAAATATATATATATATTTAATATATATATAATATATGTTGATAGGATAAATATTAGTATGTATAGATAGTAATTAGTTATACTATTGTTTATTTTTATTTGAGAATGACTCAACCATTCAAAATGATTAATTAAGGTAAGCTTATATTTTATTCTTATTTATGTTGGTAATTTTTTAAAATAATAATGTATGGGTTATTACCATAGGTCAGTACACACTATATAATAATTAATATTAATATATCAGTATAGTTTCAGGCTAATTTTGCCAATCAGTCAGGGTTGCTAATAATTCTCTTGGGCACTAAGGCTCATGGTCACAGATATTTTATACTGTGAAGGCCCATTCACCAGCAAGCTGAGAGTATTATCATTACGAGTATGGGTTAAGAGAAAAAAAATAATTGCGTAATATAATAGATAACCTCGATCAGATATTCGGATTCCACTCCTCATATCAAGGGGGTGCCTCTAAGGCGGCTAGGAGACATAATATTTTAAACCCGCCTTGATCCCTAAGAGTGGCAGTGTTTATTATGCACTGAGCCTATAGGATTTGGACCCCCTGGTGAATCGACTCTGAATGTAATTAATATTATTGATCTTATAATCTATTATATAGGGCGGTAGTCTAGAGGAAATCAGAGCATTGTAAACTGGAAAGGACAAGATTAATACTTAACTAATATACCTTGATTCTCTACGCCTATGCCCTAGGTTATTATTAAAGATCAGAAAGATTAGAAAAAGATTTAATAGTAGTAGATTGATTGATTGAATGTGATGAGTGATAATTAGAATTATAATAAACACAGTGATAATATTATAGAATATAAGGCGTATATAAATATAAAAGATAAACGGTATAGAATATGTATACTGAGATTATATAAGATAGATAATAGAAGATAGAGAGGAGAAAGTCACAGAGTATGATACGATTTAAGATAGATAGATTAGGGTTGATTATGAAATACTATAGATTGAAAAGTTAGATTTCATTACACTTCATTGTTATTTTCACAGAAATAAAACGATCATAAATATAGATAGATATGTATAGTATATGTAGATAGATAGATAGATAGATAGATAGATATTATGAGAAAAGAAAATCTAGAAATATATAGAATATTGAATCGAGACCGAAACTTGAAATAGCATAGATTTTAGATCTATGTAGGTAGATAAATAGATTGTAATCAATGAATAGTCTAGTATAAGTAATAGTAATAGACATTAGATTAGAATAGATAGTATAAAATAATAGATTAGAAATAGATAGATTATGAACATAATGAGAATAGATACAGTAACGAAATTGAAGATAAGATATATAGATGAGTTGAAGCAAATGAGAGTAGTATATGTAGATATAGATTAGTAATATGACAATGGAGATTAGATATGCAAAATAAAGTAAATGGAGATGAGATAGATAGGCTGAATATGATACAGAATAGAGATTAGAGTAGTAATTAGAATTAGTATAGATAGATATAGATAGATAGATAGGATAGATAGATATGACAATGGAGATAAAGATATGTGTTAACAAAATGAGATAGATTATATGTATATGAAAAACCTGAGATATGGATAAGGATAGATATGAAAAGATAGATAAAAGAATGTAAAACGAAATGAGATAGATAGTATTAGTATAGAATATGATAGATATTTATGATACAATTATGAGATAGATATGCAACATTTAATGAGATGATGAGATAGATATAGATAATTGATATAATCAGATAGTATTACGATTAGATAGATTAGATGGAATAGATAGATATTACTAAACAAAATAAGAGATTAGATAGATATAGACTAAGATTAGTGATAGATATATAAGATTAGATACAAACAAATGTTAGATATGATAGTGTAGTAGATAAATAAATATATTAACAAAATGAGATAGATGATGATATAAAATAATAGATAGATTAGATATGTTATGAACAAAATATGAGATAGATAAGACAAGATAGATTAGAAATAAGATATGATAGAAATAGAACAATAGAATATGACATAAAAATGAGGATAGATAGATAGATAGATAGATAGATTAGATAGATATGATAAAAATGAGATAGATAGATAGATATGAATATGATAGAAAGATAGATTTACTAAAGAAAAACAATGAACTTTTCCAGTGCAACAAATGAGTAATAATGATGAAAACACAATGATCGTAGGCAGAAATTGAAAGGTAATGACATATTAAAGACGAATAAGTTTCATCGCAAACATTCAAATTGGCGATTCGATGAACAGGATTGCATGAAAACAAAATGGCGGCTGTTGTCGTCTGCCTGTAAGTTCAGTTCAACATCTAACAAACTATTTTCAACTGAACCTTTTTTTCTTTTTTCTTTTTTCTTTTTTTTTCTGTTATTCTTGATTTTTCGGGTTTGTTAGTACTCCACGCAACGATATGCGTACTTGTGTGTATTGTAAATAATATTGAAGTGTATATTATGTAAGTGAGTCACTATGTAATTTAAAATAACGATACGTCGATGATTTTTATGCAGATGAAAATAAACCCTAATGGTTATTTTCTTTTTAGATTTTTATTGTATTTTTTTTTTTTTTGTTTTTTGTTTTTTTTTTTTTGTTATCTTGTCTTTGTGCTTGAATAGTTAATATATCATTCGTTATATTTCTTTTGTTTTTTATTGTTTGTTTGTTGGGGATTGTGGGGGCGTTTGGGGGTTATTTGGGGGGGGGAGTTCGTTTTCATCCTTTTCGTCTTTGTTTTATTTTTTGTTTTTCGGGGTTTTGTTTTATGGGTTTTTTTGTGTATTTTGTTGTTATTTTTTTATTATATTTTTTATTCCATTTTTTAATCTTGTCTTTGTGTTTGAATAGTTAATATATCGTTCCTTTTATTTCTTTTGATTTTTTTTTTTTTTTTTGTTTCTTTTATTTTGTAATGGTTTTTCTTTGTTTTCATTCCTTTTAGTCTTTGTTTTTTTTTTGTTTTTGTCTTTGTTTTTTTGTTGTTTTTGGGGGGTGTTCTTGAATTTTGGTGTTTTTGCAAGGAATTCTTTTATAATTTTTATTGCATTTTTTATTATCTCATCTTTGTTCTTGAACAGTTAATATATCGTTCGTTTTCTTTCTTTTGTTATTTTTGTTTTTTGTTTTTTGTCTTTGTTTTTCTCTTCCTTTTGATTCCTTTTTATTTTTTGTTTGTTTTAATTTTGTTTTGTTTTTTATTTTGTTGGTTTGTTTGGGGTGGGGAACTCCTTTGTTTTAAGGTTTTTTGTCACATCATTTTCGGTCGATTCAATCTTTGGAAATCAAATCCCAGGGAAGAGGAAAGATTCTAAGTATAGGTTATGAATTCAAATCTAATTCGTGCCTACATCATTATGTTGAGCCCATCTCTACTAGTTCTCATGAACAGCCAAAAAAAAGGTGGATGTTATAAAACATAATAATGAAAATAAAAATAGACAATATATATATATATATATATATATATATATATAGATAGATAGATAGATAGATAGATAGATATACATATACTATACATATATTATGTGTGTGTGTGTGGAGAAAAGTAAATAAACACGTGATGTTGTACTGTATATATATATATATATATATATATATATATATATTATATATATATATATATATATCAGCTTGGCAGTTGAGGTTTTGAGTCACACACGGGGCAGTCTCCCATGTCTCTAACCTTGCTGATGAGACTTAATAGGTCGAAATGTACATACAGGGATTGAATTTTCTCGATTTGTTTAGCCTTACATTTGAACATATATGCCACCTTAATTCATTAATTATTAACTAATTAATTTTCAAAATTAGGTATGAGTTCAATTAAGCACATATCCTCCAATATATATATATATAATATATATATATAATATATAATATATATATATATATATATATATATACAATGAAATGTATAATGACATAGAGATGGATAGACACATGACATAGATATATATACATATCATGAAATGTATAATGAGATAGATGAATAGATAGATAGACTGATAGATATTAATAGACATAGATCGATAGAGAGATACAAAATAATGAGATAGATAATTGATAGATAAAATAGAAATGAATAACATAGATAGATAGATAGATAGACAGACAGACAGATAGATAATTAACTAACTGAGATAAATAAATAGATAGATATAAAATACTTAGATAAATAGATACATAGATATGAATAGCATAGATACATCGATAGATAGATATAATTATATATATATATATTATATATATATATATATATATATATATATATATATAATTTATATATATATATATATGAGTATAGATAAAGGATCTGAAAACAACACAAATGCTGTAAAGTGAAAACATTTTATATCATATCAGAGCTAATATTGAACAATATTTCGATTTATAAGAATCATCTTCAGCGCTTGTTTTTTACTCCGGGCTTATCGAGAGCGGAGACGAAAATAATATGAATTCAAAACGAAAACATTGATGTTGCAAACGTTTTGAATTCATATTATTTTCGTCTCCGCTCTCGATAAGTCCGGAGTAAAAAAACAAGCTCTGGAGATGATTTTTACAAATCGAAATATTGTTCAATATTAGCTATGAATATGATATAAAAATGTTTTCACTTTAACAGCATATTGTGTTGTTTTCAGATCCTTTTATCTATACTCATACCGTCGGATTCATTTCCTTTCCCTTAACTTATAATAAATATAGAGAGAGACAGAGAGACAGAGAGACAGATAGAGAGAGACAGAGAGAGATAAATAGACATAGATAGATAAATTGATAAAGTAAGTAAAATCGTTGGAGTGGCCTAAAGTCGGTATAGATAGAGAGTCTATCCCCTTTTCAATAGCGCTAGACCAAGGTGATTGTTTTAGCATCTGAGGTGGAGTGCCACAACTACAATCAGCTCCTTACTTTACTGTACAGATACATTGTGCTACCCATACGCTTGGTTAGCGAGGGCCAGTATCGAACCCGGAACCCTGCGGTTCTTAGTCGGATGCTCTACTGATTGAGTTAGATAAATATATATGAATAGACATAGATATATAGATAGATAGATAGATAGATATATCGTTATTGTTTTTTATATATGAATAGACATAGATTAATAGATAGATAGTAGATAGATAGGAACAGACAAACGGCAGACAGACAGATAGATAGATAGAGATAGATAGATAGATAGATTTGAATAAGTTAATAATAGATAGATAGATAGATAGATAGAGTGAACATTACTAGGCTAGATAGCTATGGTATGAATATCTAGCTATAGATAGATTAGACAAATAGATAAGATAGACCCAGATAGATAGATAGATAATAGATAAGAACGGACTCAGATAAATAGATAGATAGATAGATAAAAACAGACTCAAATAAATAAATAAATAGATAGATAGATAGATAGATAGATAGATAGATAGGTGGGAAATGTAGCTAGAATAGACAGGCAGACAGACAGATAGATAGATAGATAGATAGATAGATAGATAGATAGATAGATAGATGGAAACAGACTCAGATAGATAGATAGATAGATAGATAGATAGATAGATAGATAAAAACAGACTTAAATAGATAGATAGATAGATAGATAGATAGAAACAGATTCAGATAGATAGATAGATAGATAGATAGATAGATAGGGACAGCCTCCGATAGATGCAAGTGCATCTGAGTACAACGTGACAAACTACATCTAGCTAGGTGTAGGTGCACAACGTGTGTTCTTGCACGTGCCGCGTTGTCGTCGTCGTCGTCATTCCGTTTCCAATCTTGTTTACGATACGCATGCGCATTCGCGATCGCCTGCCTTCATCTCTATCGCGCGCCATATTGGATGTGACACAGTCGACACAGCCGACACAAAGGAAAAAAGATCGTTCGCCTACATTTTCGTTTTACATGAATATTTATTCTTTCTTTTTTTTTTCTTTTTCTTCTCATCCTTTGAACTTTTATGGCAAACATATACATGTGTGTGTGTGTGTGGTGTGTTGTGTGTGTGTGTGTGTGTGTGTGTGTGTGTGTTGTATGTATAATGTATGTATTATGTACAAAGTCCTTTGAAAAGAAATTTCTTATCTTTTTTTTATAATATTTTTTTATATTATCTTTTTTGTATACGTCCATATCTATCCTTCTATTCATCAATCAATCTATATTAAAGTCTAGAACAATCGTACATTCTAGTCTATCTACTATCTAACTCTATATATATATATATCTAATATATATATATATATATATATATATATATAGACTGACTTCTCTGATTTAGGTCGGAAATTAAAACGGAAAGTCTTTTGGTGGTACCCAATGACAGTTTATCACTGCAGTCCTATGAATTAACATTTTGCGAAATCGGTTAAACGGTTTTAGGGATTACGGTTGTTTTTTAATTACGTATATTGCTTTAAAAAAAAAACAAAAAAAAACAATTATATACATTTTATTAACCATTGAAATTAATTATTGATTATTATTGAGACAGTTGTTTGAAGTAGTAATTGCAATGTATAATTTCAATTAAATTAGTTTTAAAAAGTATTTTTCAGCATTAAAATGTATAGTATATTTGGGTTTTTGTGTTGTTTATCTTTTTTTAAGGCAACTTTTTATAAAATCCTTTTTTCTATTGTAACCCATAGATGGGACCTAACAGGTACTACCACTCCGGGTTCAGAGTGGGACCAGGGAAGCAATTGTGATGAAGGGTGCTCCACATTCCGCCAAACTCCAAAACTGAACCTCACGCATCAGAATAGAGTTTAGTGCATTCCCAAAGACATGTAGACCCTCAGTCACCGGCCTCTAGCACCCAGTATGATAAAGGGGTTGGCTTGCCATAAGGGGCAATAGAGTTGGGCAATCATATAAATGCTAGGCGCTTGAGACGTGAATCAGCCGAATTAATCGGCTAGGGGGGCCCTCTCGCGAACCGTCTAGCCCAGATAGGGCCAGAATGGGTATTGCATAAGTCATAAACTGCTGCAGTCTGGATTCTAAAGCATCACGGTCACCATCCCACAGCCAACAAGGTGGCCTCCATTGGGAAGAGTCTTACCCTCTGCAGATGGGTGCAGTCGGTTGCATCTAACGCCCCAGCCAAAGGGCGAATCATGTTTAAGGAAATAGGCATCAAAAGAGCTGTAATAGCCGGTCTTTGATCTATTTCTTTAAACAATGGTGCAAGTAAAAGTCTAATTTTTTGGTAATTAGCATCAGTATACCAACAACCACACTTTTGAATTGATGGACAATTTTTTTTTAAATTGACCCTACCGTAATAATAGTATAATATAATATATAAATATATAAGTATAAATATCCGAACCCCTCCGCACAGCAGTGATGCGACCGAGGTCAATTTCTTAAGCGGAGTGTTAAACAAGTTTGAATTCAGAGTTTTCCTTCTCCTAAGCGGTTTGCCTACCAAGGTTAAAGAGCCCAGTCTGCCCTACTATTACCATACTGGAGGGAAGTAAGATTCATATTTTCGGCAAAGGGTATCATACGCTAAGTGAAATGGCATTACCACGTCCAGGGATTTTGACTCGGGACGACGAGTCCATTCTATGACTTTAATAAAGCCATTACACACACGCGCTTCCTACCCTAGATGTATAAGTCAACCTTATTCAGGAATATGTGTTTTTTGTGTATCCTTTTAGAATATTTTAAATTCAAATTTGGCCAACATTTCCCCGGTTGAATCTCTCTCTCTCTCTTTCTCTCTCTTCTCTCTCTTCTCTCTCTCTCTCATTCTCCCTCTCCTCTCTCTCTCTCTCTCCTCTCATAGCCTTGTCATAGAAGCCGAATTAATAACCTCGAAAACAGTGACCCGTACCCGTAGCGATCAAAAAGAAAGATAAATTTCCTTTGTGTCTGGGTAGGAACGAAGATGCCTGGGGGTCATTTCCACAAAGCCAAGATTGAATAATTGACCTCTCTTGTGTTTTGTGGCCACCTAAGGTTACTGATCGGCAAATAGCCGTCAAATAGGCAGTGCACACCATCTGTGAACAGGAATAAGCTGACTCTCTACACTAATGAGATTTGAATAATAGATGATGAATTACTATGAAATATGGGGGAATCGCAAAAGAAATGGCGGATATATGTCGCAGTGGTAGAGTGAGGAAGAAAGAAAGAAAGAAAGCAAGAAAAGAAAGAAAGATAAGCGGAAAGACGAAGAGAAAGAAAGAAAGAAAGAAAAAAAGAAAAAAGAGTGAACTGACGAGAGAAGAAAGAAAGAAAGAAGAAAGATAGAGTGGAATGATGAGGAAAGAAGAAAGAAAGAAGAAAGAAAGAAAGAAAGAAAGAAAGATAAGCGGAACGCCGAGAGATAAGAAGAAAGAAAAGAAAAGAAGAGTGGAATGATGAGGAAAGAAAAGAAAGAAAGAAAAGAAAGAATAAGCGGAACGAGAGAGAAGAAAGAAAGAAAGAAAGCGAAAAAAAGAAAGAAAGAAAAGAAAGAAGAAGAAAGAAAGAAGAAGCAGTGACGAACGAGAGAAGAAAGAAAGAAAGAAAGAAAAAAGATAAGGCGGAACGACGAGGAAGAAAAGAAAGAAAGAAAGAAAGAAAGAAAAGGGAAAAAAGAAAGAAAGATACAGAAAGAAAGAAAGATAAGCGGAACGACGAAGGAGAGAAAGAAAGAAAGGAAAAAAGAAGAAAGAAAGAAAGAAAGAAAAGAAGAAAGAAAAGATAAGCGGAACGACGAAGAAAGAAAGAAAGAAAGAAATAAAGAAAGATAAGCGGAAACGCGAGAGAAGAGAAAGAAAGAAAGAAAGAAAGAAGAGTGGATGATGAGAAAGAAAGAAAGAAAAAGAAAGAAAGAAAGAAAGATAAGCGGAACGACAAGAAGAGAAAGAAAGAAAGAAAGAAGAAGAGGGGATGATGAGAAAGAAAGAAAGAAGAAAAGAAAGAAAGAAACGAAAGAAAAGAAGAAGGTGGAATGATGAGGAAGAAAAGAAGAAAGAAAGAAAGATAAGCGGAACGACATAGAGAAGAAAGAAAGAAAAGAAAGAAGAAAGAAGAAGAAAGAGAGTGAATGATGAGGAAAGAAAGAAAGAAAGAAAGATAAGCGGACGACGAGAGAAGAAAAGAAAGAAAAGGAAAAAAAAGAAGAAGAAAGAAAGAAAGAAAGAAGAAAGAAGAAGAAAGAAAGACAAGTGGAACGAACGAGAGAGAGAAAAGAAGAAAGAAAGAAGAAAGAAAGATAACGGAACGTATGAGAGAAGAAAGAAAGAAGAAAGAAAGAAAGACAGAAAAAAAGAAAGACAGAAAGAAAGAAAAGATAAGCGAACGACGAGAGAAGAAAGAAGAAAGGGAAAAAAGAAGAAAAGAAAGGAAAGAAAGAAAAGAAGAAGAAAGATAAGCGAAGCGACGAAAGAAAGAAAGAAAGAAAGAAATAAAGAAAGATAAGGCGGAACGACGAGAGAAGAAAGAAAGAAAGAAAGAAAGAAAGAAAGAAAGAAAGAAAGAAAGAAAGAGAGTGGAATGATGAGAAAAAGAAAGAAAGAAAGAAGAAGAAAGAAGAAGAGTGGGAATGATGAGGAAAGAAAGAAAGAAGAAAGAAAGAAAGAAAAAAGGAAGATAAAGCGGAACGACAAGAGAAAAAAGAAAGAAAAGAAAGAAGAAGAAAGAAGAAAGAAGAGTGGATATGATGAAGAAAGAAAGAAAGAAAGAAAGAAAGAAAGAAAATAATGCGAACGACGAAGAAGAAAGAAAGAAAAGAAAGAAAGAAGAAAAAAAGAAAGAAAGAAAGCGGAACGACGAGAGAAGAAGAAAGAAAGAAGAAGAAAGAAAGAAAGAAAGAAAGAAGATAAGAAAAAGTGGTAGCGACGAGAGAAGAAAGAAAGAAGAAGACAAGAAAGAAAGAAGAAAAAGAAAAGTGGAATGTAGAGAGAAGAAGAAGAAAGATGTGCGGAAGCGACGAAAGAGAGAAAGAAAGAATGAAAGAAAGAAAGAAAGATGAGTGGAATTGACAAAGAAAGATAAGAAAAAGAGAGAAGAAAGAAAGAAATGAAAGAAGAAAACGAAAAATGAAAGAAGGGTGGAATTGACGAAATATGAAAGAAAGAAAGAAAGAAAGAAAAAGGAAGAATAAAGAAAAAAGAAAGAAAAAGAGAAAGTGGAAAGACGAGAGAAGAAAGAAAGAAAGAAAAAAGAAGAAAGAAAAGGAAAGAATAAAAGGAAAAGAAAGAAAGAAAAGTGGAACGAGAGAGAAGAATAGAGAAAAAGAAAAGAAAGAAGGAAAGAATAAAAGGAAAAAGAAAGAAGAAAAGCTGGAACGACGAGAGAAGAAGAAAGAAAGAAGAAGAAGAATGAGTGGAATGACAAGAAAGAAAGAAAGAAAGAAGAAGAAGGAAAGATAAAGGAAAAAGAAAGAAAGAAAGTGAAGACGAAATATGAAAGAAAGAAGAAGAAAGAAATGAAGGAAAGAATAAAAGGAAAAAGAAAGAAAGAAAAGTGGAACGAGAGAAGAAAAAGAAAGAAAGAAGAAAGAAGGAAAGAATGATAAGAAAGAAAAGAAAGAAAAGAAAGAAAGAAGGAAGAATAAAAGGAAAAAAGAAAGAAGAAAGAAATGACGAAGAAAGAAAGAAAGAAAGAAAGGAAAGAATAAGGAAAAAGAAAGAAAGAAAAGTTCAAATACCAGAAAGAAAGAAACGAAAGAAAAGAAAAATTTCATTCATAATTTATTACTAAGGCCGATTTAGCTCAGTCGATAGAGCATCCGACTCGGAACCACAAGGTTCCGCGTTCAATACCACCCCATCACCAACTCAGCGAATGTTTAGCACAGTAAAATGAAATAGGTACGTGTGGCGCTCCACCTCAGATGCAAAAAAACAATCTCTCTGGACTAGCGCTAGTGAAAATGGGATAGACTCACTCATTGTCTGGCTGAAACCAACAACAGGCCACTCCGTCGATTTTACTTACATACAATTTAGTTTAGCACATTTTGATACAACAAAATTTCGGTACAGCCGTTGGGGGGGGGATTTGGTAGACAAAGAGTTAAATTAAATGGCCGCGTTCACGTGACCGATAATCTATTCACCCAGTTTTGTTTTTTTTTTTTGTTTTTTTTTATGACATTCAATTCAAAAAATATCCAAGATTAAGTTTCTATTTAATTGCAGATGATGGGTGTAGCGCTCCACCTCAGATGCAAAAATAATCTCTCCGTTCTAGCGCTAGTGAAAATGGGATAGACTCCCTCGCTGTCTGGCTACTACCGACTATAGGCCACTCCGTCTACTTTAATTACTTTTACTTTTTATATCTACTAGCAAAAGAGAATAGTAGGGTGCTGACGGTAGGTGTGACGCTCCACTTCAGATGCAAAAAACAATCTCTCTGGTCTCGCGCTAGTGAAAATGGGATAGACTCCCTCGCTGTCTGGCTACTACCGACTATAGGCCACTCCGTCTACTTTAATTACTTTTACTTTTTATATCTACTAGCAAAAGAGAATAGTAGGGTGCTGATGGTAGGTGTGACGCCTCACCTCAGATGCAAAAATAATCTCTCTGGTCTAGCGCTAGTGAAAATGGATAGACTCCCTCGCTGTCTGGCTACTACCACTATAGGCCACTCCGTCTACTTTACTTACTTTTGCTTTTATATCTACTAGCAAAAGAGAATAGTAGGGTGCTGATGGTAGGTGTGACGCTCACCTTCAGATGCAAAAACAATCTCTCTGGTCTAGCGCTAGTGAAAATAGGATAGACTCCCTCGCTGTCTTGCTAACAACAACAGAACCGCACCGTCGACTTTACTTACACACAATTTAGTTTAACACATTTGTGGCGAGAGAAACCACGAACGTAGTAGTTCGAAGCGTGCACGACTGTGTTTAGCATGCAGAATGAGATCAGAGGCGAGTGGGGAGATTGAACTCGCATTCTACTGATCGTGAGTCGTGGCCTGACGCATGGGAATGCTAAACTATCCAGAGTGGCCAGGATGTGAAGGATTGACGCGTGCTGATTAGTGTCGCACGGGCAGGTCAGAGTAAGGAGCCCGGATGAACACTGTAATTGTGTATTTATTTGACCAGCCCTCACAAACGGGAGAAAAGCTGCAGTAGCATTTTGGCTGTGGTGACGAGTGGACGAGAGACAAGATCTTTTGATAGTATTGGTGAGAAGAGTGCAGCATTGCTGGGAGAGTAAAATCGTCGGATTTAACTGTGCCCCCCAGAGAACATTCCTATTAATACAACAAAATTTGGTACAGTCGTTGGAGGGGAGGGGGTTGGTAGGCAAAGAGTTAAATTCAATGGCCGTGTTCACGTGAAAGATAATCTATTTACCCAGAAAAAATATCCAAGATGAATTTTCTATTTAATTGCCTAACTAAATCCAATAAAGAAAAAAAAACCAACAAGCCGGTTTTATTCTGCAAGTAACATCCGTCATAACCTTTGCGCGCGAAACGACCAATATCAGCTTCATACGAATAACAGACGATATTTGCTCAAGCAAAGGATTGTGGGCAATTTTTTGTTTTCTTTCGTTTCGGTTTTTATTTTTCCGTAAATTTGAATGTTTGTCTGTTTGTTGATTGGACATTGCTGTGATAATTTATTGTCGACTTGTCGGGTTGTTTATATTGGCTGAGGTGTCGGGCAAATAATCTAATGGCTATCTTGTTCTCAGGGGATTATAAAAACAATATGGCCGACGTGTCGTCTGAAAGAAGGAGAGAAAGGTGGAAGTAAGTATGCTAGGAATGATGGGTAAAAAAAGAAGGAAGGGTTAAGAAAGGGGAAGCAGAATGGAGGAGGGAAGGAAAGTAAATAAAGGAAGGGTTAAGAAAGGGAAATAATAATGGAGGAAGGAAGGAAGGCAGGGTGAAACGACGGAAACATTAGGAAAGAGAAGAAAATGAAGGGAGGTTGAAAGGAAGGAAGGGTTAAGAAAGAGAAAGGAGAATGGAGGGAAGAAGACTGAATGAAGGGGAGGAAGGGTTGAGAAAAAAAAGAGAATATATATATATATATAATATATATATATATATATATAATCCAAAAGTCCAGAGAAGAAACCTTCCTTACGACATAGGAGTTTTTTTTTAAACAACTTGTTGCAGTTTGAGAGCTCAATGTGTGCTCTTATTGTTAGAGTCACAGAGCAAATTTATAATTAATGAAATAACAAAAGACTTAGAGATTTAGCATTATAGACTATTGGATGGGATGGAAGAAAAGAAAATAAATTAAGGTAAACAAAACTACTAAATACATGAACAGGGGTGGCCCTGAACTCTGGAATGGATTGATTTAACAGTAATTCCTAACAAATTACTGACAAGCGGTCAGATATCTTTGGATTTTTTTGTTTTTTTTTATTATTATTTATCATTATTTTTATTTGTATTCTTATTTTTAGTCAAATCTTTTATTACTCTACAGCTGAGCAAGACAGGACAACTTAAAAGGAAGGGAGGAGGGAAAAAAATCTGTTTTCAAATAGTCTATAATGCAAAATCTCTAAGTCTTTTGTTATTTCTTTAATTATATATATAATATTACCTATTATGGTATAGGCGTGTAGTATCGCTTGACAAGCTTAATTTCGCTAGGATGGTCAGCTGTGTACTGTGGCCGAGGCGATAAAAGTGTTTCACTAGTGTTTCACTGTGTCTGCTGAAGTCCCGGTTTCGATTTCTGTCGGAGGGAAATCGTTAGTATATACCGCTGATGAGACTTAATAAAGTCGAAACAGTCTGTACGGTATTCTACACATCGAGAAATCCTTTGCTGGGATTACACTTGTCAAGTTCATTTTCTATAAGAAAAAGTATCGAATTTTATGCGATACATGCGTTGTAAGTGCCTTCAAGTAAAAATTTAATATATATATATATATATTATATAATATATATAATCAGAAAACTAAATACAATATAAAATGATAATATAAAATATACCCGTAGAAGAATAAACATAATGGTTAGCAAGTTAGTCTCGCAGATCAATTATTACTGTGTATATCTTAATTTTCAGATATTATCGTAAATATAAATAAAATCTTCATATTTTTTGCACAAAAATCAAGAACTTGGTCATTAATTGTTTTTTCTCGTAATTTCATCCGGACATACACACCAACTGACTTTTATATATAGATTTATTAATTTATCTTATATTTATTTTTCCATTTCAGATGGCTACACTATGTTTGATGTGATCATGTATTGGCGGAATGGAAAGAATGCTGTGATGGGAGTCGAAAGTGTGGAATTACCTCAATTTCACATTAAAGAGTATAAGACTGTTGTTACAATAGAAAAACTGATGACAGGTAAGTGTTATTTCGTTATCTCTTATTATAATGGAGATTCTGTCTGTAACCGAAACTATATTCCTACCCAAGTCACAATTCTCTTAGTTATTGACATCACATTCTCCATGATTTTATTTTTATTAAACCTCAATTATTGATAAAATTGTCTAACATTTTAATACTGTTAACTATGTCTACATGAATATTTTCCACGTACCCCACTTGTACGGGTCAGGCACAAAGGCCCTATTTATGTGGGACCACACACAAGCCGAGACTCATGGGGTGGCAGGTGAAAAATTGCGTCGATCCCGTCGGCATTCCCCCTCAAGTGGGGCGCCTCAGGCACTGGGCAATAAACCCAGCCTTGCCCCTTTAAATCAAGGGGGCAAGTGTTGCCTGGGGGATGGCCCCCTGGGATCGACGCTATTAACCGAAGCCACTGGACCCCCGGCGTTGGCCAGGTCTACATACTGACAACATGCAATTATATTTATATATACAACAAAATAGTGGTTTACAGTGTAAACGGGAAGGCTAATTTGCATATTAATATTAAAAAATCGAATTTAATAAATATGTACTTAGTATTATTGATTTCTAACTGTTTGGTTTTATTTTAATGAATATAAGCAAACATTTCTTCAATGAATCTTAAATGAAATCCATTAACAAGATAAAATAACTGTCATTTTATCATTTATTTCCTCTTTTAAACTAAATACTTAAATTAGAAAAAATAACAATGAAAGACGAGAGTGATGGAAGAGTAAGTTTCAGTTGTTCCATTTTTTATTATACTCCCTCTGTTTCAAATCTTTTATTATACTCCCTCTGTTTCAAATCTTTTTATCTGTATTCTTATTTAGTTTCATTAGCCTTTCTAATTTAATACAATATTTTATTACATTAAAACTTGAATACTTGCACCCGGAGGGTGCATATACTTGCTAGTTTTTTAAAGGCTGTTGTGACGAAGTTCAAACCTACGAATGTACTTTCTCGTATCACTTATTAACCAAACACCAACATCAAGAGTAGATATTTGAATTATCCTGAAGAAGGTTGGAGATAAAGGTGCGGCATAAGTAACGCCCTTTGTTTAAGTGGAACAAAATTAAAGCCTTTTTGATTATCCTTTATTTTTTCGAACATCAATGTATTGCCACAGGTTAATGGATTAATATAATATATTAACAAAATTGATATAATGCTTATTCGCTTTAATAATGTTCAAGAAAATAATAAAGAAAATATACATTATAAGATATGAAATTAAAAAGGGCGTTACTTATGCTGCACTATATATATATATAATATATATATATATATATATATATATATATATATATATATATATATATATAGAGAGAGAGAGAGAGAGAGAGAGAGAGAGAGAGAGAGAGAGAGAGAGAGAAATACAGTGCAGCATAAGTAACGCCCTTTGTTTAAGTGGAACAAAATTAAAGCCTTTTTGATTACCCTTTATTTTTTTCAAACATGAATGTATTGCCACAGGTTAATGGATTAATATAATATATTAACAAAATTGATATAATGCTTATTCGGTTTAATAATGTTCAATACAAATGAAATCAAACCAAATTTAAGAAAAAAAAAAGTTACAAAAGATATAAAGTTTTAGAATTTAGTCATTTATTTGAGATGTTCAAAATGTTCCCCTTCATGTTCCATACAATTCTGAACTCTACCAGCAACACTTTTACAAACTTTTTGACACATTTCAATGGTAATTTCATGAAATTTATCTGAAATTGCATTCTTTAATTTAAATTGATATATATATATATATAATATATATATATATAATGTGTGTGTGTGTGTGTGTGTGTGTGTGTGGTGTGTGTGTGTGTGTGTGTGTTGTTACTGTGGCCTATTGTCGGTATCAGCCGGACAGCGAGGGAGTCTCTCCCCATTTCGCTAGCGCTAGACCAGGAAGATTTTTGCTGGGTTGGAGTGCCAAACCTACGTCAGCTCCCCCATTTTACCGCACAGATCAGATCTGTGCTACTCATTCACTGGGTTGGCGGGACCGGTATCGAACCAGAAACTTTGCAATACCTAGGCGGGTACTTGAGAAAATGATCAAATTGTGGTATTATTTGGAACCTTATACGATGAATTAGATAGTGATCAAATTGTGATTTTTTTAGAATAGTGAGCGTTATATTATGTGCGAGATAGTGATGAAATTGTGACATTATTTGAGAATTGTTGGCAACCTTCCGTCTATTGAAGACGATGGCGTAGAGTCCACTTTTTTCATCTACAGCTTTGTAAGTGGCTGAACAGAGCAATTTTTGAATGGCAGTCTCTGGTACAGTGATTGCAAATAAAAGGTGATGCTTGCTGGAGATGCTGGAGTTGCTGTTGTCTCTCCTTCCTTTTAACTCTCTTTTCTGCGGCGGCTTCTTTCCTCTCTTTTTCACTCCTTTTCGTTCCTTGTTTGACGAGGAGGCACCGGGTCGCACAGTCTTCTACACAACCCTCCCATGTGTTGGTGTTAATGTGGTATGTCTTCATGTCTCTCTTGCAGACATCTTTAAAGCGTAGGCGTGGTCTCCCTACCGGTCGGGTGCTCTCTACTAGTTCACCATACAGTAGGTCTTTGGGATGCGGCCTTTGTTGCGGCCTATTCGAGAATAATAAGTCTTTACATAATGTGTGTAGCAAAAAATGCAAAATAGGAATAATAAAGACAAACTTAAAATAAAGAACATCTTATTAATAATGGAGATTCGCTTCCGGTTGTTGTCTGTAACAAGAATTACGTCAAACTTACAAATATCAATCCAAAATTCGTACATTGAAACATAGAATAAATACAGTCTGAAATCATTTTAAATATACATTTTAGAATATTTGTTGTTTTGTTTTTTAATAATTTACATTCTTAATACATATTTTTTTTTTTATAAATTCTATTTTATTTTTTTTATCTTAAATATATTTGATTTATTATACATTACTATCACATTATCTTTTTATTTTTTATTATGTTTTCTATCTATTTATTTACTCATTTTTTAATATCTTATTATATTAATCATTTATCTATCAATTTACTCCCACCCTCAGACAATATATTTTCAAAAAATCTTATTTTACATCGCCCGGGGGGGGGATTTTGTACTTGTATAAAGAATAAAAGATAATAAAACAAATATATAGAAGAATTATTATGACTAGCAAATATGCACCCTCCGGGAAGTATCTAAGTGTTAATTAAGTATTAAATTAAAAAGGCTAATGAAACTAAATAAGAATGCAGATAAAATGATTTGAAAAGGGAGGTATAATAGAAAAATAGAACGACTGAAACTTACTCTTCCATCACTCCCATCTTTCATTGTTTATTTTTCTTATCTAAGTATTTAGTAAAAGAGGAAATAAAGAATAAAATGACAGTTATTTTCCTTGTTAATATTTTATTAAGATTCATTGAAGAGATTTTTTACTAATATTCATTAAAATAAACTAACTAAACAGTTAAAAATCAATAATACTAAGCACATATTTAATAAAATCACATTTTAATATCAATATGCAATTTAGCCTTCCCGTTCACACTATAAACCGCTATTTTGTTGTATATATAAATATAATTGCATGTTGTTAATATGTAGATATGGTCAACATTATTGATAATGTAAAACAATTTTATTGATAATTGAGATTTAAATGAAATTAATATCATGAAGAATGTGATGTCAATAACTAAGGAAATTGTGACTTGAGTAGTAATATAGCTTCGGTTACAGACAGAAAAACACACAATCTCCATTATAATAAGATTACTCTATTTATTGTTAACTTTTTAGATCTGGGGTAGCTCTGCTAGTTTTATATAAAAGTAGGTGCGCATCCTCAATGTTAGGGAAAGAGAGAGAAATAGAGTAATAGATGTACAAAAAATATCTAAATCGAGCACTGAAAAATTATTGGTTATGTTAATCACTCTAATGTGTGGCTTCCACTCTTGTATTTATGTATTTTACTTGCTTATTCATATTTATATATTGTTTTTTGTTTTTGTTAGGGGTGTAAGGTTCAAAGTCATAATTGAACCTACAACTTCGACACATTTCTGAGACAAAACATTTTATATAATACATCACATGAATAAACAAGATACATAAACAATAGAAGTGTACAATAGTGTACATAAACATACATACATAAAAGTCACTGACAAGATAATATAAAAGTACACATAATATAAAGGTACAGACATGAGACTAAGAATAGTCCATGCTGTATAAATCACTTACAGTGACCAGTAGTCGACGTTGAGGGCCGAAGCCCCAACGAGAGGGCAATGACAATTGTCTAACCCATGTGAGTACCTACCAGGAGAGGTAGAAAAGAGCAAGAGAAGTTTGAAATAGCCGCTTAAATACCAGAGGTCCCCTAGTGGGAACAAACAACAACCAGCGGGCATATAACTCCTCAGGCAAATGTGAAAATAACCCCTACAGGGGTGTTTTTACATTATTTGAGAATAATGAACTTTAAACGATGCGTGAGATAGTCATCAAATTGTGACATTATTTGAGAATAATGAACCTTATATGATATGCTAAATTGAGTACTGAAAATTATTGGTTATGTTAGTTGCTCCAATGTGTGGCTTCCACTCTTGTATTTATGTATTTTACTTGCTTATTTATATTTATACATTGTTTGTCTTTTTTTTCAGGAAACTACCAACGATTGTCTCTCAGTTTCAAATTACAAAGGAATATTGGATATTTCATATTCCAAACATACTTACCGTCCATTTTGATTGTAATGTTATCCTGGGTTTCTTTTTGGATTAACCATGAAGCGACATCTGCAAGAGTCGCCTTAGGTAAGTGGATTTCATTATTTTCTTAAATAGCATATATACATTATTGGTTATGTTAGTCGCTCCAATGTGTGGCTTCTGCCGCTATATTTATGTATTCTATTTGCTTAGATGATTTGATTATTTTTCGAAATGACATATATTCATTATTTATAAAAAAAAAAAAATTAAAAAAGATATATATATATAAAGTAAAAGTAAAGTCGTCGGGGCGACCTAATGTCGGTATCGGCCAGACAGCGAGGGAGTCTATCCCCTTTTCACTAGGACTAGACCAAGGAGATTATTTGGGCATCTGAGGTGGAGCGGCACGCCTACCATCAGCTCCTTACTTTACCGCACAGATCCCTATGCTACTCATACGCTGAGTTGGCGGGGGCCAGTATCGAACCAAGAACCTTGAGATTCCTAGCCGAAATATATTCATTATTTATTTTGGTCCATTGGTTATGTTAGTCGCTCTAACGTGTGGCTTCTGCCGCTGTATTTATGTATTCTATTTGCTTAGGTGATCATTTTTCGAAATGACATATATTTATTATTTATTTTGTTCCATTGGTTGGTTGGTATGTTGGTTCCTTAAGAACTAAATGTACAGTATGCCGTGCCATAGTTTTCTCAACACTCCTGTAAAAGCAGATGCCCAGAGACTACATGTCTACAACATGCGTTACATGCACAGTATATCAAATGCCAAGTAGTGGCAGCATGTTTCAAACAGGACCATTCTGAAGAGAACTGGACTCCCTGGCATGCACGATATACTTGTCCAGTGAAACCTGAAATGGACTGGCCATTTCAACAAGACTTGGGGATGACAAACTACCAAAGCATATTCTATACTCTCAACTGAGAGAGGGATCACATGGAATCGGTAGACCAAAACTAAGGAACACAGACAATATCAAGAGAAACCTGAAGGACTTAAATATCCCCATAGACAGTTGGCACGACGCAACCAAGTTGGAGCAAACGGATTCGCATGGTGTCATCATCGGAAAATAATAAGTAATAATGGTTGGTCGGATTTAACGGCATGTCAACCCTTATTGGATTACTTTATGCCGAATACACGTTTTTGTTTTATTCATTCTCGTTGGATATTCAAATGTTGTTTAAACTAATTTTTAAAGCTCATTCGTTTATCTATTTAACCCATAGATGGGACTCTAACAGGTACTACCCCTCCGGGTCAGAGTGGACCTGTGAGTAGTGGTAAAGAAAGGCTCGTTGTTCCTTAAGTACAAGGGTGATTCAAAAAGTAATGCCATTTTGTTTATGACAACACAGGAACATGTATCATACATCAAAATGAACCTAGTCCTCTGTGGATCACATCCTTATTTCTCCACATAGTCACCATTTCTCTCAATAGTAATGTTCCACCTTCGAATGAAAGCATGTATCTCTGTCCCGTAAAATTCTGTTGACTGTTCTTTGAGCCACTTCTTCACTACAGATTTCACTTCATCGTCACTGGATTAATGTTTGTCTCTCAAAACCTCTTTCATGGGACCGAAGAGATGATAGTCAGAAGGTGCTAAATCTGGTGAGTAACTGTAGTGAAGAAGTGGCTCAAAGAACAATCAACAGAATTTTACGGGGCAGGGATACATGCTCTCATTCGAAGGTGGAACATTGTCATTGAGAAAAAAGGGTGACTGTGGAGAAGGAGGGATGTGATCCACAGAGAACCAGCTCCATTTTGATGTATGGTACATGTTCCTGTGTTAGTGATAATACGTGTCCTAAATAAAATGGCATTACTTTTTGACACACCCTTGTAAATGCTGGCGGATCATCGTTGCTTAAGTATGAAGTAATCACCCATTTAACTACTGGCCACGCTTCTCGTTGCTTAAACATTAACTAGTTACTCATTTAAGGTCGTTTAAAAGCTTCTTTTTCCTCATGTTGATTATTAAAGACTTGGCCTTCCTATTTAGAAAATGCTTTTAACTCGACAGTAGAAACTGTTTTCATCTTAGCCCGTTTAACTAATTCAGTACAACATTACTTTTCTTGGTTTCTTGCCATCAATTACATTAGTTAAATACGTGATCTTTGTTGTTTTTGTGACAGAGAACACGAGGTGAGTGGCGAGCGTGAAGGCTTGCCGTGTTCTCGAAGGAAGCGGGCTAGGCTTTGCTTGGCGTGTAGGACTGACCTAGAATCGAACCAGCGTCCTTCAGAACGCGAAAGGGCGACACATTGGCGCGGGCACCGGAGTCAAGATGCCACAGTCCCGTATGTGAGCGCCAGATGCCCGGATGATAGCTGCGAGCTATTCCGGCGGTTGGGATTGGGTTGATTGTTGCGACATTAGCTGCTAAGGATAGTGACGACGACGACGACGACGACGACGGTGTTTTAGCCTGCGAGAAGGCGTTGGTCACGTTTCTTTTTGCCCCCCACCCCTCAACATAGACCTGTTGAGTTAAATATTTATTTTCCCCCTCTATTTTTCCTGTTAGAGTTTGGCTTGTTTTTTGTTTGTTTTTGTTGTTGTCTAGGGTTTGCTTTTTGTTGTTTTTGTTTTGTTTTGTTGTTAAAATAAATAAAAGATTAAAATATCTTGATTAAGTGTGAAGTAGTCGACCATGTCAATAGTGTTGAAGTTCCCCGTTTCTTAAGTATTAACTAGTCACCCATCTAAGTACTGGCCAGGCTCCTCGTTGCTTATAGTTACCATCTAAATGCTGGCTGTCTCTAGTTGCTTAAGTATGAAGTAATCACCCATCTAAGTACTGACCAGGCTCGTTATTGCTTAAGTATAAAGTAGTAGACCATCAATGTACTTATCAGACTCCTCGTTTCTTAAGTATTACCTAGTCACTCATCTAAGTACTGGTCAGGCTCGTCGTTGCTTAAGTATGAAGTAATCACCCATCTAAGTACTGACCTGGCTCGTCGTTGCTTAAGTATCATGTAGTCGACCATCTAAATGCTGGCAGTCCCTCGTTACTTAAGCATGAAATAATCACCCATTACACTACTGGCCAGAGTCTTCGTTGCTTAAACATTTAATAGTTACTCATCTATATACTGATCAGACTCCTCGTTTCTTAAGTAGTCACCCATCTAATTATTGATCAGACTCTTCGTTGCTTAAGTATGAATTATTCACCCATCTAAGTACTGATCGGGCTCCTTGTTGCTTAACTATGAAATAATCATTCATCTGATTACTTATTAGGCTCGCCATTGCTTAAGTATCGGCCATCTAAGTAATGTCCAAGCTACCCGTTTCTTAAGTAATAAATAGTCACCCATCTAATTACTGGTCATGCTTATCGTTGCTTAAACATTTTAACTAGTTAGTTTAGGTCGTTTAAAAGCCTCTTTTTATTCATGTTGATTATTTTAAACTTAGTTTTCCTATTTAGAAAATGCTTTTAACTCGACAGTAGAAACTGTTTTCATATTATCCTGTTTAACTAGTTCAGTACAACATTACTTTTCTTGGTTTCTTGCCATCAATTACTTTAGTTAAATACGTGATATACGATGTTTTTTGTTTGTTTGTTTTTTGCTGTTGTCTAGGGTTTGCTTTTTGTTGTTATTTTTTATTATTTTTTTTTTGTTTTTTTGTTAAAATAAATAAAAGATTAAAATCTTTCATTTAATTTAATGAAATTTTTAAAAAATCGTGGTGAGATCTGCAAGCAACATTTCAATTTAATTAACAAAGGATGTATACGACACGATCTTTCTTTCTTTTTTTTAATTTTATTTTTATTTGTTTTTATTTTATTTTTTTTCATTTCTGATGTCTCGATATTCAGCTGAGTTTAGTACGATACAAAATATACAAAATTGAAAGGGAGGGGAGTCCCCATGGCGTTGTGGCTAACATGCTAGACTACGACATCGTAGCAAGGGAGTTCGAACTGCAATCGCTCTATTAAAGTTCTGGTACGATTCTTGTGGCCATTTTTAGGCTGCATGTGCGAGCACTTTACAGTGGAGATCCCTCGTGTTCCTTGTATTAAGAAGAGTCATTGTATTAAGAAGAATCCTGGTGTTAAGCAGAATCCTTGTGTTGTTGATCCGTTTTGGGGGGAGGGGATTTTGTTTTTTTTCATTTCTGATGTCTCGATATTTAGCTGAGCTTAGTACGATACAAAATATACAAAATTGAAAGGAAGGGGAGTCCCCATGGCGTTGTGGCTAACATGCTAGACTACGACATCGTAGCAAACGGGTTCGAACTCCACTCGTTCTATTAACATTCACTTTCGGACTAATATCCTTATGAATCTAATTATTCTCACTTCAGCTATGGGTAAATAAGGTTAGGTCAATCGGACCATATGACCTTTAGGCACCCCTTTTTGATCTCGATTAAGAAAGGACATTTTTTCATTTACACCGTCAATATCCGGTTGTTTTAACAGACAATTTTTAGATTTTTTATTATAAAACTAACCCCTAACCCTAAACCTAACCCCCAACCCTAATCCCTAACCCTAACCCCTAAAAACAACCGGATATTGACGGTGTAAATGAAAAACATGTCCTTTCTTAATCGAGATCAAAAAGGGGGTGCCTAAAGGTAATATGGTCCGGACAATCGTATAGGTGCTAGGGCTTAACGTGACCAGGCAATTGATCGAAGGGGGCCTCTCTGACTGTCCGTCTAGCCCAAGTAAGGGTCAAAGTGGTGTGTTGTATGTCATGGACTGCTCAGCCACCTGAGTTCCATCACGGATCGCCCCCACCCACGACCAACAGGTGGCCCCATTGGGGGTGTCTTACCCCTCTGCAGATATGCAGTCGGTGTATTTTATGCCCCAGCCGACAGGCCAGTCATTTCTGATGTCTTGATATTCAGCTGAGTTTAGTACGATACAAAATATACAACATTGAAAGGGAGGGCAGTCCCCATGACCTTGTAGCTAACATGCTAGACTACGACATCGTAGTAAGCGAATTCGAAATCCAACCGCTCTATTAAAGTTCTGGTACGATTCTTGTGGCCATTTTTAGGCAGCAGGTGCGAGCACTTTACAGTGGAGATCCCTTGTGTTCCTTGTATTAAGCAGAATCCTTGTGTTGTTGATCCGTTCGTCCGTGTCAAATACGAGCATCTGAACGCCTTTCGAGATCGGCGATTAAATAGTTAACTGGCTGATTGAATCCATGCGGCCACGATGAGTTTATAAATTTAAGTGGTGGGCTCCAGCACACTTTTTATACCAGAATATTGGGCACCTCACGTGATGTAATAGTTAGCAAGCTAGATTTGCAGACCATTGTTAGTGAGTTCGATTCTCATTGGGTGCCCCATACATCTGGCCTTGTGTCACATCTAAGCTAGGCTTAGTAAATAACTATATACCATAATATTCCAACAAGTTCACTTTCGGACTAATATCATTGGGAAATGCATGAATCCAATTATTCTCATTTCAGTTATGGGTAAATAGTGTTACATAATTATTAGATCCCTAATACTTATATAAGGTAGTATAGAAACATAATGGCGATTAGTGCAGCTGATGGCCTTGAGAGTGAGTGACGGCGCTTGACCTCACTTTCACCTTGCCTTCCGGGGATAAATCGTGAGAACCGGAAGGCATAGAAGACCCTGTCTTCCGGTTTAAGGATAGTAAGTAAGTCTCAGTCAGTTAGCAGGTAGGAGCCGAGCCCGATAGGATGTAAGTCGATCTGCGCAGATGTCTGGTGGGGATTTAACAATAAAATAAGATCAAAAGTAAATCGAAGTCTTGTGTTTATTATCTAAAAACTAACAATGAAACAGGGCTTCTGATAACGAGAAATCCCTAACAGAAAACCAGACCGAAGTCCCCAAGAAAGTCCAGACCTTAGAAGATGCCAGACCAAGTCAAGATGTTAGAAGATATACCAAAGACGATCAGAATAGCAAAGCCGGTCAGAAGAAAAGACGACTAGAAGTAAGAAGTAAGAAAGGGTATACAACAATAGTAAGACAGACTGGGTTCTTTAACCCAGGTAAATTTGCAGCATAGTGCAAACAATTACAGCGATGGTTTTGCCTAGTCTGGCACGCAGCTCTCAGGATGCTTAAAGTACATTCTGTTGCTAAATGGTCACCCATCTAAGTACTGAACAGGCTCATTGTTGCTTAACTTGTTATTTACGAAGATTTGCTTAGTCTGTTACACATGCCTTAAATTGCTTACAATACATGCTGTTATGAACTGGTCACCCATCTAAGTACTGACCTTGCTCATTGTTGCTTAACTTATTAATATTTGTTTGATATAGAACACATGCCTTAAGCTAGCTGACAGTATCTTCTATTACTACCAGGTCACACATCAAGTACAATGGATTAATTGAGGGATTTAAACTGAAACTTCTCACGCGTCTAACCGCGCGCTTCCGAAGAGGTTAAGTCAGGGCCATCACTAGTCAATCATAACCCTTACGGTTATGGAAATTTTCCTCTTAACTCCTTCAATTTTGAATCTAACGAACTCTGATTCAAAATATTATAACTACAGTACGTACATGATTCATAAACTGCTAATGAATTATGTAACACTGAGATATGGCGAGGACCGGAGCATTGAGTGTGATGTGACCGTAAATCAAGTACATTAATTAATTGAGGGATTTGCGTTGGCGGGAAAGTACTGATAATGCATTTCATTCTTCATTTTGTTTGGTCGTGTTCAAAGAGCAATGACATGTGTGTCATCAAAATTATTTTATTTACTTATTTTATTTTATTTTATTTTTACTTATCTTTATATTTTATTTATTTATTTATTTAGTTGACACTTTTAGATAATTTAAAATACCGTCACGACTTTTAAGGGTGAGAAAAAAAAACGAAGAAAAGAAAACCGTCTGTAATGTTACCGACTACGTCGTTAGGATAAAAGAAAATTTTAAATAAAAATAAAATAAACTTTATTTAATTTTCGATTTCCAATGTAAAAGTTGCCAGAAATCGTCTTAAAAGTAAATGAAATTTTCGAAAATTCTAAAAGGCCTGAATCGATGTAGAATTTTTTTATTATTATCATACTGTACATACTGTATCCGAATTTTGTCTAAGCATGTCTGTTTTTGTATTATTTGAATTTTTCGGACTATTGTCCTCATCTTTATTTTTATATACACAACGTTTCGGCCGATGTGCCCTTCGGCTTTCTTCAGGTGTTTCTTGTTATTTTTTAGATGACACTTGATAATTTCTCTGAATGTTTGAGATGAGGCTTGAAGAATAGTATTATCTGCGTTATTCGGACTATTGTCCCCATCTAATACTAATACTTGATAATTTGTGTTATTTGGATTTTTCGGACTATTGTCCTCATCTTTATTTTTATATACACAACGTTTCTTATTATTTTTTAGATGACACTTGATAATTTGTGTTATTTGGATTTTTTGGACTATTGTCCTCATCTTTATTTTTATATACACAACGTTTCGGCCGAGGTGCCCTTCGACTTTCTTCAGGTGTTTCTTGTTATTTTTTAGATGACAGTTGATAATTTGTGTTATTTGGATTTTTCGGACTATTGTCCTCATCTTTATTTTTATATACACAACGTTTCGGCCGAGGTGCCCTTCGGCTTTCTTCAGGTGTTTCTTGTTATTTTTTAGATGACACTTGATAATTTGTGTTATTTGGATTTTTCGGACTATTGTCCTCATCTTTATTTTTATATACACAACGTTTCAGCTGATGTGCCGTTCGACTTTCTTCAGGTGTTTCTTGTTATTTTTTTAGATGACACTTGATAATTTGTGTTATTTGGATTTTTCGGACTATTGTCCTCATCTTTATTTTTATATACACAACGCTTCGGCTGATGTGCCCTTCGGCTTTCTTCAGGTGTTTCTTGTTATTTTTTAGATGACACTTGATAATTTGTGTTATTTGGATTTTTCGGACTATTGTCCTCATCTTTATTCACACTATATACATAACATTTCGGCTGATGTGCCTTCGGGTCTACTTCGGGTGTTTGTTTTGTTTTGTGTTTGTTTTTTTGTTTTTTGTTGGGTTTTTTTTTGGGGGGGTATTTTTTAGTTGAGTCTTCATGATTTGTATTATTTGGATCTTTCGGACTATTGCCCTCATCTTTATTTTTATATACACAATGTTTCGTAGTAGAATTTTTTATAACCATACCGTACATACTGACTAGCTGAATGCGAATGTTGTCTAAACATGTCTGTGTTTTTATTATTTGGATTTTTCAGACTATTGTCCTCATCTTTATTTTTATATACACAGCGTTTCGGCGAGTGTAACCCTCGGCTTTCTTCAGGTGTTTTTTGTTATTTTTTTTTTTTTTAGATGAAGCTGGATAAATTGTATTAATTGAATTTTTCGGACTATTGTCCTCATCTTTATTTTTATATACACAATGTTTCGTGTTAGAATTTTTTATAACCGTACCGTACATACTAACTACTTAAATGCGAATGTTGTCTAAGTGTGTCTGTGATTGTATTACTTGGATCTTTCGGACTATTGTCCTCATCTTTATTCTTATATACACAGCGTTTCGACCGATGTGCCCTCCGGCCTTCAGATGCTCCTTGTCGAACTCTGGAACTTTCTTGTCAAACTTTGTTGTTATTTTTTCTTGTTATTTTTAGATGGGGCTTGATAGTTTGGATTTTGGGGATTATTCGTACTATTGTCTTCGTCTTTATTTTCATATACACAACGTTTCGGCTGATGTGCCCTCCGGCCTTCTTCAGGTCTTTCTTGTATTTTTTTTTAGACGAGGCTTGATAATTTTTATTATTTGGATTTTCGGACTATTGTCCTCATCTTTATATTTATGGGCACATCGTTTCGGCCAGTGTAACCCACGGACTTCTTCAGGTGTTTTTTTTTGTTTTTTGTTTTTTTTAGACGAGGCTTGATAATTTGTATTATTTTTTATTTTTCGGACTATTGTCCTCGTCATTATTGGTATATACACAATGTTTAGTGGTAGAATTTTTTATAATCATACCGTTTGACCTAAATCCGAATGTTATCTGTGTTGTTATCTGAAGAAGTTGTTGTAAGAAAACAAAGCGATGTCGATGGAAGAATAACTAAGCAAGACTTTGTTGTTGTTGAAAGAAGAAGAAGAAGAAGAAGAAGAAGAAGAAGAAGAAGAAGAAGAAGAAGAAGAAGAAGAAGAAGAATGAGTTTAAAGTCAAAGGAAAAGTATAATGTGAAAGAAAGAAAGAAAGAAAGAAAGATCAGGTGGCACAGAGAGGGAGAGGATACGAAGGTATAGAATGAAGAAGAAGAAGAAGAAGAAGAAGAATTATATGTATGAGTTTAAAGTAAGAAAAAAACTATGATAAGAAATAATTTTCAACAAACTTCAATTCAAAAGTCTAACTACACTTCATACATAATTCTAAGGCTACCTACGAACTATGGCAACGGCGTCGGTGACGGCAGTGGTAGTGGTGGTTGTTGTGATGCTTACATCAACTTGTTATGTTCCGTCTGTGTTGATATCTGAAAAAGTTGTTGTAAGAAAACAAAACGATGTCGATGTAAGAAATAAAAGAAGAACAAGCAGGAGAAAAAAAATGCACGTTTTCCATCGGTAGATAAGATGCTCGACTGATGTTTATTTACAACTGGAGGCGGTTTACATTCTCCTGATTTATACTGACTAGACTAAACTTGAAAAAATTCAACAACTTTCTTCTGGAAATATATATATATAAATATATATATATATATATATATATAGGACTTTACCATCAGAAAATTTGAAAATACATACGTCTTTTAATATATGAAATTGATTACAATAATTCCAAATAAGAACAAATTTTCAAAGGATTTAAAGGGAGATAACTTTATGAGCATTTTTTTTAAATGCAGAAATTCAAAAATTCAAAAATAAAATCCAAAGCATAAAGAGCGTCCACAATAATCAACCGACGTAATTTGTGGTCCAAAAACATAACAGCAAGAAATGTCTTCGCATAAATACCAGAAGAATTATTAGCTACCTGATGATGGCAAAATAGCCTGAAACCTGGGTAGTTGCCTATGGAAAACAATTATATATTTTTTAATTCAACAAATGAATAAATAAAGCTCCTACAAATTTGTGGTTCAGCACTGTGATTTCTTTGTTTCATCCCAAATTTTTTTTTAAATATCCCCCTCTCTCTCTCTCTCTCTCTCTATATATATATATATATATATTATATATATATATATATAATATATATATATATATTGTCATTATTGTTATTTGCTCATTAATTTTGCTTTTTGTGAATTACAAATAAGGGGCCGGGTTGGCTCAGTCGATAGACCGTTCGACTAGAAACCACAAGGTTTTTAGTTCGATACCGGTCCTCGCCAACTCAGCGTATGAGTAGCACAGGGATCTGTGCGGTAAAGTAAGAAGCTGGTGGTAGGTGTGGCGCTCCACCTCAGATGCTAAAAAATAATCTCCTTGGTCTAGCGCAAGTGAAAAGGGGATAGACTCCATCGCTGATTGGCTGATACCGACTTTAGGCCGACCCGACGACTTTATATATATATGTATATATATATATATATAAGATTTTTGGATGTTTGTTTATTTTAGAAGCATTGTTGAATAAAGTATATATTAATATTTATATTTTTGCTTGAAGGCAATTACAATGCGCATATCGCATAAAATTCGATAATTATAGAAGATAATAATGACAAGTGAATTTTGCAAAGATTTACTCGGTGTGTAGAATATCGTACAGACTGTTTCAACTTTATTAAGTCTCATCAGCGATAAATACTAACGATTTCCCTCCGACAGAAATCGGGTTTATTATTGTCCACTCAGCGTCCCCTTGCCTCATATGGTAGAGACGTCTCAGTATCATTCAAAGGTTAATTTTGAAGGAATTTCTCCGTGCTGTACCGTGGCCGAAGCAGTATAGTTTCAGACTATCCTACTGAAGTCCCGGTTTCGATTTCTGTCGGAGGGAAATCGTTAGTATATATCGCTGATGAGACTTAATAAAGTTGAAACAGTCTGTACGATATTCTGCACACCGAGTAATTCTTTACGAAATTCACTTGTCATTATTATCTTCTATAATTATCGAATTTTATGCGATATGCGCATTGTAATTGCCTTCAAGCAAAAATATGAATATATATATATAGTGACTTGTCCTAGCCTTGTGTAGAATAGAAAATTGCTGATCGCTGTAGTTTGTTTTACAACTATTTGTACTACAAAGGTGGTCACCGATGGCAGAATCTTGTGCTTGGGAAAGCCCGGATGTGGTTTGGGGGAGGCTTCTTATACCCCTCGGACCTGTTGATTTATTCGGACGTTTAGCCTCTGCGTTGTCCTACCAATATAGCTAGCAGCACACCAGCATTGGTATTTGTGCTGTCAATGCTGGTGTGCTAATTCATAAAAATATAGTTCCCACTGACGCAAATAAAAAAATAAAACTCATCATATACTACAAAAAAAATTCGAACACCCAACTTAGTCATTAACAATAATTCCTCCCCCACCTTTCGATTTGAGTTTTGCAAAAAAACAATGTCATATATAAATTTCAGTGCTCTTTGGGAGATTTTATCTCCAAAAACCATAATATATATGTTGGTTTAATAACAATAAATAATTATTTCGAGACGCCTCACAATACCCTTTCTGACTCCCGCTCAATAGCCCAACACTTGAAAAACACTCCTGTTCTACGACAAATTACCTGAAAATACTCACAGACAATATTAGAACAACAAAACAGCAAACAAAGACTAAAGAATATTTAAGTTCTACACATTAGACATAAAAATCTTAACCTTAATAAAATAAACTTTGAATCTAGCACTAACATACTTAAATGCCTTTAACAACTACCACTAATTACAAAACGATATTGATAACAACAACAACAACAACAACAACAATAATAATAATAATAATAATAATAATAATAATAATAATAATAATATGAACAGTCGCACCTGTTTTTGAAGATTTGTGGAGAGTTCTACAAATTGTTTGATCTTTTATCATTGAATTATATCATTTAGTCAGTAAAGATCAAAAACTAAATTTTGTACTTTTCCCTATTATAAACATATTAATGTGTATGCGCGATTTTAATGCTTAATGACATCACTTTTCTGAGTTATAAGTCGACATGTGCACATACCAAAATGGGCGCGATTCCTTTATATATAACATATATATATACTATAGTGTGAGATGGTCACTGTTTCAGGCTTTTGCTGTAATTGTGTATCAAAGGCAGTATTATTGCAGAGTGCTTAATATAAATAGAGCTGTTATATAATATAATAAGATAATATATAAAGGTTTTTACATATCTATTTAGTAGGTGACAAAAGGGACATTCACAACCATATTGGTTTCATGCGATGCAAATCATCAGGTGAAGATCCAATATGGTTTGAATTGTTCCTTTGTCACCTAATAAATAGATATGTAAAACCTTTATATATTTATCTTATTATATTATATATATATAATATATATATATATATATATATATATACATATATGGGGTGTATGTTCATATCATAATTCAGATGAAATATGTATATATTTATGAAAATGTATACTATATTTATTTTATATAAGCATAATACATTTACTTAATAATGCATTAGATCTACTTAATAATTCATATACAAAACCGACCGGAGATTGCATATATATATATATATATATATATATATATATATTATATATATATATATATAATACAGTTTCATGTAGAATAAAAAAAAGCATGTATACAGACACACACACAGAGACCACACATAGACACAGACACATACACAGATACACACAGACACATACAGAGGCACAAAGCAGAAACACAATACACACGCGCCAAAATACATTCCGGAGTGTTCAGAATTAATATATATATATATATATATATATATAATTGATGAAAATATACATATATTAATTTTCATAAACAAATTATATATTATATATATATATATATATATATATAATATATATAATTTATTCAGAAAATTATATAATATATATATATATATATATATATATATATATATTAATTTTCTGAACACCCCGAAATATATTTTGGCGCGTGTGCATGTGTGTTTCTGCTCGTATGTTTAATGTGTAATGCGTATGTAATATATATAATATATATATATATATATATATATATATATATATATATATATATATATATATATATCTGTGTGTGTGTGTGTGTGTGTATAAGTGCTTTTGTGCCTGTGACTCTTTTAGTTTTAATGCACAAATATGCCGACGGGCTGAAAGTAAAAATTTACTACGTTTAGTTTTTGTTTTTGTTTTTTTGTTTTTTTTTCTTGTTGCTGTTTTGTTGTTGTTTGTTTTTATTGTTTTTGCATCGGTTATTTAAACGGTAAATGAAAAAAAAAATAGAAATTATAAATGATAAAAAAAAAACGGAGACTGAAATATATTTGTGTCTTTGTTTTCTTTTGATTTTTCGGTGGAATAGCTCTTTATTTAATGGAGTCAGCAAGACTCATAAGATTACTTACGGTATACTAACAAGAATACTATTAGATAGATAGACAGACAGATAGATAGATAGATAGATCGATAGATAGATAGATATGAAAAGACTGAGATAGATAGATAGATAGATAGATAGATAGATATGAACAGACTGAGATAGATAGATAGATAGATAGATATGAACAGACTGAGATAGATAGATAGATAGATAGATAGATAGATAGATATTGAACAGACTGAGATAGATAGATAGATAGATTATAGATAGCATATGAACAGACTGAGATAGATAGATAGATAGATAGATAGATAGATAAGATATGAACAGACTGAGATAGATAGATAGATAGATAGATATGATGAGAATAGATAGACTAGATAGATATTAGATAGAAGATATGATGGTATAGATAGATAGATAGATTATTAGACAGATATGCGATAGATGACGATAGATAGATAGATTACAGATAGATAAGATAGATAGTAGAATGAAAAGACTGAGATAGCATGGGATAGATAGATAGGATATGAACAGACCGAAATAGCATAGATAGATAGATAGATAGCATAGATAGATAGATGTGGGCAGACTGCGATAGATAGATAGATAAGCATATATATATACATAGATATGAAAAGGCTGCAGATATATAGATAGAATAGATAGCATAGATTTCATCTCATCTTT